>JAQFVV010000005.1:1282429-1714929 GCA_028023455.1 Epiperipatus broadwayi | reverse complement strand
GATAGTTTAATATTTAGGTTGCAGTGCATGTGTATGCATGTATGACTCTGCATTATGTTTCATTTCATTTTCATCTTTAATAACAGCAAACAATAGTACATTCACAATAAAAACATTTAAATTACAGTAGTTATCTTAAATAATTAACAAATATATATTTCTTTCCAATGATTAATAGATAGTTAAATCAATGGATTATTTTAAATAAATTATTAATCATTTTTATTTTATAGTTAATTAATATTCATTTTTCTTTCAAGTTTGTAAAAGCTATTTATTTTATTATTATTATTTTTTTATCCTGATTTTAATTCTAAAAATCAAAGTGATTTTTTTTTGAAAAGATTTTTTTTGAATATGTAATTAGCTGAGATAGAAGAAGCGTGGGAGTAAGCTGGTGGAATGAAATGAACTTTGCAAAAGAGAGCTATTTAAAAAAAAATTCTCCAGTGAAACTTTTGCATATTAAGTAATGAATTGTAGCCAAAAACAGTGGCTGATTATTGTGAAAGTAAAACCAGTTGCTGAAGTCAAATTGATTTTAAAAAAGACTTTGGAGTAAAATTTCTAAAGGATCCCAAGAAATTTATTATGGGACAAGTTAATTTCGGAATGCAGTTTTAAATTTTTTTTAAAAAGGTTTACTTTACTCTTCTTGATTTAAACATATTGAATTAACCATCTTTATAACTATTGCTCTTTTAAAATGTATGTTAATAATGTCCAGTCTACATTACCTCACTTAATTATCATTTTAAATAGGAATAAATTTCATGAATATTATTGTTGTATCATTGACCAACATGTGTTCTTTAATATATCTGGAAAATGCATGCAGAACTATTTTACAGAATATATTTTTATTCTTCACTATATTCCATGTTGTTTTTGTGAGAATTAAACATAGACTTAAGGACATGCATATTTTGATAAATCATGCCATGTTTAAATTCATCATAAAGAGATGACAGTATTTGTTTGTATGGTATTTCTGGAAATAATACGTATGTTAAATGAAGGAAATAAATGTGAGCTACTTCAAATTAAATATCTGTTTAAATCGAATAGAAGGATAGAAATGCTGGTAATATTGTTCTAGTCGATAAAGATGGAAAATAAAACAAAGTATTATTAAATGCTATTCAATCAACTACTAAAAATAATTACGTATTCAATTTAAAACTACAGCAGAATAAGTGAGATAATTCCTGTCCAACAGTAGTTAAGAATTTATTATATTCTCATCATAATAAAAGATAAATTGATTGCTTATGTATGATACAGTAACTTAAATAACTTTGTTATGAACATTGAAGATGCTGAGTCCTATTTAAGCATGACTATATTTGTTTGGTTATCCTACAGCAGTTTATTTTAGTTTAAAATTCAGTTTGGAATATGTCCCATATTGTTTCTTAAACCTGGAACCGGAGCTTTGCAAGTGAACTTTTATTTTAAGTTACAAAACTAATAACTTTTGTGTTTTTATTTTTTTTTATTGCTTGTCATAATTAATGTTTATGATAGATAGAGAGGCTTCTTTATTATTATGTTCATTTATAATCTGTGTTATTTTGATCTTCGAGACCGTCTCTGAAGCTTATCTGAATGAGGAGTACGCTGGTAAAAATTGATTGTATTCAAAGTATTTTTTAAATATATTATTAGAGAGATTTATATTTATTTTGCATACTTTATTATCTCAAAGTGAGAATTTTTTTTTTTTGAATCAAGGAACGTATAATAGAAATAGTTTGTTAGATATGAAAGAAAGTTCGTTGTAATAATTAGAACCATTGAATTTTAAAAAGTAACCTAAAGTAAATTAAATTAAAAGTTATACCTTAATGCAATATTTAATTATCATGTTACCTGCTTAGTGTATAATTTAGAGTTAATATTATATATACTTTTTATTCGCGGGTGTGTGTTTGTTTTGCACAATTATGATATTTGTTTGACAAAGTTCAGTTTGTGAATATTTTATGCATAAATTTCGTACATTGTCGTGTTCTACTGAGTTGAACGTATTGGTATATTATCTGTATGTATTTATCTGCCAGCGTGTATTTATAATGTTCGGTATTTAGAGAAGCTATGAGAATAGAAAGAAATCTGATTGCGTTATAATATCTGTAGGGATAAAAGATCTTGCTTATTTAGTATATGTTAATAATTTTCCATGAGTAGAGCCTAGTTTATTTTATATGCGTATGATTAATGATATTTTTTGAAGTGATGTTCTTAGGGCCCTGGTGATGAAGAAATAAGTCCCCACCAATAGTGTATTTAGAAGTAGATGAGTTATTGTTGAAATATGATTAAATGATGTTTAGGAAGTTATGTGACGTTTTTTCTTAGATTCTTGGTAATGAGGAATTGTAAAAGTGTTCAGTAAGAGTTATCTGCTCCTGATGTAGATTCCCCTTATAACGTATAGTATATATAATCATGAAAATATAGCTTTGTGTTAATTAATATGTGGCTAGATAAATTGTTAGATTAACTCTTGATGTAGTATTAGTGTCATATTTTATTGATGAATTACGACATTGTTCAAAATAAAATAATTGTATGATATTTTCTTAATGAATGGGGAGTTTATAGAAAAGATTGTTTTACATTATTGCTGCTTGAACGTGCACACACACGCCACACACGCGTAATATAAATAATATCGCGTATATAAAGTATAGAGATATTGAAATTAAAATGAGGAATAAATGTTCCTTTGAAATACATTACATTCATTTAATAGATGTATAAAGTATTAAGATTAAAACAGGAAATAAATATTTTAAAATACAGTGTCTTTATTTAAATAAAGGTTATAAATCATCAAATCATCAGAATAAACATGATTTTGTTGCTATAAATGAAAGGTATACGTAATTAAAAGTGATTATTAGTCAATTAGAGAAAGTTGCTTTGCTGAAAGCCAAATATAAGTAATTTGATTTATTTTGTTAATCAAGAGTAATAACCTTTCAAAAGTATTTTTTTTTTGTTTGTGCTAATAATATAACATGTTACTTAGTTATTGTCATATAGATGAAACATGTAGGCAAAGTATGTGTTCGAAGTCAGGATATTTAAGTTTTGTTATTAATTTGCTTTGATAGTAGGGATAGTCTCAAACTGATGCTAAAAATTTATTTGATAATTTAAAAAAAAATCTGTAGGACAAATAGTCCATTTGTAAATATTATATTAAACCAAGTTTATTTTATTGTAATAAATGATTTGTTTTAGTTATTTAAAAATCTTAAAATCTGTGTCTTGAGTTATTCTTGTGTACATTCGTATTTTCCATTTCCACATCTCCACATTTCATAAATATATTATAAAATAGATATATTATTTTAGAGTTATAATATTAAATTTGCTAGTGTCTGACAATATTGTTTTTTCTTAATCCAAACATTATAAAAGAACATTTTGCCACTGGACAAACGTATTAGAAAGGTTGCCAAGTCAGTATATTTGTTAGATGATGATATGAGATTAAAATACCCTATCTCTGTCATTATCTTATTATTGAAACACAGTAAAATATTTTAGTCAATTTGTTTTATTACACTTTTGTCATACTTTAGAATTATAACTTATGGGCCAGTGTAGTTTATTTAATTCAACTGTGTTTGTTAAATTCCCTGAGATCTTATTATTTATTTCTTGATTGGCATTAAAGTAGATGTTTAGATTATGATATGCCAAGTAATAGAATTGTTTAAGAATATAATTATAGCAAGCTGATATATGTTATACTTGGATGAAGGAAGAAATTAGATTTAAAGTATATTTTAATAGACTGTACCAAATAAACATTGTGATTTTTTATTATACAATTAATTAACAAAGGAATTTACATTATGTTAAATGTTTTATAATATTTCTTCTTTTATTCATTTATTATCATATATCTTATGAACTGCCTATAGCCTCCCACTGAGCTGAGCTGAACATAAACTTAAATATAGAGTCTCAGTAATAATTTTGTATTATATATTTTGTTATATTGTTCTATTCATTTATAGAACTGGCACCTGGGCATTTCGTTCATGTAATGTATATGAGCGGTGTTGGGAGTGTAGGTTATAATATATATATATATCCTGTAGTCAACCTAGATAGCCATCCAAAATTGATCAGTAAATGAGTATCAAACTATTGTTAGTTGTAAATTAATGTCAAAAAACTATTAAAACTATCATTAACCATCCATGGAAATTCTTATGAGTAATGTCTTTTATATCCCTGCTTTTAAAGAATGTCGGAGAAATCGGTTGTCCTTAAGTGTTCTCTTTTAAAGCAATAGTAGCTTTAGGTGTGTGTGTGTGTGTGTGTGTGTGTGTGTGTGATACATCAACATTATCATTAGATAATGTTATTAGGTAATATGGCCATTCTAATTTCTAAAGAAAAAATCAAGATATAGAAAAAATTAAAAATTGAGAGTAGAAATTATTATGCAATAAATCCTAAACTAAAATATGTTAATATTTATTATGCTTTTGAATATTTTATGTTATCTTGTAATACTATTTTTTAACTTTTACAAAAAATTATCTTTTCTGGAAGATTTTAACAACATGGCTGTTTGTAGCTTCATTATAATCTGTTCTCAGATGTATACTTCTAATACAGCCGCTGGTAATTTGCTCTTTAAAATGTCTTTAAAAAAATGTTCGAACTATAATCAAGATCTATCTCATAATAATCATGATCAAGATCGCAATAAAATATTTTAGGAAACCTGTTACTATCAAGTTTCCCTGAAAGTGTGACTGCATCATATATGAATTTTTGCTCCAAAAAATGGCTTACGACCTATTTTCAGGGTTTCTCTTATTTTTTCATGTATAAAATATACATTTATTCAAGTACAAAAATGTACATTTATATCTATTTACACATTCATTACATCATAATTCAATATATCCATTGTGCGTTTTAACAAGATGACACTCTTAACTAGTGCTTTTATTTTTGGATATAGCTTATATTATCAGCATCCTGAAAAATCATGCCAAGGCTTATTTTCTGGTTAGGTCTTATTTTTAGGGAAACATGCTAATCCTTTTATTATATAGCCAATTCAACAAAAATATCCTTCTACTGTAGAAGTTTTAATAATACCACATCTGGAAAACCAAATAACTCATCCATTGTCTAATAAGCTTGCCATCATATTTTAAGAACACATAGTATCGTTAAGTCAATATTCTTCAGTGCCTTTATATTACTTATAGAAATTTCATATTTTTGTCTAGATATTAAATTTGGAACAATCAGTCTCACTTATCATTAGGTAAACTTTAAAATTTCTATGTGAAGTGTAACACTTTTGAGATAACCAATCATTGATTTAAAAATATGCGAATGAGATTATCATTTCTTGTTTTTAAAACCCATAAAGAAAATGAGAGGGTGTTTAAAATGGAATATGCATAACACTATTGCTGGAATTAAATACAGAAATACCTAACACTAAATTTTCTAGAAGCATTATTTAGTCATTATAAATTTTCCAAATAAAAACAATTAAATCAAATTTCTTTTATCACCAAGATTTTAAATAGACTGTGACTTAGAACAAGATAAACAACAAAAATAAACAATTTGAAATGTTACAATGATTTTTATTAATCAACTTCCTATTGTACATTTACAAAATACTACTAATTAATAATCATTTTGATAATTATTGATAATCTTTTTAACTGACTGCATAAGAAATTAGAATATACATAACACTGTTGGAATTAAATACAACAAATATTATGCTACTAAAGATTAAATTTTCCAAGAACACTTCTTGAATATTACAAAGTTTCAAATTAAATAGGAACAGAGTGGAAACTAAATTCCTTCTGCCAATAGAATTTTAAATAACATCCTGAAATATTTAACATTATGTGGTATGTGATATATGTATAATGATGAACATGATGTAGCAATAATTTTGTCAAAATAAAAATTAACCTTATTATGAAGCACACAAAATCTCTCTTACTATGACTTCCTTAACAAGATTATGAAGTTATAAACACATATTAGACAAAAGCAGTATATCAAATAACATCAAGTCTTTTGTGTTATTCAGGACAAATATTTCATGAGACAATTCAGATACCTGGAGTCTAATTACTTGTATGTTTTAATTAATATCAGTATCAAAGTCCTTTCTGTCAATACTTTTCTTTTTACAAAATGTACTTTATGAATATAGATTTAATATATATGCTTTGTTATAGAGATGAGAAATCTATGGAATATTTCTTATTGGAATTCCCTTTTTTTTTTTCAAACATACTACACATTTAGCATTGACATTACTTGTTCATATCAACAAACACAGCCTCATTCATAATATAAACAGAAGTCAATTTACCATTATAAGAATCACCACCATTCTTTTTACTCTGTATTTTAATAAGCCACTCATCTTTAAGCCTTCATCTTGCAAATATAAAGCACATTGTCTAAACAAATTAGGTATTATTAAAATGAGAGACCAAACCTTTACATCAGTACTTTGATCTTATTCACAATACCACATTGACTTAACTATTCCACATTTTATTTTTTTATTTTTTTACTCTTTAAAATATCCTGTATTAAATAAAACCATTATTTTCAGTATTAAAAAGGTTCATCATCATTCTTATTTTAGTTTTTTTTCCCATCAATTTTTATTTAATTTTTCACATTCCCCATAAATAGTTGTACATTAAAGTTTCATAATGTTCTATAAATCCTATAGTAGGCCCTTATAATATATCAGATATTAAATCTATTTTCCTAGAACATGAGCCTAAATATAGTCATCACTTTGCACCCACATCTGCCTGTATTGTTTGCTCAGAAAGAAATAATGTTAAACACAAAGTTAAAGAGGCCTGGCATATTGCCAACAATATACATGCAATCAACAAGTAAGAATCCTGTGTCCTCTTGTCAAAAAGTGGCTCAATTAAATAAACTTCTTTACATCTTACAATCAAATTTTATGTAAAGCACCATTTTTGTGATTCTGTTATAAATCTCATAATCCTCTTTGATAACTATATCTTTAATTATGACTACAGTTAGTCAAAAGTTTGCTCCAAATAATATTAATTTCTTAGTCTACATGTTATATGGATTATTCATATTGAATTACATTTTTCTGGTAACGTTTTAAAATATTGGAATTATATAAAATATAACTCTATAAATCATTTAATCAAATAAAACTTACTTTAAAATGTTTTAACTTAATGCATTGTACAGACTTACACACACTTGCACATAACTCAGACTTTCACATGACCCTCAACTCTCCATGCCATCTCATATTGCTGACCCACCTGATCACATACATGTTGAAAAGATAAATAATCACCAATATACATATTTCATGCTAAATCAGCACTCATGAGTTGGTCCAGATCCACACATATATACAATCAGTTCTCAGCTTTATATTAAGATAATCTTCACTTATCCATTTCATTGATAATCTGATGATAGATCTTGATACTTATGGGGTCTTTGAACATTCCATCATCAGATTTTTAATGAAAAGGATGCTGAAGAGTTGTGAGTTGGAATAATTTGAAGTCTCTCTATTAGAGTATAAAGACTGGCAATATTAATATACAGCTGAACACTGATTGTATCTATGTGGGGAGATGGTAATCTGGACCTTCTGCTGAGTGCTGTTTTAGCATGAAATACGAATATTGGTGATTATTTATCTTTTCAACATGTGTGTGATCAAGTGGGTCAGAAATATGAAATGGCATGGAGATTTGAGGTCATGTGAAAGTCTGAGTTTGAATCCCTTTAAAACGTTTTGTACATTCTTTTAATTTTAGAAGGATCTTTATTCAAGGAAAAATATATTTACAGATATTTCAGTTTAAATGGAATATATATATATTTCACTTTAAAAAAAAATATAACTGTATTTTTTTTTAAAGTGAAATATATATATATATATATATATATATATTTCACTTTAAAAAAAAATACAAACTAATCAGTTTAAAAAAAAAATACAAACTAATCAAAGAATACCACAATAAGTATTTTCAATAGCATTCAATGCATTATAATTTTATTAAAAGCTTTTTCAATAAAATAAGAAACAGAAAATACATCTCACTAGAGGTTACAGCACTGATGAATAAGTGACCAAGTAGCTGTGAAAATGTCTGATAAGGTGATGTTTATCTCTTTATTTTATTGTCTCTAATTAGTTTTTAAAAATATTAAAATTTCTTGCATTACTATTGTAAAGATAAATGCACCCTAATGAACATAGTATAAATGTTGTACTTTTTATTTCTGCAAAACAGACATTTGGAAAATACTCTGTAATTGAACTTATAGTGATATTCTTTTCCTGATAATTTTTTTAATATAAGATCAAGTGTATTGTAGCTACTACACTCAAGGAATATATGTTTGGGGTTCTTTTTTGCTCTGTGGCACAACTCATATATAATATCAATGTTAAGTATGTTTCTCTTATATCTCATGAAATATAATGTTGATAATGACCACATATTTATTTTGAATAGAAAATGAAAAAAATTAGTTCTAGTGTTCAATATTTAATTATATGTATTAGCTGCTTCTTATTGATGCCTAGCATTAATAAGACTAAGTTATAATTTGTGTGTGGAAGTAGATATGTATTCCAGCAGCATCATTTGTCTTGTGGAAAGTTAGGATTATATATTGATTTAATAAGTTCTCAATTTTGTGTATGTAGGAGGTTTGTCTGTAGGGGTTATTTTAAGCCAATAAACATCATATGACCACCACCTCTTATGCTTGTGTATAACTATTGTTAAAACAGGCAAAACTCACTGTATGTATTGCCACACACAGCAAGCTAGAGTAATCAATGGATGCCAGAAGGCTTGTGCATAAAATCCCCATCTAGTGCCTACTCATCCAATATCCCCAGACTAGTTTCTGGCTTGTGGCCTTCATCAGTGAGGAGCCTTGGATTTGATAGCACTGCACCTTGATCTTAGCTTGCTGTGTGTGGCAATATGTATAGAGAGTTTTGCCTGTTTTAGGTGTTATTTTAAGAGTTACTTCTATATGTGGATATATTATTGTCATGGTTGATATATACATATATGAATAGAATATAATCCTAATCCATTTAGGTTGCTATGGTACTGCGTTTGCCTGACTGAGATGGCCACTATTTTTCTTCATCATAAAAGTTTTCTAAACAGTCAATAAATCTTTAATGTAAAGGATTTTGTGAAGACTGTAATCAATGTATAATATGTAATTTTTGTAATATATTTGGTGTATAATAAGTAATTTTTGTAATAATCAGCATGCTTATAAGTGATACTTTCAAATATAAAGAAAGATATGGTTTTGAGAGGGGGGATATGGTCCATTCTGTTGTCTGAATTAATTTGTTTTGTATTTGCCTTTGCATAGATAGCCATATAATTCACGTAAAAGGGAAATCCTAATTAAACTATAGGTTTACCCTGAAATACATTTGTATGTGTTTTGCCTGTTTATATATACGATGCACATGTTTTATCAAGATTAAAATCTAGTTTATAGGTGCAAATGTATTCATGTAATATATAAGTTAATGTTTGTATTCGTTTTTTAATTGCTAGAAGAACTGTTATACCAGCCATGTAGGCCACACAAGCTACATTATGACCAACAGATCCCTAGGAACCGTTTGTGGGTTTATCGTTGTAGATATTTGTAATAAAATTGTTTTTAAAATTTAAAATTCTTCATTTAATAAAATTTAATATTTAATTTTTAATTACAATTTTTTACTTAAATTCAATTTTACACTTTTTATATTTTTGGTGGCTGATTTGGTATTTAGCATTCTAAAACACGGCTCTTATTAATAATTCATAAATGTTATCCAAACTTTATTTTAACATAATATTAAAAATGATAAAGTATATTGATAAATTGAATAGATTTTTAAATTTTTAATAGTGCTACAATGTAAATATTCAGAAAAGATTATCAAATATTTAAAAATCAATATTCTTGGGAAATAAAAATTTTATATAGATAATAACAAAAAATATTTTTTGATTTAGATAATAAGTTTTTAAAAATAATTTTAGCAAGTATTTTGCAAATTTATAATATAAATTATAAAATAGTCTCCGAGTCTGTGATTTCATTTAATAAATTACATAACTCAATTTAACCTGAAACTTTGTTGCAAAATTATATATATATATAAAATGGGTACAAATTCCTTTAAAGCATTTTCTGTTCTCTCACATTTGCAGCAAACTATTAGTTTGATTCTATTTTAGTGGAATTTTTTATTTTTAATATTTTATACAGTTGATTCAAATCACCCATGTTTTGACCTATTCTAGGCAGCTCATCTTCAGAGATATTAAGCCTACATCCTTGTTAATTAGACAAAAGGGTGAGCACAAACTGATAATTGCTATGACAAATCATTGCATAAAGTTCTGTCAAATGTGAGGGGAAAATTATAAGACAAAATATCATTATTCATCAAATAACATGATTATCTTTTTTTTACTATAGCTTACACTAGATGGCACTATTATTTGAAAAAAAATTGTTGCTGTTTACTTGACAAATTATACCTTCAAGAGTAAATTATAGAGGCCATCTAATATTTTTTGATCACCATTCTTTACTATTTCAGCATAAATTATAATTTGTTTAAATAACTTTTTCAAAATTTGAACTTGAATACATACATTTCATAAAACATAAATAAACATACTGCTAGAAATAAAATAGTATATATTTACTTAAAAATAAAATATATATTTTTGCAAATATCTGCATATTAATAAATTTAATTCCTATAAAAATCATGTCATAATTATTTTTTAATCCAATCTTTTTTACTTAATTTTTTTGTTTACTGATTAAAAATAAGAAGATGAGATCTGAAATGTGTGATTGTCTTCATACATGGGTGAGTAATCTTCAATTTGAATAAAGTTCATTTCAAAATAAAATTGATTTTCAGAATAATTATTATTAAAAATAATTTTAGAAATAACTAAATAATAAAAAAAATATTTAAAATAATAAATTAAAGTAAAGAAATAAAGTTACCATTCTATGGTTTATTATGAGGAAGCTACAAACCTCTGATCGTGCACTTTACAACAGTTGGCACCATCTATGTTCTCTAAAAAAACATATTTTGATTACTTGTTTATCACTACATAAGTTTAAATATTTTTGAAAGGAATATATAATTAACTAACTGATTATCAACTTCATGATATAATGGGTAACTGCCATGATTTGGCTTTAAATCACTCTCTTGCAGTTATTTTTAATTTTATTTTACTAATTTTGTAATCATTTGATAGAACAATCTGAAACTAAAATAATATTGATTTATTAATTCAAACTTAATGATCAAGACATCAGTGTTGAACAGAATTTTTTATGCAAATAAACTGACAAAAGAAGTAAAATGTGGCTGATTGTAAGTTTCTAATTCTCTCCTCATGAAACCACTGATAAATCTGTGGAACATAGTCATTCTTTTCTTAAGTTTCAAACATGAAAACATATTTTCCACAGTTTGTTTACATAATTATGATTATTTTTCACAAAATACTTGTATAATCTTTATTTTTTCGAAAAGAATAATATGATTAGACTCAGATTTTATTGGAATATTTATTTTTAAAAGAAAACAAATTAAAAGACATTAATAACATATGATCACAAGTTGTAATTGGCTGAAAATGAATCCTTTTATATTGACTCCAGTATCATTATTTTAAATTAGAAATAGCATTTTAAAATTTAAATGGAATTTCATTAGCTTTTGTAATCTAGACAACAATTTGTTTAACCTTTAGAAAGTAAATATAAACAATTCTGATTTTTTATGTGTAATATATTTTTACCAGAAATATGGTAAGTGCCTCCCCCAAAAAAAAAGGAATTGTTTTTTTATAAATCTTATTATGTATTTCACTTTAATTTTTTTCCCCTAAATTTGAAAAGCTAAAATAATAGTTTTAAGCATAATTTTCATTTGTACATATATTTTTAATGAATAATTCAAAATTTCTGAAAATATAATAAAGAATAAAATTAAATTTGATCAAATAAAAAGTTATAAATTTAATTCAGTTTGCCATTATGGATTCTCAAAAATTTACAAACAACTAAAGGATAAAAAATAAATATATTTCATAATAAATTCTAAAAACATCTTTCAAAATAATAAAAATAGTTTTAAAACAAATAAATTAATTTTAACAATATTAAAAACTTTTTTACTGCTTCCAAATATATTGTAAACCAGCTTATTGGCAATCCTCATTGTTTATAACTTACAAGCTTAAGACAATAGGGTCATGTGATCTATGACTTATTTTGAGCTTATTGATAACTTCTGACTTCTGAGGGCAAGAATGAAAACTAAAATATAGATTCATTACTATTTTAGTGAATGTAAAATTACAGCACAAATGTCAATACAGAACCTGTTTAATGATTATCAAAAAAAAATTTATAACATTCAATGCAGCTGACATGGTGCCATACTAAGATATGTGGAGGGTACTTAAAAAATAATTTGACCTTTTTTTAAAAAAAAAAAAAAAAAGAGAGAGAGAGAGAGAGAGGATAATCTTAGCACTGACTTTTTAAAGAATTTGCTGTTTGTGTTCTTTTAAAAATTAAAAAATAAATTATTCTAAAATATACATTTAAAATTTGTTATTAAAAACTACCCATTTCCAATGAGATTATTACATTTGATGCCTACATTAATACAAGCTTTGATTGTGTCAGTGGTAACCTATTATAATTGTGGATTTTACAACACTTTCTTTATAGATATATTAATGATATGGTTTGTAAAAAAAATTAATTGATTATAATTTTTATCTATTCAAAATATAATTACATGAGTTCTTGTTATATAAAAACAACATTGGGTTTAATAGTTCTGTGGACTTAAACTTTCTTAAATAAAATCTGCTTAACATAAATAAGATATAAGCCTATTTTGATTTCTAGTTAGAGATGTAGCTGATGAAGGGGATTTCCTGAAACCAACTCTGTAAATCTTGTATTGTCATAGTTCATAATGAAGAAGTTGGCCATTATATAACATCTTATGTCAGAGCTAAATAATGAAATAATAGAGGTCACCTAATAGTTCTTTTTCATATTATTTTAAGAATTTCTAGTATTTAATATTATATCCATAACCAAATTCAAATCAAGGCAATGGTATTTTCTAATATATCCACAAAATACTGTTATTTATCAATATATGTAATATAATTTAAATTAACATATTATAAAATTCTAAGACAATATGTAATTGGCCTGTACTGAATGTTTCTTGTATATGTTATTAAAAGAGTTTGAACTCAGGATTTTTCAGTCTATTTAGCCTCCACTATTTAAAACAACTGATACATATGATGGCACACATGTGAAAAAGATACATGATCTCAAATATACATATTTTGTGGGGGAAATTATGATCTAGGCCAACTGATGAGTGCTGGTTCTACACAAAATACATATTTTGGAGATCATGTATATTTTTCACATGAATGCAGGCATGTGTATTGGCTGCTTGAGATGAGTACAGAATGAATAGATTGAAAAATCCTGAGTTCGAATCCCTCATAAATATAAATTTTAAATGACAAATATTAATGAATGCTGAGCTTTCAAATTTTATCATAAATTAGAAAAACACCTTACATAATCAGAAAACAATAAGGTTATTTTATGACTTTGATGCAAGCATAGGTAAACTAAACTAATAGTAACTATAAGCGAGAAGCAGGTGATGAATATACAGGTAACTCATCATAAAAAATTTTGTTTTATTACTAAATGAGTTTAATGATAATAATTTTAAAAAATATTACTATCCTTTTCTAAGAATTAGCAAATTATAGTTTAAGTATTATTTGACCTCATGATCAATTACTCTTATCAATATTTTTATTATAATAACGGCAGCTAATTCATGAACAAATTATAAACTGTCCAAAAAAATTTATTCTAATATTATTATATATTTTAATTACATAATATTATTATTATATATTTTACCTTAACAAATTGCAAAAACTTAGATATTTTGTAATATGGAATTTTTCATTTTTCATTTAAAAAAAATGAAATTATACTTTCTATGTATTGTTCTTTCTTTATTCATCCACGTATATTAAATAGAAAAACAACATTCAATATTCAATTGTAAAACATATTCACATCCTAATTTTTCCATAAAGAAATAATGCAAAAAAAACCAATATTCTCTTCTCTAATCACCTGACAGGTAAAAAGATTTTTAAAGCTTGTTTCTATAGTTTTAATCCTCTAATTTATGATTCCTAGAAATTTAAATTAATGTAATCAACTTCCCTGTAAGCAATGGATAAATAATACTCATACATTAGTAAATGTTAATAAATAAAATAAAAGCTTAAAAAATATATAATCCATTTTATTCTTTATTCTGTCGCATGAGAATTATTTATCCATAGCTTGTAGGAAAGCTGCTAATTCTATTTAAATTTCATATACGTTAAGCTTGTTGAAAAATTAAAAAACTGAAGGGAAGTTGGGATAGATATATTACTAGAAAAGATGATTATCAATGGACAGTTAAAATATTAAACCGGATTCCAAGAGATTTCAAAAGACCCGGAAATAGACCACATGTTAAATGGATGGATACGTGTGGAAATGATGTGTAGAAGAGAGGCTAGAGATCTTCTGCTAGAGATTATAAAAGATGGATTAAACTTGGAGAGACATTCATCCTATAGTGGATTGATAATGGTTGGCAATGACGATAATGATAATGCATATTTAGTATTATTACTATCTATATGTCCAATTACCAATCGATAATTGAGTAGTTACAATCTAGATATCTTGGGGGAAAAAATTTAATCTTGCTTAGGAATTCTCAATTATTTTTAAAAGTGTAATGTTTCAACTGAATTCGAACCTAGATTAATATGCACACAAGGAGAGTACGTTTACTATTTTTCATTTCGAGGTTCTTCAAACATATATGTATGTATTGCAATTATTTGTACATTTTATTTAATATTATATTTTATTTTTTAAAAAATAATAATAACATACTTTTATTAAAATATTTTAATACTCTGTAGGGTGAAAAGATTTCCTGTTGTCGTAGGATTTATATTCCATATAGTCTTTTTGTCCAAGAAAAGTATATCTTAATTTTAAAGTGCCGGAAGCAAATAGAGAAGATTTTTAACGTATTTTCATAAAGTGAAATCAATAGTTAAAGAAATATTTTCTTTCATATTTCTTATTTTACAAAACAATTCTAACATTTCTTCTTTTTTTTCCAGCTATTTGATAGAGCAATCATCTGTAAAATTTTGGTACTAAAGGGACAGAGGATTAGCGAAGCGTACTTTTTAAAATAAGTTTTCGTTTATTGTTGTTTAAAAAATATAATAAAACTCTTTTATAAGAAATAAGCAATTTGTTCATAAATTCCATCATTATACAAAATATAAACAATTTTTGGCGTCAAAGAATACACGAACCCTCTTATATACCCTTTTAAATTGCAATCATGTTTTTTAATCGAAAGTATCGCACGCCTTCACGCGCATGCACACAGATTTAGCTATGAAATAGAAAGTAGAATAATAATCCTAACTTAGATTCAATTGTCAGGTCTAATTGTTTATATTTAATAAAAAAAAGAAAAAAAAAACTTTTTTTTTCTTTTTAGTCAATGTATATTTTAATTTATGTTTGTAAAATATGACGTTTTCATTTAAAAGTTAATTGTGGAATTATTGGCGCAATCAAAGCAAGTATTTTGGCCTGTATATATATATATTTAGACTCAAATTGACATTATGTAGACATAAAACCATCATAAATGAATATTGCCATAGTTTATGGCACAGAGAAACGATAAACGATGAGGAGGAGATAATTCTTTGGTTATTTATTTATTTTACACACTGATGGAATTCAATTTGTATAAAGGTAATCTTGTTATCTCTAGATTATATTTTTAATGTATATATACGGGTTAAATATTGTTGTTACAAAGTCCTTGATATTGCAAACATTTAATATTTGAACACTTTAAAGTCATCCACTACCTATGTATCAAAAATTTACACTCAAACTATCATTTCTAATCAATCATATATTTAAAATTAAGTTGAATTGTGTAAAAATAAGATCAAGACTTTCAATATGGTAATTTTTTAAAATCTAATATCGAACCCTTTTGTCCCCGTTATCATATGTAGCAAACATATCTCAGACTTATGAAAAAGTTGATTTGTTATAAATATATATATTGTTTAGTATTGAATGTCGATAGTGTATAAAATATAAAACCAAAAAGGTCATAATTCAACACTGAATATTTCATTAATAGCAGCAACAGCTTTAAGCCAGTTTGGTCATTCTGAGTACCAGAAAAATAATAGAAAGACAAATAATAAAAACTATTTCACTTGAGATGAATTTTCCAATGGCTATACAAACCAATCTTTGAATCGTAATATTCATTCATTATTCTGCTTATTTTATATTTTCATGACATCTTTTTTAACTTTCTTTTGCAGCAATTTTTTTTCTGAAATTGAACAAATATGGATGGATGGATGGATGGATGAATGGATGGATGGATGGATGGATAGATAGACAGATAGATAGATAGATAGATAGATAGATAGATAGATAGATAGATAGATAGATAGATAGATAGATAGATAGATAGATAGATAGATAGATAGATAGATAGATAGATAGATAGATAGATAGATAGATTTGGTCAGGTAAATAGTCAGACAGTTAAGTAGATAGATAGGTAGATAGATATGTAATTAGATAGATAAGTAGGTAGATAGCTAATAAATGAATGGATGGGTGGGTAAATAAATAGATAATTAAAGGGATGGGTGGTTAGATAAATAAAATAAAGTAGCATATATACAGAAAAACAAATATATTTTTGATACAAGGATAGATAGATGGATATATTATATGAAAGAATAAAAATATGGATAGTTGGATAGATAGGTATGTATATCTGTAGTTTTTTTTTTTTTTTTTTAGTATTGCACACTAGCTTTTTCCTATGGTGTTTTTTTTTTTTTAAAGAATATAGACTTTATTTTATATAAAGTGTTACAAATGAATTTCTCTAGACAACAAAAAAAATCTAGTATAAATTTTCATTTTTATTAATAACTTCCTAAATTTCTTGTACCTATCCACATGTATATTTGTAGTTAGAAAGTCAGATAGATAATTAATCAATATCTTGTCTAAATTGTTGGTCTCCATTGCATTCTATCCTTAGCAATATCTTTTCCAAAAAAGCCACCCATATTGCATATTTCAGAATATTTTTCACAATCTTAATAACATAAATGAGGTTGGTTCTCTATGAAAATAGTTTTTTAAGAAGCCTAGGACTATTCTTTTTTCACATGTCCAATAATAATTAAGATTAATATTTTATAATAATTAACCCTATAGTATTGTATCCACAAATTGAAGAACATTAATTACTTTTACGATCTTGCCATTGTATTATTAAAATTTAATGGAATTCCATTAGATAAAATTTTTCTAATAGCTAAAAAATAGTTTTTTGATCAAATACACCTGGGTCTCTTTTTACATGGACTTATTTAACACAATTTTGAAGTTGTGCGATTTGTGTTTCACCGGAAGTCGATCTCCGATATTGCGCTATTACTTTAAATAATAAATTTCATGCACTTATCTTATATTGAAAGTAATAGCACATTATTGGAATTCGACTTTCAACTTAGTAATTTCAATATTTTCAGTGCTTTATAATAGTAAGATTTTATGCAATAATGAAATTAAAATCATAATTTCCACGTTTTATGTATACACACATTAAATTTTACAAGATTATAATGTAAATTTGTTCAAACATTGTGCATATTAATTTTGCATTTTAAATCACATTCTGTTTTTGCTTTTTAAAAAAGAACGTAATCAATTATTAATCATTTAGTGTCCACAAGTTTATTTTTAAAAGGTGAGTAATAGCAGTGTGCACAATTAAATTTGACAATTAAAATCTGATTTTTAATTGTAATTAACAATTTAAAAATTACTTACGGGCGACTTGAAATTAATGTGATGTAAAACGAAATTTGATTTTTAAACGAAATTGAAAATTAAAGACAAAAATAAGAATTTAATTTTTAGTTGTTAGTTTTAATTAATTTTTTCCCAGCAGTTGTGAATAAATGTCTTTTTATTATCATAAGTCTAAGTTCATAAACAATTAATAAAATCATCGTCTCAAAGATTAATTACTAATTACGTTGTCAACAGAAAAACATTAACACAACATGAGAGTGCAAACCAACGTGTGTTTTGGCAAATAGCGATAATAATTAAAACGTGTATAAAAAAATGTAAATTACTGTACTGTAAATTATGCATAAAAATATATTATTTTGAATAAAATTAAATATTATAGTTAAAAAAAGTTTGTCTTGTATCAATTTTTTTCAAATTTGAAATTTTTTATTAGTCATATTTTATTTCCTTTTTTTTTTTTTTTTTTGCACGAATTTTAAAGTAATTTTACGTTGCTTTGCTTTTACGCGAATTTTGAAAAATCACAGACCGCATCCCCCCCCCCTTTCAATGAAAGTTACGTCTATTTTTGAGCGATTTCATTTGCGCATGTTTTCTGAGGAACCTATCTATCGCGTAAAATGAGACCCAGGTGTACTCTATTTTTTTATATGTCAAATGCATTGACTGGGAAGCAAATCCAGACCAACTGCTTGGAAGGCAGCTATGCTAACCACTCCTCGACTAAATCCTCTATTTTTAACTTGTTAAAGGCAGCTGCTATCATTGAAATTTATACTGCTTCTCAACATCCAAGTCCACCTTTTTATTTAAAACAATTACCAAGATATTTAAATTGACTTGCATTCTCAAAGTGACAACTATCCAAGGTAGAAGTAAAATACTGAGTATTTTTCTCCCATTATTTATTAAGTCAAAGTCTTAATATGCTGTATTTAAAACATTAAGTACATGTCTTTTGAATTACCATGGTAACACCATCAGCAATGTATAGCTGAGCAAATAAAATTCTTAGGGTTTTTTTTAATTGATTGAATTTAAAAATTCCATCATCAAACCTATTTGGTATCTTGATTTTTCTTTTATTAAACAATTTCAAAAACCAAATTGTCATAAAACTCAAAAGCAATGTTAAAGCAAATAAGCCGCCTTATTCAAATCCCTTGGATTTTTTACCTGTAGTAATATTTTTTTTATTCCATTACATAGAGGTGAATAAAAGAAATAAACTTTGATGGATAACTGTCTAATTACAAAATCACAAACCTTTTTTGGTTAATTGAGTATTCTCAAAACAAATTTTAACACAAAAATGGTGACAGTATATTGTCTAAAATCCGTCATTGTCACATCAATGTGTGTACTCAAAGATCACAATTTCTGAATCGGCTTAACAAGTTCTATCACACACAAAAGCATCTTTTGCTATCATTAATTATCACATATCTAAAGCAAAATGTTTTCATAATCATATCAATGGTAAGAAAATGAATTTAATTTTTTTCTTCTTCCTAATACATTATTTTAAATAAATAAACTCTAATTTTAATCAATTAATTTTGTTTAATTTTTTTAATAATTTTTTTAAAATCACAAATACATGAATTTTATTTTACTATTATTATAATTATTTGGGTGGTTCAAATCTAAATTTCCCTAACCCTAAACAGCTCAATAACTAAAGTTTCTGGATGATGGTATTAAACCTGTAGGAAATATATTCTGAACTTCACTTTCCTTTCTCTAATAATTTTATAAAATGGGTATCAACGGTTTGATAACTATATTTTATATGCAATTATATATTGGACTATTACCAACACATACTTAAATCTGTTAAAAAAATTTTAGAAAAATTATTTTCTGAATACAATTCCACTATTAATAATACATAAGAATATGTGATGTGATGAACTGTGGCTTCTCCTTTTTCGGAGTTAGGAATCTCTCAGCCACTATACCGAGAGAAACCTGTTACCCCCTTCCCTTTCCAATCCCTGCCATAAGTTTTTCCAACATTCTTCTCTTTCCCACTCCATCTCATTTCCACAACATTATCTTTATCAACTCTATGGCCTTTATATCTAAATCCCCTTATCTTTTCCAAAATCCAGCATAAAAACCAAGAACCCACATTCTGTATAATCACTATGTTTATATTTATTCTCCCACAACTTCATTATTTGTACCTTTCCTGCTTACAGTCATTTGCATTCAATTAATAGATGTCTAATATTTTTTATGCCTACTTTACATAACTTGGAAATGAAATTGCCCATATTTTTCGATTTATATGTATATTTCCTAGTTGCTAAGGATCCTGTTTGAGCATTAAACAGTAAACTACTTTGTTTGCTATTATCATAAATAAACTCTCACCAATTTTCTGTTTACTTCTATATATATTTAAATGCTTTTTACTCTCAATACTAGTTTTCCATCTCTCCAAATTTCATTTATTGTCACTATAATGCACAACAATTCTCCTAACACAATCATCACACTTTTGTATAAGTATACTGCATAAATTCTTTAGCTAAATCTTCTGCATACTGTACTACCTTTCTCACTCATCTTGTTGTTTGTCCTTTACTCATAACCTAATTAAATACTATTTTGGCTATCCTCTTATTATCCATAAATTGCAATTTACTGAACATTTTCCATTTTGCTCTTTACATCTCTCATATAAGAGCTTGACCATCCCATTTCTCTTTGAATTGCCTCCTTTGCAGTCCAGACATCTGCATCTAGAGTCTGTCTTCTTACTTCCCTTTCTACTTTTTCTAAGTAATATAACACCCTTTTACTAACACATAATGCATCATTACCATATGTGAACCCTGCTACTGCTATTCCTTCCCATACAATTTTAGGAACATCATATTTATTATATGAAAATGCTGTTAATTTCTTTATCAGTTCCTTTTTTTACTTTGTTTCATTTATCAATTTTTTCTCCCATTCATGCAAGCAATTTCTCTGATTATTTAAAATGTTTCCCAAATAATTATATCTATTCACTACATTTAACTTTATATCCCCCAATAAAAATTTTCTCTTCTCTTTTCCCAGTATTTATCATCAATAGTTTTATTATTTTTCACTAAATTTAATCCCCATCTCTTTACCCACCCTGTGCATATCTTCAGCATAACTTCCATATCTTTTCTACTTGCTGTGGACAATAAGACATCTGCAAATAAAGGCCTGATAATGTATATACTCCTTGCTACCTATTAATGGTATCTCTTCCCCTCTTTTTATTGTTCTCTCTCCATTTTTTCAAACACAACAAAAACAAAATTGATGACATAGGGCATCTTTGCCTTAGTCCCACCCCATTTTTAACTTTAACTGATTCTATATTTCCTAATTGATAAGTATAGTAATTATTTTCATAAATCTCTTAGTAAGATCTATTAAAACTCTATCCATTCCCAAATTTACTAAACTTACCCATAATTTATTTAGATATACTCCATCATATGCCTTCACTATATCTATAAAAACCATATATAATAGTCTACTTGTAATTTTACTCATATCTATAAGTTGCATAACTACAAATAAACTATCTCCTATATGCCTATCTAATCAATAACCTCTTTGCATTGCTTCCACTATATTATTTTCTTCCATCCATTTGCGACCCTTCCAACTATCATATATGTGAAAACTTTATATAACACTGATGTTACCACTATCAATCTAAAATTGCTTAACTTTATATGAACCTTAGCATTTTCTTTAAATAATAGCTTCACTCTTGTATTATTCCAGCTCTCTGGTAATTTTCTCTTCTATACCATCTTATTAAAACATGATAATAGGTTTAATTTTGCCCTACTTCTTAAATTCATCACCATCTCTGTTGCCCAATCATCTAAACTTCTTGCATTTCTACTTTTTAATTTCTTCCCTGCCTCATTCAATCAATTCATTTTCTGTAAACCTAATATTTTCCTTACTATATGCATTTATGTTTGTTATCACTCTGTTTTTCATATCTAATATCTTTTCTATATCCATTACATACTTATTTAAGATTGTCTCTAATTCTTCTCTTGAGCTACACTCTAATGCCTCATCATATAATAATACTATTTCTCTCTTCCCTACATTTTTTTAATGTATTTCCAAAAAATTTTACTCCAATCTCTTTCACTTTTATTAATATTCTCCAACAATTTACTATTTAATTTCATTCTCTCTGTATAATTATCTGTTTTAGTCAACTTCTTTTTTAAAAAATACTTTTCCCATTTCACATTAACATCTTTTTACTTTCTTTGTTTTTAATAGCACACTTATATTTTCTTTTTCTTCTCTTTTACACTTTTAAATAACTCTCATTTTTCTATTACTTTAATTCTTCTGAATATTCTCATCTAAAACTCTATTTGCCCCTTTTTCTACTTCACCACACCAGTATTCATATTTATCCCCAAACAAATTTTCCATGATTTCTTCAACTTTTATTTTATATTCTTCTAACTTATTCTTTATCATTCATTTTCAATCCACATCTTTCATTATTCTTTCTACTTTTATTACTATTTTTCATCACATTAGTAACCATTTCTACTGTAGAAAAATTATGATCATTATTACATGCTCTCTCTTCATTATCAAACACTTTAATTTTCCATACTTTATTCATTCCTTCTTTCTCTATTAATATATAATCTATTGTGTGAAATATATTATTTCAGACCATGTGTATTGTCACTCATAATTTTTTTTTCAGGTGTCAAAGCATTGGCCAGGGTTGCTCATAAATATTTGATAAATTTTCAATGCTCAAATTCATTCTTTGACAAAAAAATTTCAAAAGCTGTCCATTCTTGTTATCTACATCATTACATTCTTCAATATTTCCATTCATATCTCCTATAACCATTATTTTCTTTCCCTTTTTTAAAACTCTGTATATCCTTAACTAGGCATTCATATATGCTACTGTTCCACTCCATTATAATCTGACTATCTCCAGTGGCTATATACATTACAACCATCAGTCATTCTTGTCCTCTTAACTTTATCTCAAACCATAAATATTCTTGAGATTTAACAGTATTTAAATATTTTTGTTGACATTTCTTTTTTTCTTTTTCTTTTCTATTTATATCCTGCCATATCAAGTCTTCCAGTATAGGTTTTTCTCTTAGATGTATTTCAACTATTGCTAGTACCTCAAGCTTTCATTTTTAACTGCTTTGTTTAATTCCATTGCTTTTCTGATCTCCTACCACCTTTCATATTCAAATATCCAATTTTAACAATTTCTTCTTTCCTACCTACTCTTTTATAAATTCTTTTGACTCTTTCTTCTCCATTACATTTGTAAGTAACTTACTTACCATTAATTTTACAGATCCATTCCCTTTCCACATCTACACTCATTTCCAAATTAGGTCCCATTTGTTTATTTCTTATATCTCATCCATTCATCTTCTTTTTGATAGTACTGCAATTTAAAATCCCACCCCCTTTTATCTGCTCACACTTCATCTCTAACAGTTTTAATTTTGCTTCTACATCCTTTGCCTCTTTCTCTATCTTACTTATTCTTTGGTTAACCATATCCATTGCACTACTTATTTTGTCTTTTATATCTCTTGTCACTGCATTAAAAACATGCTCTATTCTATCTTCCTCAACTACATATTGCTTAAATTATCTACACTTAGAAACCATTTTTTCACCTCTTTTATCACATTTACACATGATCTACATAACCACGCACTTGTTACATCCTTCCTAGTCTTATTTAAGTATTTCAAGTAAACCTTATCACATAATTTCTTTCTGGCCATTATATATTCATTGTGGGATACAAAGGCAATCCATATTCTTTATATTACCAAGTCCCCTACTCTATATTTAACTTTATGCTTTCTCTACTACTCTTCAAACCCCTTTAGACAAAAAAAAAAATAAAAACTTTTCTTTTTTTAATGACGATTGATAAACATGTGTTTTCTAACCTTATACCTCAAAAACATTATTTTCTTTCTCAAATAAATCACTCTTTTTCTTAAATTAAAAAATTCTTTAATAGCAAACCTACTAAAAAACCAACTAATCTTATGTACAACTTAATTTTAAAGCTTCCTTGTAGTAACCCACAAACAATTTTTTTTTTGTTTATATTTAAAATGGCATAATGAAACCCTTTCCAAACATTATCAATATTGTTCCCGATCTTTCCAAATCCAATTAAATATCTTTTCATCTCAGTTTTTTTTCACTTTCACATAGTAAGCAAAAAAATTTAGTAGCAACAAATTTTTTCAGATGAGGTTAAATATATATATATATATAAATTTTAACTTATCTTGTGGCATGAATCAGCCACATCAGCACAGCATGGTTCCATGCTATAGCATCACCTGAATCAATAGATGCAAAAAGACTTATGGATTAAATCCCTATCTAATGCCTACTCAGCTAATATTTCTAGATTAGTTAGTAGCTTATGGCTTTCATTGGTGAAAAGTTTTAGATCTGAGAGCACTGCACCTAGATTTTAGGATCTAATACAATCCTCCAACATCCACTTTTACCTATTTATTAACTATAAAGCTGTGAGTTCAAGATGAAAACACAATAATGTTTTCAATCCAAGTTCATTCACTTGAATAATCACATAGGTCTGAACCCAGTTCAGTATCTATACATTTACCATCTTATTTTTTTAAAAAACCACAAACACTATCATCCTATGGACAGGATTCATATAAAACCACTAGCACATCACATAATCATTATTTTCTGTGCTTACACAAGTTATTAAAAAAGAAAACTTTGTGTACAGTTGTGCCACCTAGTGCAAGCTATGGTAATCAATGGATGCAAGAAAGCTTGTGCATTAAATCCCTAACTAGTACCTATTCATCCAATATCCCCAGATTATACTTGTGTTAGCATAGAAAATAGTGATCATGTGATGTTTAGTGGTTTAATATTCAAACTTATGATTCTTTTATCAATTCTATACAAGATTTATACTAAAATTATGTCAAATCAACTATATAAAACTTTGAATTCAAAGAAAGCAAAAGTACATGCTGAACTTAAAAGTGTTATAACAAAGATCACATTCTAATATTTAAAAAGATTATAAAAAAAACTAATTACTATAAGTAACATTTTGCTTTAAATTTGTGATTAGAAAAATGCATTTAGCTCAAGTAGCATTTTGACTGGGAATTAAAGCTTTGAAATATCAAGATATGAAATCGTAATGTTTTCAAATTCTGAAAAATATTTATCAAAATACCTCAGCAGTGTTTTGATTAATATATATAAGAATATAAGATGATTTAATATCTCCAAAACATTTCAAAAAAATTTTAAAGAAAGTATTTTGTGAATTTTAAAGGCAAGGTGGGTTGTAAAACTAAGAGAAGGTTATTTTTCAGACTTCTTTTGCGTAAATGAGGTTGTTATGCAAATAATACTACAGGGTTTCATAAATTATCAGACGAAAACTGAAGAGTAAAACTAGAAATAAACCTTAAAAGAAAATTAAAGTAATCAATGGTTTTTCAAAAAGAAAATAAATCTTAATTATAAGAAATAAACAAATACAAACATCTAGTCAGATTATTAATATTTACATAAACCCAATCGATAAAATTAATCATAGATTCATCTCTTTTCAGTACTTTTTGTAGAATAATTAATATTAAGAACAAATGTGTATTTTGCAAATCTTAAATATATACCTGAGACTTAGAGGTCTAATAAAAGAGAATTACAGAGAATTAAAACCACACAGAAAAGTTTGAAGAAGTGTACTGGAAGTAACAAAAAGGTATCAGCTATGATTAATCTGTAAAGAAACTGGAATTAAAATGTTGACAGAAAGAGTGATAATAAGATGAAAAATTAAATTTTATAAGAATTTCAAGAGATTGCAAAAGACCTAGGAAAAACCTACTTATGATATAATATTTAAATACAACTATATTACTATACTGAACATAATGTCATTAGAAGGCATTTGAACTCAGATTTCCCTACAGCTATCCACTCCATCTTACACAATAAATACAAATGACCACATATATGTGAAAAAGATAAATGATCTCCAATATACATTTTTATGCTGAAGCAACACTCATCAGTTGGTCCAGATCATCATCTCCCATATATATATATATATGTGTGTGTGCGCGCGCGCGCTCGCAGTTTATATTAAGGTAGCAAATTTTCAGACGAAATAAGAAAGTTTGCTGAAATTATGTGGAGAAAAGAATTTCTAAATCGGAGAAAGTGGATTAAATTTTGAAAAATCATTATTACTGTACTGTATTGGATCAATAATTCCAGTTATTTTTCATTTTTTTAAAAAAAATGAAATTACTACATGTTCTGTGAATCCATGAATCCTACAAAAAATTATTATGCTTGCCATTTCAAAATCAATGTCCAATTTAAATTTACACAAATGCTTTTATGTGATAGGTCTTGTGGAAGCAAAAACCATTTTTGTATTGTAATGTTAATTCAAAAAGTTTATTTAATTAATATTTAAAAAAACAGTCATTGCTTTATGAACTGAAATAGCGGCTACTTTGACTAGCAAAACTCTGATTTTCATATGGGCAGTTTATACTGGTTACTCAAGAGTTATTAATTCTTTTTTTTTAAATGTAGTGGGAAATACCACCACATAGAAAACATTTTATAATAAAAAATTGACATAATTATTTAACATATTGTACCATGAACTTTTTTGAAGAATTCCGATTATTGACTAAATTTATATAACTAAGTTAATATATTTAAAATACCGGCATTCTTCATATAACTCGAACTTAATTGTAAATATACTGGATTTGAACAGAGACTTTCAAACATCCTTCAACTATCCACACTATCTTATACCACTGACGCACATGACAACACACATGTAGAAAAGATAAATAATTACCAATATATGTATTTCGTGCTGAACCAGCATTCATCAGTTGGTCCAGATCATCATCTCCCACACATATATAATCAGTGCTCAGTTTATATTAAGATAGCAAATATTTAAACTTTAATGGACAGGTTTCAATCTACTCCAATCTCTAACTCTTCAGCCATTCACACCATTGAAAATATGATGATGGAAAGCCCAAATCCCATACTGATTCCAATATTATTGCCATGCCCATGTTGACCTCAAGTCACTCTGATTCCTCATGTATAGAATCTTATCCATTTAAATACACAGCAGAGGAATGGGCAGAATGCAGGCTTAATGTGTAATATTTGAAATACAGCAATTATTCGTATACCAGGAGCTTCATATTACACATTAAGCCTGCATCCTGCCCAGCCCTCTTCTTTAAGTGGATAATATCTTATACATGAGGGGTCATAATGACTTGAGGTCAACATGCATAATAATAATATTGGCATCAGCATGGTATTTGGACATTCCATCATTAGATTTTCAATGGTATGAATGACTGAAGAGTTAGAGGTTGGAGTAGATTGAAGGCTGTCCATTAAAGTATGAAGATTTGCTATTTTAATATAAACTGAGCACTGACTATATATGTGTGTGGAAGATGATAATCTTGACCAATTGATTCAGCATGAAATATGTATATTAGTGATTATTTATCTTTTCGACATGTGTGTGGTCATATGTATCAATGATATAAGATAGTGTGGATAGTTGAAGGTTGCTTGAAAGTCTGTGTTCAAATCCTGTAACTAAGTTAAATGTAAAGTCAAATTATTACATTTTTCTGCATCATAAATATAAAAAAAATTCAATTGAGTAAAGAAACTTGAGTATTTTTAAACCTACAGTAATTTATAATGTAATGTTTTTTCTAGATCCTTGAAAATGACTATAGAGTAAAGATAGTCGAAACGTTGGAAATAAGTGGATATATATATACATCAAATAAAGTTTTTGAAAAGAAAAGAAGTGATTTTTAATTATAGAATTATATGGCTATATGTACTGTATATTTTTGAAAAGAAAAAAGGATTGAGTCGTGATTAGAAACAGAAGTAAATGGATTTTGTATTTAAAAATACTGCATAAAATCCATTAATTATTATTGTTGTTGTAATAACTTTAATAAGTAATACAATGCGTTTGTTTATGACTACTAATTGGTCGAAAGCATGCTCAGCATAATATGATAATATATTTAATATTTTTATTTTAAAGTATTAAACAAGCTTTTCTTTGTATTGATGTTATATGTAATATTTATACTGAATTACATTTTTTCGAGAAAAGTTTAAAAAAAATGAAACTAAATCTTTTCATATATATCGACATACCTCTACAGATTTCTTTCTCATAAATTCTTAAAAAAGTGGACAACAAGTTAAATAATTGAGTTGACCTTTTTGGGGGGAATAGTAGATGTTTAACGATATATAGTATGTTTTCATAAAAGCTAATATTGGTATAGAGAGACTTTTTTTTTACAAACATGAATTAAATTAATTCTATTAATATTTGTTTCTTTTTTTTTCCTATTTACAAACCAAGTTCCATATATATACACACACATACTAATTTTGACGGAATGTTTATATATACATACAAATTACGAAATGCGATTTCAAAGTCATTGTGTATAAAGGTTTTATAAACGTTATAATCTAAATGGAATTAAAAAGCAATTATTAAATAACTAATAATTCAATCAACTTTGAATACATAATTTATCTTGGAAAATTTACCCCATTAAAGGAAAAGAATAATCATAATTATAAAATAAAGTGAATAATTTAAAGCAATTACCTTTACAAATGCAATAAACTTATTCAGATAAAAATTATATACATATATCGTTGGCAGCCATTCATAAATAATTATGACTATTTTAACTTCAAAAAAATTAAAAAACAAGTACAGAAAGAAAGACTCATAAAAGTTAGAAATTAAAGAGAGAGAAAGAAAAGATTTGAGTCATGACTGCACAAACAGATAACCTCATTGTCATCTTGATTCCAAGATATAGCTATCGGCATGAAAGTTTTTTTTTACATTCCTGAATACTGAAGACAATTAAAAAAGAGAAGAGAATAAAAATATATATAAAGATAGTTAATTTAGTAATAAATGTTAGTAATAATGAATTAAGAATATTCTTTTTCTTTTAGATTATAACGATTATAAATTGGGTCACCATTCTCTGATAAAGCTAAAATAGTTTTAAAATAAACAAGAATTGCAAGTTAAAAAGGTGCTGAAAAAATAAAGGTGTATATGCTTGGCTACAGAATCACAAAAAGTTGGACAAAATATAGATTAAATAAACATATACGTATGTCATGCACAGATTTATGCTGTCAAAAACATATGTATTAGGAACAATATATATATATGTTGTGTGTGTGTGTGTTGCTCATTTATTTAATTATTTAAATCATTTTGAATTTGTAAGAGAAATAGGAAAGAAGATAATATAACCTATTTCCAGAACTCATTCAAGGCTGGTAGTCGAAATAATTTTCAATTTTAATATTAGTACAAATGTTGCATAATAATCAAATGACTTGATTTTCATCCTTCTCTTGTAGTAACTTTGGTCAATTAATTGTCAAACGTACATATTTAAAATATTTAATTGATATAAAAAAATCATAATTAACAACTTTCTAAGTAATTGTACAAAATTCAATACAAATAAATCTACAATTTGAAAAGTTATTGTTCATGGAAGCCACAAGTAATTAAGAATTTAGGAAACAAAGTAAAAAGATTACAGATGTTTTTGAATAAGAACTCTGCACAATGAATTGATTAGCTTCTAAGATTTGCCAATAAAAAAGATATTTTATCAGACTTGAGACTTTTATGAAAATTCAATATTTGTTTTACTTACTCAAGCAAGATTTTAAGCACTAATCATTTAGTATTAACAAATTTGGCCAATTAAAAAGATGTTAATAAAGTTTGTTGTTTGCTTCTAATAGTAAAGTTTACTGCATCAATAAGACAAAAATCTTATCTTCACTCTACAGAAGTAAAAAAGCAAGCACTGCAATTATGAAAATTCATGTTTATGCTTATGGCTTTCTCAAGATAATTGGCTAATGGTCATTGGCTGTATATGAATGCATTGTTTTCCAGCTATGTAATGTTTAGCAGAAATGAATGACTTTTCAAGAACTGCATAGAATCTTGCATTATAGGCTGCTGTTTTGTAACAAGGAATGTGGTAACTTTTGCATAATTGATTGATTAAAGGTTTTGGTACCTACTCAAAATCAAAAAATACCAATGGATCAATGAAACTAACCTCAAATATATTAATGGATACATAATACATAAATCTAAAGAAAACCATGTGAGGGAAATAAACCTTATTTTAAATTAATAATGGATTTTGGGATTTAAAAAAAGAAGTTAACCTATAAATATGCCAAAAAACAGCTTCAGTATTCAAAATCTATGTAAGGTACCTAATATTAAATACGTAAACTCAATGTCTCAATAAATAAAACCCCTAAAAAAATCTAGTTATTTCCATTTACATAAGCCTACTGTTGAAATACAGACAATTTTTAAATTGATAAGGGATACTTTTTTTATATATAGATATGTAATCCTTTATTATTTTTATTATGAGATTTCAGAGAAAATATTTTCATTTCTTTTTAAAATAGTTCATGATTTTGGGTGTGAAAATAAGAATTTAATTATTTTTCTTTTGACTGTAATATCTTTTTTAAAGTTAACATTTAAGTTGTGATGTGAATGAATCCAAAGCATTTGTCATTCATTACTAGATCTGCAACAAATAAATAGCAATTCTATGATATTGGTAAAAAACAAAATTAAATAAAAATGAAACTAATGTTTAAACTAAAGGACAGACAGACAGATAGACAGATAAACAGACAGAAAGACAGATATATATAGATAGATAGATAGATAGATAGATAGATAGATAGATAGATAGATAGATAGATAGATAGATAGATAGATAGATAGATAGATAGATAGATAGATAGATAGATAGATAGATAGATAGATAGATAGATAGATAGAGGTGGGTGGGTGGGTGGGTGGGTGGGTGGGTGGATGGATGGATGGATGGATGGATGGATAGATAGATAGATAGATAGATAGATAGATAGATAGATAGATAGATAGATAGGTAGGTAGGTAGGTAGGTAGGTAGGTGGGGGGGGGGGGGGGGGGGGGGGGGGGGGGGGGGGGGGGGGGGGGGGGGGGGGGGGGGGGATGGATGGATGGATGGATGGATGGATGGATAGATAGATAGATAGATAGATAGATAGATAGATAGATAGATAGATAGATAGATAGATAGATAGATAGATAGATAGATAGATAGATAGATAGATAGATAGATAGATAGATAGATAGATAGATAGATAGATAGATAGATAGATAGATAGATAGATAGATAGATAGATAGATAGATAGATAGATTATAAACATTCAAGCTACATGATACTCACATATATAATAGTAACATAGTTATATCAACTACTTTATTTCACATATTTATAAAGATGTCATTAGATTGTTAACTCAGCTTATTTTTATTTAATTTTTTTTTTCTTGTATATAAGTAGTTAATGTGTATAAGCATCTTTCACAATGTCTATGATTTACACTAGCTAGGACTAGGAGGCGATACCAGTAAGAATTAATAAAAGTGCTAAAACACTAAATGAATGTTTGTAGGTTATCTTTGCTCTATGTTCAAAGTGATACCAAAATAATTAGCTTTCCAACATTAAGTATGGAAAAACAGTGTTTTTTTAGCTCATTATATCTTATAGTAACCATTGTGGATTAGATAATTCATCTAGAAATATAATCAATTCTCAACAAAAAGTGTGATAGAATAATTCTAAATATTATGATTGCTTTGATAATTGTTGGTAGCTTGAAAGTAAGATTAGATCTTTGATGTATGTCTAATATGATCAAATATTTTAAACCAAGCATTATTGTAGCATATTCTAATTCCCATTTCATATATATATTATAAAGATCAGACTATCCATATTTAAATTTATTTACATTTATTTCATTAATTAGAGCACCATCTATCTTTAAACATCAGGAAATAGGCTGGTACATATATACAGGTTATTACTTAATATATATTTTTTTGTAAAATGATAAAAAATCAAGTCTGATATCACATGACTTAATTTTAATAAATCTCGTATTTACAAATGTGATATATAGAGCTCGCAAAACAAGCTCTTAACAAGCTTTGAGAATACCCTCAACCCCAGATCGGTTTCTGCTTCTAGCATTGTCAGTAAGGTGCCAGGATATTCATTAGATTAAAAATACTAGGACAAGCCCAGCACTTTATCTAATTTATAACTATTGAAAAAAAAAAATGAAACCTTCAGACAACCATATGGCTAAAAATCCAGCTATCTAACTCAAATAGCCATATGGGACTGAATTAAGTTCATATACAACATATATTAATAGCTTTAGCAATATAAAATTGCCAAAGCTTAATAGCAAAAAATAAAATGATAAAAAATCAAGTCAGATGTCACATGACTTAATTTTAAGGTTTCAGAATAGAAGAAGTGCTGGGCTTGTCCTAGTATTTTTAATCTAATGAATATCCTGGCACTTCACTGATGACACCAGAAGCAGAAACTGGTCTGGGCTTGAGGATATTCTCAAAGCTTGTTACGAGCTTGTTTTGTGAGCTCTATATAAAACAATTGTAAACATGAGCTTTATTAAAATTATGTCATGTGACATCTGACTTGATTTATTATCATTTTATTTTTTTCTATTAAGCTTTGGTGATTTTATATTGCTAAATCTATTAATATATGGTGTATCTGAACTTAGTTCAGTCCCATATGGCTATTTGAGTTAGATAGCTGGATTTTTAGACTATGGATGTCATATTTACAAATGTTATATATAGAACTCACAAAACAAGCCTTTAACAAGCTTTGAGAATATCCTCAACCCCAGACCAGTTTCTGTTTCTGGCATCATCAGTGAGATACCAGGATATTCATTAGATTAAAAATACTAGGACAAGCCCAGTACTTTATCTAATTTATAACTATTGAGAAGAAAATCTGAAACTTTAAAATTAAGTCGTGTGACATCTGACTTGATTTATTATCATTTTATTTTTTGCTATTAAAATTTGGCAATTTTATACTGCTAAAGCTATTAATATATGCTGTATCTGAACTTAGTTCAGTCCCATATGGCTATTTCAGTTAGATAACTGGATTTTTAGACATATGGATGTCTGAAGATTTCAGATTTTATTCTCAATAGTTATAAATTAGATGATGTGCTGGGCTTGTCCTAGTATTTTTAATCTAATAAATATCCTGTCATCTTACTAATGACACCAGAAGCAGAAACTGGTCTGGGGTTGAGAGTATTCTCAAAACTTGTTAAGAGCTTATTTTGTGAGCTCTACATATAATACTTTTTGTAAATATATATTTTCTCTAATAAGATAATGATAACCACTACAAGGCACTATTTAGATCCCTTAGAACACAAATTATCCCCAATGAAATAGGCATTAATTATATGTGCAGATGAGACAATATTACATATAATACTGGATTTAAATCAATAATAAAACAATAATTCATTACCAAATATTATAATTGTCAGACAAATATTTTTTTAATAAACTCATTTCTTCAGTATCTTTTTTCTCAACTTTTTTTGTGTCACATACATACATGGTGAAAAACAATAGTTATTTATAAAGTGTTCAAGATTTATTATGGTTATTTGCCACAGAGTAAATCCTTATGCTCTAATATATTACAGGTATAATCATTGCAAGGTAGACCTCATAAATATATTACATTAGTCACACATATATTAATGTGGAATATTTATAACAAATACACCTTTCTTACAACCCTAATTCTAAGTACTGGCCACTTTAGATTCCAATTCTGATTTAAAAATAACACAACCTAATTATATGAGGTAGTTCTTTGAATCTGATCCTGATTTACTAATACTATTCCTTAATTAACTGAGGTAGGTCTTTGTAACTGACTCCCAAACTTGCACAACAAAACCATAAATAAATCCAAAATAAAGATACATTGTGGTAATAAATCATTTAACAGTTGATATAATTACTTGCATAGTACATAAGTTTTAATATACACAAAATTTAACTCACAATAATTAAAAAAGTGTTAATTTATGTACAAATGAAGTCAATCTAATTTTAAAATAGACATTTAACTTAAACCACTAATAATTATTTTACTCACATTATTTCATCTTGGATGCCTTACTTTACATATTTTATCAGCATGAACACTTTGAATTTAAAATAAAAATTACACCCCTGATTATTCATCTGACAATTTCACCTTTAAAAAAACATTTTTTTAATGTTAAAAAATCATAACATATATATATTGTAAGTAAAAGACAAAGCAATTTTTGTTCAAATCTTTGCTTTAAAATGCAATTAATGTCTTTTTTAAAAAGCTTTCACTTCCAGTTTTAAATAATTAATATTATAAAATAGTTTGATAAAATTAAATATAAACTAAAATAAAACATAAAATGGCTAATACATTAAGATAACAAGTGTAAATAGATTTGTCTTACTTAAAAAGAAAAAGTTCTATAGCTGAGTTTGATTTTTTGCTGATACCAAATATTAGTTGATTCCCTGTTCATATGTTGTCATAATGGACTTTAACAATCTCTTGTCTTTGAAATTTGTAGTTTAAGAATTATTTTTTTATTCTAATTAGAGATTCATTTGAAAGATAGCATAGTCACATTCCATAGAACCAGAATAAATAGAAGCAGTAGGCAGTTTTTTCTTTTCTACTCATTCATCATAATGATGGATCAATGTAACTTGAATGCAGTGAGAATCCATATTGCCTGTTTTCAAATAAACCTGCTCATGCAAGTTTTACTTTTGTTTTTGAACACCTTGATCTTGATTTTACAAGCTTTGTCAATCTTGCTTTTAACATAATGTCTTATTGCTGACACGTGATTTTATTTTAATTACAAAATTTTTATAACACTTTCATTATTTAATTGATTGAATTTGCAAAACCCTATATTTATTAAATTGCCTGAATATTTTTCTTGGATTTCAATGTCATATCTTCAAAACAGGCTTACCCTTTTTTAAAAATTTAATTGTTTAAAATCTGTTTCTTAACTGAGTTGTTTTGCAATATATTCCGCACATTCTTTGATAAAAGAAAGTTTTAACATAATTTATATAATTTACAAGTTTTTTCTTAAATTTAAACATTTTTAACAAACCTATTGTTTCATTTTAAAATATGACATTTAATAATTTGATGCAAGATTTAAATATACCTACTATTACATTTATTATTGTTTTTTAACTTTTGAATGGCTATATTTAGCATTCCTTAAAACTTTGAATGTACTCACAACCATGTGGGAAATGTCATGGCTATAGGCACACACATTATAATAAAAATTTGCAGTTGTATGATAAAAGTAAAATCTTTTTTGGTCAGTCTGTGTATTAGTTTTTGCATAGATTTCCAATATTTTTGTGAAATCACATTTGTATTTGTCACAATTAAGACTGTGCTAAAGAAATGTTGAGTCTCAAGTAATAACAAGATTCTGATTGCTTGTATAATGTTTATTTATATGCACATTAAATGTTTGCCCAACCAGAATAGGAAATGGATTAACAACAAAACATTTTGTATTTTCTTTTGTTTTATAGCCAGCTGATTGATTAAAATTGATATCAGACGGAGAATGGGCTTTATAACATTGAAGTATGCTATATTTCATCATATTTATTTAAAGTGTTTAGCTTTTTAAATTTTAAATAAACTGTCATAGTTTTTAAGTTATATTTTCCAATGTAATTAGTATATTAGTGTTATTAAACTCAGGTATGTGATCAATTTCTAAAATAAGCAATGTATATGCTGATGCAATCAACTTTTGAATGAAAATATTTTTATGCTTCCTAACTTTGATACCAATACATCTATTTGTGATCCACATAGTTTCTTGGGCACAGAGAACATGGAATTTTATAGATATCTTGGTGTTCTAAAAATATCAAATCTTTAGGATCATGAAAAAGAATCAGAGTTATTTGCTGGTGGAAAAAGTAGTCTTAAAATTAGGCAATCATCTACTAATCTTATCAATACACTTTGAATATAAGGTAAAACAACTCCATATATAACTAGTTGAAAAATTCTCAATTTTGCCATTTTTTCTCTTCTTGGTATCAAAACTATTTTTAAAGTCTTACATATAATGTTTTTATTGTAATTATTAAAGAGTAGAATATTTTAGTTAGTGTTATTTCTTGAGTAAGATGGTCTTTATCATGCAAACTACATGCTCTCATCAAAAAATTGTTTGCCTCAGAAAATATATGAACAGGATGATGATGAGAATTAAAGTTGAGATATCTATTTGTATGGGTGAACTTTCTATAAACAAATATTGACAAAGAGTCATCAGGTTTTTATCAATCAAAACATCTAGAAAAGAAAATGTCATTTTCAACTTCTATGATATAATTAATTTAGAATGCCATTCATTAAGAAAAACAAAAAAAGAATTTAAAGCATCAATACCATGGAGCCATATAACAAATGTATCATCCTCATATATAAACCAATTGGAAGATTTCTTACTAGCTGCATTTATTATTTGATTCTCAAAATTATTCTTGAAGAGATCAGTTATTATAGGTAATAGGAAGGTCTCATAAGAAGTCCTTTTACTTGTTTATATTTTTGTAAACCATAAATAAAAAAAAATGTATTTTTCAAGGCAATGTTTTGCTAATGGAATAATGAAACTAATATATTTTTTTATTATTAAAAGAACTTAAAGCTTTCTAAAAATGACTTATTGGTCAGTTTTGATGTCTCTTCTATATTTATCAGTATTCCTGTTGAAAAGGCTTTGTATATAATTATACAGTACTATAATTAATCTAATTTTATTATTTCATTAGCAGAACTTTGCCTTGAAAATATATTTTTATTTATTCTTTTCAAAACTATAAACAAGTAAAAGAGCCTTCTATGGTTTTTTATTTACCATCACTAGATGTTGCTCATCTCTTCATTAATAATTTTGAGAAATATAAAATGCAAGCTTTAAGTTTTTTTAACCAATAGAAATAAAATGAGCTTTATTTATAATTCTAGATAGAATGTTATCTGTCAATGTTTGCAAACACTGCTTTTATTATTCCATTGGCAAAACATTGCCTTGAAAAATACATTTTTTTATTTATGGTTTACGAAAATATAAACAAGATCTTTCTATGGATTTTCCATCATCACAAGTAATTGTTGATCTCTTCATATATTATTTTGAAAGTTAAGTATTAAATACAGTTACATACACTAGGTGGTGCCTATCTGAGTAAGTTAACTTGTATTTCTGATCATGTATTAAGGTTTTTTATAAGAAACACTTGGTATTTGTATTGATCTGAATTGAACTAGAAGGTCCTCTCTTTCGGAAAAGATCTAAAGTGAGATAGACAAATAAATGTCTGCAAAGATATTTCTCTTCTTTTATAATGGTTGTCAGTAGAACTGACAAATCTGCCACTGTGAAAAAATAACTGCTTTCACTTTAGAATGATGGTGAAGTATTTGGTTAATAATATATTCTATGGATGACCCTTAATCAAGCATAGAATTTATTATTCGTGGCCAGATTTCAATTAGTAAGAAAAGGCTATCAGGTTCTATTAAAAAAATGATTTCTATTACAGTTGTGAGTGATAATAATGTGAAAGACTTTCCAGCCCTGAACATTAGTAATAATTCTGTCAAATCTGACCCCAGTCTTTGAAAACCAATTTCTAATAATAATCATCTGTCAAATAAGTTGGAAAGTAGTGGAACTGACCTGCCAAATGTTAAATTCCACATGGGAATTCAAAATAGAAGTGAATATATAGTTACAATAATGTGTTACAAATTTGTGATTCGAGACCTCAAGTAAATATTGAAGGTTCACTTGCCAACGAAAATGATGTTTAAGCTGCAAAGTGGTGATTTCAATAAAATTTTACCTACAAATTAATCAAATTCTGACTCTATGACTATTAATCAACCACTATATCAAGAATATACAAACAAATTTAATTTAACTGCACACCCTGCTTTGCTTAAATCTTTTTAAGTTTCATAATGCTAAGATGCTCATTATTACAGTTATAAATTCAGAAATGAGCTTTTTAAGCTTCCATTAAAAAAATTGTATGCAATTCTTATTGGAAGCAATTTATGGAATATTATTTATAAAGTTTTACTGCCCTCACAACAGACACATTTGTATAAAATCCCACAATGTTACTGAAAAAGATTTATTTTTTAAAAAAACGTTTTTCAAATGATAAAGTGCTGTATTATATTGATCTCGATAGGCCTCTGCTTTTCATTTAAGAACTGCTACATTGACTTAAGAGATACAGATTTTCACTGACTGCTTAATAAGTTCAGAATCACATAAAATTTCAAATACTCACTAAAGAAAAGTGCTAGTGTTCCAATATTAACCAACATAACCAGTCACATTCAGTATAATATTAAAAAAGGACTTTTGTCAACTGATATCTCTAGTCTTTATGCCACTGATTCTTATCTTATGATAATAATCTTTAGAGGAGTTTGTCATACTTTTAATGACTTCTCTTCAAGATTTAGTCAACAGTGTGGATGAAAGGGTCCAAAAGTCATTACTGTTCTAAAGATTTGCCACAGTCTATTACTCAACAATTATTTATTTTTATTCATGGAAATTCTTACACTTCTGTGATATCATCAACTTCAAAAACTGTTGCTAATTTTCTCACACAGGAATCCACATTCATTATGTTGAAGCTGAGTCTGAAATTAATATTACTTCAAATGTCTAAGAAGAGGAAACTCAGGAGATAGAAGAAGGTGGTAAAGGATAAGCAAAGTTTTGATACTAAAGTCACTCTGGAGTTTAAATCTGATTTGAAAGCTGTAGAAACCAAGTTCCAGGCACCTTCTACTGCAGAAGCTCTTAGAAAACAAAATCCATTGGTTGAAGCTGAATTCTCCCCTGAAATGAGCATGCTTAGAAACATCATTGCACTAAGTAGGCATTAGCTACAGTTGCATGCTTATCTGCAGAGCAGAAGTTATTCTTTCATGGAGTGGATACTCATAAGCATGTTCCCCAGATATGGGTGGTTACAAGTAGTTCTTCTGATCTGACTGCAGCTGTTTCTGCCAAGTTGACAATGGATTTCAAACTGGCTCTCATTGAGAATGTGTCTATGAAAGTGCAATATCATACTAATCATGCTTTCTTGTTTACTGCATATTTGGTATTGCTTTTGGTTTTGCCTATTACTGTGTTTAGTTCTAAATATGTATTTATGTTATTTTCTCCTCAGATATTATGTTTTTTTACATTGTTTATTTTTGATTTGTGTGATATTTTGTTTTTTTCTACAAGGTTCTATTCTTACATATTGTTTTTTTTGTGTGTGTGTCCCTAGGATGCCTGTTCATTTGCTGTTCAAATTGTGTTGCTTTTTAATGAATTGTTTCTCAATTTCCCTGAATTTTATACTGCTTATTTCTTCACTATTTAAATTATGTAGTTTATGCATCTGAATATCACTGGTATCAATGTGAGACGTATGAACTATCCCAAATGACTTTTTGCTGTCAGCAATTGAATCTCTCAATTTTATCTTCATATTATTTTCTTTTCTAAGACTAAACTTTATCAATATTGTTAAATATCTTGGAAAGTTTGGATTTTTACAGTTCTCCACCTCCAATACTCCAACTTCAGGTGTACATCTTTTAATTCATCATAAAGTATCTTGACCAAAACATAATCACTATTACTTTTCATCATGTTGCCTTTATTGTGATTATTATTTATCTTTATTTATTTAACAGACTCACTCTTATACATCAATTTATATGCCATATTAATCTTATTCTCTCATCCAACTCTTTTCCTACTCTTTTTTTTGATGGCTTTAATATTCCTTATGCAGATTTTGTAGCTAAATACCTTTAACTTATTAACTGTAAACTAATGAATGATGAAGGTTTCCCCCCCAGTAATGCCTTCTCTTTATATACTTTAAAACATACAACTCTCATTGACCTTTTATTTTATTTGCATGTTCTGCACTTTATAGTTAATCTGCCTTTGAGACCAATTGCTTTTCCTGAACCCTTGTTACTCTCCATACTCAACCAGTTCTTAACTATAATGATATATTAAGACTATTATCCAGAGATGGAAATCTCTGGAATTTACATTAATTTTAGGAAGATTGATATTCCTTTCTCTATAACCTACTGTAGTTTGGTTCTCTTTTATTAATATTATCCAATCAGTCATTAGATATTACATTACACTAGTAAAAGCAAATCACCTATAGCTTTACTTAAGGAAATTGGTACTACTAATTTGAACTTGAAAGTCACTTCTTGTGAACCTCCTCCTGTTCCTTCAAATATGTATCTTAGCCAGCAATATAAGCATAACCTATTTTGACTGAATATCTTTCTATTAAAAAATCAAAATTTTTTGTCTCAATTTCATAATTGGTTGAAAGGATATATTCACTGGGCTCTTTTTTTTATAAAAGTAAAATAATCCATCCCATCTTCAATTATTGCAAAAAAAAAAAAACATTTCTGCACAAGACTACATTTTTTTTTATCACTTTAAATCTAACTTTCACACTTTCAGCTGTTCTATGTTTCCAGTATTTTTTTTAGTAATAATTACTATGATCATTATATTACTGATATTATGCTTTAAGCTGAAATCTTTATTTAATAACATTCATCCTGGTTCTCATATATCAGTTTTTTCATGGCACCAATTATTATGAACTCAACTTACTTTCTATGCAAATTTATTATACCAATAAACTGTATCCAGTTGCCTTAATTCCATTTCTCAAGCAAAATACTCTTTCTACTCTTGCTAGTAATCTTCATCCTATCTATGTGTCACTTTTACTTACCAAAGTCATTAAATCCATCTTTATGTATAAGATGCATCTTATTATTTTATCTTCCAGCTCAGATTATCAGTTTCTTATAAAAGGGTTCTTTGATCTCTAATGCTCCCAATCTGTTTAAAATTGTTATTGATCAAGTTAAAACCATTAGAACAGCTGTTCCCTTAGTAATTACAACTAGTCTCTATTGACCCTCTCATTGAAATATTTCATAACATTCCTGTTCTCATTCTCTACATTTTAGTTAAATTTTAATGAATAGAAAAGTTTTCATCACTCTTAATAGCAAAGTAATGCCAGGATACAAACCTTATAATTTTATTCTGCAAGGTTCATCTTTGAGTGTTTTGTTTTGATTAATAAAGCAATCATATATATAAATATTGTTCATGTGATTTTGTTATTTTTCTGCCCTCTAGAAAGTACCTCCTTTCACTTAATTCTATTCTGTAATATTATGTGGCATACTATACACTTCAATTTAAACTTTCTCTCTCTTCACTGCTTCCCCTCATAACTCTCTTGGTTTTTTCCATTTGTAAAGTTATGAATGTTAAGAGAACATATATTCAGAATGCTATTCCCATATCTGTTGAAAATATAACTAACTCCTTGTCTAAAGAATGCCTACCACTTTATGCAAAAAAACCTCTTACCAATCTCTCTTATCAACATAATATGTATTAAATAGTAGAATAAAAAGTTAAAGTTTTTAAAATTAAAATTATAATAAATAATTTTAAAAATAAAATAAAGTAATAGAAAATCAATGTGGATAGAATTAATTAAGAGTAAAGTAATAAAATGAGAACTGTTTATTTATAATGGTCAGGTTAAAATGTATGTTTTATTTGTGTATTTAATTATATATATGAATATGTTTATAAAATGTATTAATTTTATAATTATATATTTGAATATTGTAGCTCTGATGATGACTGCATGAAAGTTGAAACTGTTAGAATAAAGTTTTGATGTAAAAATAGTATTTTTAAAGTGTTTAAGAAAGTTGTAAATGGTATGATATGATATTTATTGTTATCTTAATTTTCATCAAAACAATATAAGTTCAAAAATAATTCCTTAATTATTTTGGAGTACAAACATATTGAAAATGATTATTATATAATTACATGTCCCTTGAAGTAAACATCTTTGTTTATGAAAAACAGTTTATGAATATATATATTAATAATTTAAATTCTTATTAGAATCAGAAATAAAACAACATATTTTTATCAGAGAGACTTCCTTATTGAATTGTAAATAATTTAATTCAAAATATCTTAATATTTTATCTATTTAATGAATATTTAAATCATTTTAGTGTTTATTTTAACATTTATATAATAACCTCTGTTGGTGCTTTTTTTTTTTTTGCTTTAAAAACTTTAAATATATGCACACATACTATCAAAGTTAGTCATCCATTGTTTTTCAGGCCATGAGACAAACTGTTTCAATATACATAGTTAGCACCTATTAATATATGTAAACAAATAAATTATACAGGGTTATAAAATAAAAATTTTAAACACAAATATACAAGAACATGATTTTTGAATATTTATAATCTAATTCAATTGTAAAAACCCTTAATGTATATCAAAATCATATTACTTTCCATAACTGATGTATCAAAAGATTCATTCTCTGGTTGTTCATTAACAAGACTTATTATTAGCAAAGAAATTAATTTAAAGAACAAACAAAAGGTGATGTTTGAATACATCAAATGTGAAAAGTAATAACCCATTGACATATTTTAATGTCCTTTACAATTGAGAAGGATTATGTTAAATATGAATAAAAAATGTTTCTGTATATTTATGTTTAAAGATATTATTTTATAATATGGTATCATGTGTATATATTGTAACTGAATAAAAATGAGAGTATACACTTCTTTTAATGCCCCACAGAATCGGGAGCTATTTGTAACTGAATAGAAATGATGATCATGGAAAATGAAAACTTTAATATAACCTGAATAAAAATATAGCCCAATTATTGGTCTTTTTTTTGTAACTGAATCCTGAAGTTGAATGTCATCTGTAACTGAATAAAAATATGGGTCATACTGTATTCTTAGTCATAGCCTAATTATTGATCACCATTTACAACAGAATAAAAATATGAATTAAGAAAGAACAATCCTAACTGATTAATGTCCATGAATTATAGCATCATTTATAACATAATGAAAATAATAAATTAAACTAAAGTGAATATCAATCAATGAATAACAATCTAACACTTAATTTAATAAAACAATAATAATAATCTTTGTTGTAACATCATAAATTCAATAACATTTAGAATGAATAGAAAAAAAGCAAAAATCATTATTTCAGACTACAATGGAATATGAATGTTAATTGTAATAGATTAAAGATAAAGCAATAAAACCAAATATCATTATCTTATAAATAACAATTTAAGTTTATATATAATTCACTTATAATGTAATAAAAATAATGACAATGAATTAGACAGATAAACCTTAATATTCCTTATGAATTAAAACACTGTTTATAATAATACAAACTTATACTAAAAGTTAAACTTTATTTATATTTATTTTTAAACAAAATAATTCATGGATGGATTACATAATAATTTTAATATGCCTTACAAATCTAAAATATCAATGATTTCTAAATAAATAGATAACTCAATAATTGGTTTTTAATAATAACTAAATAAAAAAAATAATGCTAACTTAGGCATGCTGTTCCACTAATACCAATATGCTCTTTTTAATGAAGTCAATTATAATAAGACTAAATAATAATAATACAAAATCAATTAACCTAACACATCTCTCCACTTTCACCAACTTATAATACTATAAAATAAAATCATCTTGTTAGATAACATTAAAATTTGTAGTATCCAATCACATCAATATATAAAATAAATGATAGATTCCTATTTGATGCTTACTCAGACACAATTGACAAATCTTACTCAATTACTCTTAAGTTTAATAAAACTAAGTTGTTAAAAGTTTAGACTATAATTATTAAAACATAAGAAAGATTATTAGTGCTTGTTCTAATCAAATATTAATATTAAAATATAATATTTAAACTGAATTTACAAGAAATTGCTGTAATTTATAACAAAATAAAATATATTACTATTACCAATTCTATAACTAAATAAGATTACAATCATTATAGCTATATACTGACTTAATATAATATTCACTTTGATCAATAATGACTTAAAATAAAATACAGAAACATTTCATTGCAACTACCTTCACACATTTTCCATAATTATCATATGTGTACTTTTATCAATCATAGAGTCAATTCATATATAATTTTTATCTTAATATAAATGTTACTAGTTGCTAACAAAATAATTACAATAAGTTTTTAATTATTTATTAAATATTTAAGAATGTCAAATCAATTAATTTATTGCTATAAAAATGTATTCCTGGTCAGATAATAAACATTAAATTCAATACAAAGAAAGTAATACATAATTACACTCTTTTACCCATTCTGTGGTTTGGTTTTCAGATTATTTTGTAACTGTTTATAATGAATTATGTGATATAATCAATTAATGAATATTGTCTTGTCTAAATATGATTAATCAATAAATTTGTATTGTAAAATTGAATGACAACCAAGTAAGTTTACTTGTTTTAAATTAATTCAAACATTATTAACAAATAGATAAAATTATACATTAATTGTACTCTTTTTATTGATACATCCCATCATAAAACAAATTGGAAATAAATTTTAAGATGTATAATTTTAAATTTTATAAGTCAAAAATATTTACTTATTAAACTATAAAAATAATAGTCATTTTAGTTATCAGATGGCTTGAACTTGAACTTTCTTAATTTAAAGTAGTATAAATGTCATAAATCCTGGGTAAAATATTTATTTTCAAAGGTATGTAAAAGATAAAATAATAAACAATAAATTAATAATATTTGTTAATAAGTATTCATTTGATAATATTTATTATTGTAGGGAAGGTCTAATCTTATAAATAAAAATATGCATTATAGAGATAGATAATCATGTCTGTGTCTATCTGATGTTATAAAGCAATGACTATTTCCAGTGAAATCTTAATTTAATTTCCAAAATAAAGAATTAATAATTGTTATGAATATTGTGGAATTAAATGTTCATAAAAGTAATCTTGGATTTAGACTGTAGAAAAATAAAATCAAAATGAAATAAATTGATTTAAAGTAAATGATATTTTTATTCAGTTCATGAAAGATATTATTATTATTATTATTATTATTATTATTATTATTATTATTATTATTATTATTATTATTATTATTATTATTATTATTATTATTATTATTAAAAATCAATGATAATTTTGAGATCTCCTTAGTATAATATTATTATTATGGTTATTTTTAATCATAATCCCATAAAAGTAATAACAATAAAAGATCAATATACAGTAAAATGATTATATAATTTATTAATTAGGTTAACTTAATTTAATAATTATAGATGATTTATTATATTTATTTAAGTATTATTATTAGTCATGGGAAATTTGGATACTGAATAAGGAGTGTTTTAGTATTTTTTATGCCATTAAACAAAACACTTCAGTATTTGTTTAATGTTAAAGGGTATATAATCTTGTTAATAGGATAACTGGATCTCATAAATGATAATACTAATTAAGCCTAATTTAGAAGTAAATAAGAGTATCAAATTGTATTTAGAGAAGGTAACATTATGGCACTATTTAAGGACTTGTCAGATATTTCTAAGGTTCATTGTTCTATTGGCAGCGTACAATATATATATATATCAAACACCATAAATATTTAAAATATATACATATTATATGATTATGCCTTGTGCAGTAGGTTCCAATTGATATTAATTCTTTTAAATTAAATAGATGACTGTTGAAACAGTAAGATTCGTATTTGAATCTTAAGTTTCACCTTTTTCTGTCGTCTCTCACTGACCGATCTATCCCGCCCAAATTTAAACTTTTTGGTATCGAATTGTGTGTGTAGCAATCTTAGAAATGTATAAATATGTGTAGAATTCAGCATAAACATGCACACATTTCGATCTCAAATTAAACGCAATAAATAGGGATAAAATAATATAATTTAGATTTCTTTTAGTTATATAATTTTGTATAATTTTAATCATTTATTTTGGATTATAAAGTTCGTATTTATTGCTTTGTTTAAATTTCATTTAATAATAATTCTAAAAATATCTGATGTAATATTTAATTAAAAGTTAAAATAATCTTATGTTCCCTTTTTGTTTTTGAAATTTAAAAGCATCGGTCAGTGATAGATAATAGATTAATTAAAGAAAAATTCCCCAAAATATAATTAGTAAATGTAAAATGTAAACAATAGAACGGCAGCTTTCTTTAATTAAAAACCAACTAAAATGCGTTGATTATCCTCAAGGCAGATTAAATAGAACCTAAAAATACCTTAACAAAAATGTGAGAGATCAAGATAAAAAAAGAGGCCATCTTAGACTTTCTGGAGACATTCACTAAAACTTTAGCTTTGCTCTCGATCACTGAGAGTCTCCAAATATAAAAATAATTTGTTCCTGCCAAGGTATGACCGAGTAAAGCACCTAGATTATTCTCCATTGGGAGGTGGCCTATCGGATGCTGAACTTTCATTGCCCGTCATAAATTCACCATGAAGATCTGCTGCCTGAAATGAATGAGAAAGCTGCTGCTGCCATGAAATTAAATGAATATCTAAATACCAGAAAGACTTGCCACTCGTGAACTTTTTGCTGCTAAACTCATGGGAATAAGAAAACTTCTTATAAAACAGGTACCTGTCTGTGTTCAAACTCTAGAGTACTCTAATAATATGCTATAGCTCTTCTTCATAATACTTATCTAAATTATAAAATGTAAAACTATCATTTGTATAACTAAAATTGAATAATTAATATAATATGTAAATTTCTCTAATAATCTAGCTTACCTCACTCTATCTGGGTGCATATTTCTATAATCTACATTTCTATCTATAGTTATTATTTAATTATTGCATGCTCATAATTATTTCAATTTTCAAAGTTTAAATCTATGATCGCTTAAAACAATGAATGCGTGTCAAATTTTCATTAATATTTACTTTCTTTAATAACTTAACTTTCATATAAATCGATACGCATTCAATGCTTCATTTATTGTAATGCAGGGTCTACAACTTCGCAAATGGCTGACATATTAGTTATAATAATTCCCAATTTATATATGTTTTGTATTTATTAAATCATTATGAATAATTCCAGAAAATTACATTTCTTTGAGAGTCGCCAACGTTCTTTAGTAAATGTTGATCATGTGGGGCCGAACCAGAAATCTACTTAAATCTTATCATAATCGTTTATAAGTATACATGTGTTATGTTTTAGAGACGCGATGACCCATTCCGCCGTGAAATTTCCGGATTCTTCAGGGTTGAAATTAACCCCAGTCGTCCTACACAAGTGGGCATAATGGGTGCTCCCGTAGGACTTGACAACGTCATGCAGCCAGCCGGCAAAAATGTGACACGGACCGCTTGTCCCTGGTTATGCTTATGTGACACCTTACTTCATCGGACCGAGGCAGAGACCAGTCTGATATTCTTATAAACCCATTCGCGGCCTTGCAGTTTCGATATACTGCCATTCCATATCGCCTTTCTAAAGTGTACCACGTGTTCCTTTGCTCAATTTTATTATTCTATATATCACTCCGCCTCTGCATTATCTTCGTAATTCACTCTCAAATAAATGTTTGCCCTTAGTTATAAATAAATATTTTAATTAAATAAATATATGTCTGCCATTACTCTTATAACCCATACTTTAGACTTGCATTGCAAAGGTATAAATTCCCCAAGGCATGCATTAGAAATATTTACTCGAGAATTTTAGGTAGCTAGATTACGCTTTCAAATAAATGTATTCCTTTTGTAAACATTACAGTATCGGAAATACCGCTACTAAAATCCTCAATATAAAATAATGTCTAAATAAATAAATGTACTCTTTAAAATATAATCATGTCGCAAATTCCACTACTGAAGCTTTAAATCCACAAAATATTAGTAAATGATTTTATTAAAATGTATTAATAAATAATTTTAAACTATATGTCTGCAGTTACGTTTCATTTGTTCAATACCCATTCTATATAATATTTCCTCGATTATGTAAATATGAATGTTTAAGTAATATTAGTTTGATTATTGGCTAGCTCGAGAATAAAATCATGAATCTCTTGCATCTCCCTGACCACCGTGCCTAAGGAAATATTTACTAATGTCGCATCAGATGCGTTGTTTCGTGGATTGTATTGTGGAACCGATAAACTATGTTCGAACTCAGTACCATGGGTGGCTTCGCTACTCGATGGTGCTGCTGTTCTGTATGGTGGTCGAATTCTGCACTATGTTTACGAGTCACACGTTTTCTGACCGTTACATAGTTAAATTTTTTTTTTAGCGTTTGGTGCTTTCCAATGTGGAGGTTTCGATACAAAAAACCCATATATACCCTGAGCAAAATATAATGCATATAAATTTTTTTTAGCATTCGTTACTCGAGTTGGCTAATTATTCTATATATATACGATTTTGTTTTGATAAAAATAATGAAAAAAAAGTAAATCGAGTGAAATAATGTGGGTCGAATGAATGAAAGGACAGCAGGCATAATAACAAATTTAAGGAAAGCAGGGATGTGTGTGTAATTTAAGAAGGAACGAAAATACTCGGATCTAATGAAATATTTTGCTTTATATATATATGTCAAAAAAAAAGTAATCAGTCGTTAAATGAGAAAGAAAGTAGCATTGATTTTTTTTTATTAAATTACTGTTATATATATAGCATAGACAGCAGAAGCTTGTTATATATGTTAATAGTAAATATTTTGTTAAAGTACAAATATATATATCATAGACAGCAGTAGCTTATTATACGCGTAACCAGTAGTTCGCTATAATATATATGTTAAATATGTTAAACGCAGCAATATAGAGATAGGGCAATGTAGAGTAGGTGAGGGCAGCGAAAGAGTGTTATAGGGCCAATATACCGGTGGGGAGTAGTCAAATGCTAGTGGTATAAAAAAAATAAATCATATTAAGAAAAATGGAAGCAGAAAATGATAGAATAGCATCAATCAACTTCAGTCTAAGTTTACTTGAAATATTTAGAGAGAGTAAAGAAGAATGGAGGAAAATACATGAGGAAGCGAGAAGAAGATATGAAGAACCCAAAACGAGTCAGGAGGAGGAGATAAGAGTTAGAGAGCATCAGAAAATTGATAGGGAAATGTTGATATATCTTGAAATGATCAACGAACATTATGGAATATCCCCATCTTGTAAAAAGGAAGATGAGATTAAAGATATGGAAAAGGAAAGGGAATTAGAGATACTTGACAAACCGATGATAGTAGAAGGGCAAGCAGATAGTGTAGTAAATATGAAAAAGTGTGATGAGCAAAGAAACCTCATTCCAGCCGATGAAGGCCCACAAGAACCGTTGAGTGAAAGCAGTAAAAAAGAGACGAAGATGGACACCAGCATGACACCAACACGTTTACATTTTGGTGAAGCGGACTCATTACTGATCAAGATGCCATTACCCATGGATGAACGTGAAATCAATATTGAAACTGACAGACGCAAGGCACACTGCCGCCTTACAGAAAGGGCAGAACGGAAAAAACGAGCAGATCAGAGAAGCCAACATTTCCAGGTCGGGAACTGTGTTTGGGTACGGAACTCTCAACAAAGTAACCGAGATAAAAGAGTATATAAAAAGTTCTTTCATTTGTACCGGGGACCCTTTATAATTGATCGCACATGTGGCCCAAATGCATATTTATTAAAAGATGGAGATACCATAAAAGGGACATATAATGCCCGTAATCTCAAACCATGTAGGTATTATCCACCTGACCCGGGGTTGTAAAAATATTAGACTATTAGGATGGATTAAACGTATATGAAAATAGTAAAATGAACTTAATATAATGAACTTGGTTGAATGGATTGTACTTTAGTCAAGTAGAGTTTTAGATAGAAATTTTATTATATATATATATATTATTGTTTTAATTACTATTACTCTTTAAAAATTTTTTTTATATTATACTAACTAATCCTATTCTAAGAAATTTTTTTATATATATATACATTCAGTTTAACTAATTATTACTATGATTTTAACCAGACACGGCCAAATTAGGCCATTTTAATTAAACTATAAATTCTAGATCCGGGTATATAAATTGTTCGTTGCTTCATGTAATCTCTGCTTTCTATATTTCAATATATCTGTAAAAACAATAATAATGTTTTCGTCTTTAAATTATATAATGTAAAAATTTTTTTTTCTCTTTCTTGCCTCCTTTGTTCTTCCTTAATTGTTCACGGGAAGTACGGGGAAATGAAACAGTAAGATTCGTATTCGAATCTTAAGTTTCACCTTTTTCTGTCGTCTCTCACTGACCGATCTATCCCGCCCAAATTTAAACTTTTTGGTATCGAATTGTGTGTGTAGCAATCTTAGAAATGTATAAATATGTGTAGAATTCAGCATAAACATGCACACATTTCGATCTCAAATTAAATGCAATAAATAGGGATAAAATAATATAATTTAGATTTCTTTTAGTTATATAATTTTGTATAATTTTAATCATTTATTTTGGATTATAAAGTTCGTATTTATTGCTTTGTTTAAATTTCATTTAATAATAATTCTAAAAATATCTGATATAATATTTAATTAAAAGTTAAAATAATCTTATGTTCCCTTTTTGTTTTTGAAATTTAAAAGCATCGGTCAGTGATAGATAATAGATTAATTAAAGAAAAATTCCCCAAAATATAATTAGTAAATGTAAAATGTAAACAATAGAACGGCAGCTTTCTTTAATTAAAAACCAACAAAATGCATTGATTATCCTCAGGGCAGATTAAATAGAACCTAAAAATACCTTAACAAAAACGTGAGAGATCAAGATAAAAAAAGAGGCCATCTTAGACTTGCTGGAGACATTCACTAAAACTTTAGCTTTGCTCTCGATCACTGAGAGTCTCCAAAATATAAAAATAATTTGTTCCTGCCAAGGTATGACCAAGTAAAGCACCTAGATTATTCTCCATTGGGAGGTGGCCTATCAGATGCTGAACTTTCATTGCCCGTCATAAATTCACCATGAAGATCTGCTGCCTGAAATGAATGAGAAAGCTGCTGCTGCCATGAAATTAAATGAATATCTAAATACCAGAAAGACTTGCCACTCGTGAACTTTTTGCTGCTAAACTCATGGGAATAAGAAAACTTCTTATAAAACAGGTACCTGTCTGTGTTCAAACTCTAGAGTACTCTAATAATATGCTATAGCTCTTCTTCATAATACTTATCTAAATTATAAAATGTAAAACTATCATTTGTATAACTAAAATTGAATAATTAATATAATATGTAAATTTCTCTAATAATCTAGCTTACCTCACTCTATCTGGGTGCGTATTTCTATAATCTACATTTCTATCTATAGTTATTATTTAATTATTGCATGCTCATAATTATTTCAATTTTCAAAGTTTAAATCTATAATCACTTAAAACAATGAATGCGTGTCAAATTTTCATTAATATTTACTTTCTTTAATAACTTAAACTTTCATATAAATCGACACGCATTCAATGCTTCATTTATTGTAATGCAGAGTCTACAACTTCGCAAATGGCTGACATATTAGTTATAATAATTCCCAATTTATATATGTTTTGTATTTATTAAATCATTATGAATAATTCCAGAAAATTACATTTCTTTGAGAGTCGCCAACGTTCTTTAGTAAATGTTGATCATGTGGGGCCGAACCAGAAATCTACTTAAATCTTATCATAATCGTTTATAAGTATACATGTGTTACGTTTTAGAGATGCGATGACCCATACCGCCATGAAATTTCCAGATTCTTCAGGGTTGAAATTAACCCCAGTCGTCCTACACAAGCGGGCATAATGGGTGCTCCCGTAGGACTTGACAACGTCATGCAGCCAGCCGGCAAAAATGCGACACGGACTGCTTGTCCCTGGTTATGCTTATGTGACACCTTACTTTGTTGGACCGAGGCAGAGACCAGTCTGATATTCTTATAAACCCATTCGCGGCCTTGCAGTTTCGATATACTGCCATTCCATATCGCCTTTCTAAAGCGTACCACGTGTTCCTTTGCTCAATTTTATTATTCTATATATCACTCCGCCTCTGCATTATCTTCGTAATTCACTCTCAAATAAATGTTTGCCCTTAGTTATAAATAAATATTTTAATTAAATAAATATATGTCTGCCATTACTCTTATAACCCATACTTTAGACTTGCATTGCAAAGGTATAAATTCCCCAAGGCATGCATTAGAAATATTTACTCGAGAATTTTAGGTAGCTAGATTATGCTTTCAAATAAATGTATTCCTTTTGTAAACATTACAGTTTCGGAAATACCGCTACTGAAATCCTCAATATAAAATAATGTCTAAATAAATAAATGTACTCTTTAAAATATAATCATGTCGCAAATTCCACTACTGAAGTTTTAAATCCACAAAATATTAGTAAATGATTTTATTAAAATGTATTAATAAATAATTTTAAACTATATGTCTGCAGTTACGTTTCATTTGTTCGATACCCATTCTATATAATATTTCCTCGATTATGTAAATATGAATGTTTAATTAATATTAGTTTGATTATTGGCTAGCTCGAGAATAAAATCATGAATCTCTTGCATCTCCCTGACCACCGTGCCTAAGGAAATATTTACTAATGTCGCATCAGATGCGTTGTTTCGTGGATTGTATTGTGGAACCGATAAACTATGTTCGAACTCAGTACCATGGGTGGCTTCGCTACTCGATGGTGCTGCTGTTCTGTATGGTGGTCGAATTCTGCACTATGTTTACGAGTCACACATTTTCTGACTGTTACACTGTACATTGAACTTCATCTATCAAATGCTAAATCTAAAGTGTATATTTATGTAATATAATGTTTTAATACAGATACACCTTTCAAAATATAAGAGAGCCAACGACATTCTTAATTTTCATTTATAAAAAAAATAGTTAATGGAAATAAAAATATACTAAAGATGAATCTACCTATTCATTTATGTTGTTCTAAGAGAATAAAATAAAAACAAATACTTGAGATTAAATTATGATCAAAGAATAAGGAGATTAATAATTTTTAAAATTAAAATAATAATTACCAAGTTACGAAATATAAATTTGAACTTAGACAAATATGACTCTCTTATACTTTAAGTATGTAAATTAAGTCAAGCATTGGTGGTTGAGAGGTCAATACAGCTGCCATACAAGCAGTTGTCCTGGGTTAGTGGGTTTGCTTCCCAGCCAATGCTATGACATATGAGGGAAAAAAAGTATGTAAATTAATTTTCTACATAATTTAAATTACACTACTGTTTATATCCTATATATATATGAAAAACAAGTTATAATCACGTAACTTGCTATCGCTTGTATTTATTATCAATAGATGGCGCTTTACCAAAACCACCGAACAAGCGTATATTTGTTTACATAAACGTCAAAAGAGTCAGAATTCACTATCTCTTTTGTTTGCTCCACCTTCAGATCAGCTCATTTCAAGCTAATTTGCTATCATCAGTGAAGGATAGGGCTAGAAACTAGATCTAAACACTGACTCCAAGCGTTTATGCAACAAGTTCCTATCAGTTTGCAAGCATGAATTTTTCAGACACGTAATGTCTTCAAACCTAGCCTAAAAAGCCAGATAGTTACATGGGTCTGATATCACTTCAGTTTCACCACATAGTCAAAGCCTCTGCAATATATATCATTGCAAAATGCTTTAACTACTTCTGGTTTGTCGGCGTAATTTGCGCTCTTGGGTAATCATTTGATGACATGTTATTTTCTTTCTTTGCTGACGTAAAAAGTATAATCATGATGTCAAAGAAAATATGGCCGTTTTTAGCTGTATATGTTAGCTTTCAAACGATCTTTATTTCAAAAAAATCGGATGAAATTTAGATTTTTGGTGAATTTTTTAATCAACCACAGTATTTATTTTTTTTGTTTTTTTTGATAATTTTTGTACTTATCACGAAACGATAAAAGACAAAATGCTTTACGGGCTGGATGTGAAATTTTCTCCGGTAAGGCCTATATATCAACGTAATTATTCGTAAGTAAAATTTTTTAATTTTTTTTTTAAATTTTTGGAAAAAATATATTTTTTATTAATTTTAGTTTGTAATTAGTGTGTGCTAATTTGTAGTTATATATTTATTTATTTATGCTCATATACAATTCATATTTATCGAAATATTGGTGTGTGTGTAATTATATTTCATATTTATCATAATTTTCTAAAGATAGTTTGTAATACATTTATTTATGCTCACATAGAATTCATACTTATCAAAAAATTAGTATGATTTAGTTTGTAATTATATATTTACTCATATAGAATTCATATCGTAATTAACTTATTAGTATATAATTCATATCGTGATTATCTAAAGTTCTATCTACAATAATCCTCTTATTTTTATAAAAATAATGATTTTCAAAAAGTATACTTTTTGAAAATCATTAATTATGTTTATATAATATGTTTTACAAGCAATGGGTTATAAAACTAATAATCAAATATATACAAACTTTGTATACACAAACATATAATCCAATTCTGAAACTTGTTTATGCTTGATCATGCTTTGCTTTTGCTATATGTTTCATAACATTATTTTCAAATCTATAGACTATATGCAAATAAATTATATCTGTGGTACAATAAATATAAAAAGATAGCATCACTTCTGTATATAAAAAATATAAAATACTTGTGCAGTGCATAAAGAATATAAACACTGGTGACCACAAAGAATATAAACATTATTGTACACAGAAAAATATAAAATGAAGAGATGAAACTCATTTTATCAGTGGTATAGAAAGTAGTCTACAATTTCTAGTTTTAGACAGACAAGAAGCCAATTGCTATGATGATTTCTTTTGTATCTTTTATTATGATGAATCTTTTTCTTTATAGATGCCTTTGACATTTAGAACATTTGGGGTCAAGATAAAAATGAAGAAGTCATATCCGACTTCTTTTGGAGATTGTGAAGCTGTGGATTATCTCAGGTAAGACATATTATACATGTTTAGAAAGATAATTTTATAAGGAATAGAAAGAAATTATCACTGAAGATGTATTTTGAATTTTAGTTAATGTTAATTTCCAAATTATGAACAAACAATAAAATAATAAATGTTTCGGATGTGAAAATTTATTTTTTACTTTATTTTTTATATAGTTATCACTATTTATTTTATGCTTATTGTTTTCCTTAATTTTTCTAGTTTCTGGCAATGTAATTGTTTTTGCTCTAACATAATTAAAACTGAAGTTATTATGAAAATTATGTCTCATGCCAGTATTTTAAAAAGTTCAATATGGCGGCTTGAAGCTGAAGTAGTTAAAGGTACATTTATGAAAAACAAAACAAGTTATAATCACGTAACTTGTTATCGCTTGTATTTATGATCAATAGATGGTGCTTTACCAAAACCACCAAACAAGCGTATATTTGTTTACATAAATGTCAAAAGAGCTATTAGATTTGAAGTACATTTTATTAATTCTAATATTTTCTAAATATCCAAATTATTCTTTCATTTAGCAGGTTTTCGATCTATGTGACATTATAAGTGTACAAACATTAGTTTATATTTATGATGATGCAATGTTAATATCACTTCCTTTAACAAGTATTTGATTCATAAAACATTACAAGTGAACAAACACTAGTTTCTTCTATGAGAATGCGATAAAAATTCGGCCAATTTATATCTTGCTTATAAATGATTCGTCGATCGTATAAAATTATATTGTCAGGTGAACATAATCTTTCTATACATTTTTATATTATTAGCATTTATATCTCGTCATTGAAAAGTAAATAATATTCATTTTTAATGCAAATTGATTTTTTAAATGCTATAAATTAACTGTCATTCTTTCAATAAATTATTACTTTCCACAAATTCCCAAAAAACCTACCCAGTTAATAAACAAATACTATTGCTTTCACCCCATCATTTTATCCATTTAATAATCATATACTTTTAAAAACAATTAAATAAAAAATCATAAGAAGAAATTTAGATTCATTTTTATTGAAGCTAAGATAGAAAGAGAGCTTGAACTGTTTAGTTCCATTTATTAACTTTTTTAATTGACATCGGAGACACTATAGCAATGCTTTTATTAACTCTTTAGTCAATTCCAGTCAGTTTTCTATAAATAAAAATCTGATTACTTTATAACAGTGACTAATTAAAAAAATTATAATTATTACATGTATTATACAATATTTACATTTTAAAATACAAGTAGTATCCTTTCCCCTCAACATAAACTACACAATTAAGACTACATTCTTTCATACTACAATGGAATTATACTTTTTACACATATATTTCAACACAATATTATACTAATAAAATAAGAAATATACTTGAGACATTAAATATTATTTGTAACCTACTATTGTGAATTCAGTAATGAAAATATACATAAGGAAGAATAATAATTTCATCAATACAATAAACTTTACTATTTACACATTCATTTTTAAGGTGAATGAAGTCAATTCATAATTTTTATATACTACAATTAGTAATAAACATGTCTTTTTCTTAATATTATATGCTGGCACAGCAACATAGTCCAGTGCAGTCCAGGTTAATATATTCACTATTAAAATTCAACCAAAAAATACTTATTTTTTTTTACAATTTGACATTACATCCATATTGAAATCTATTTCAAATTTCGGTAGGTATAATATATATACATATATATAACAGACTAAATTTCTGCCATTCGTAATATAAAGATGCTACAAAATAGTTTATACCTTAATTTTTATTTTAATTACCTAATATGCTTTCAATGTATTAGAGACCTACTCGTGTAATCAACATTATAATTAATTTACAATTAAATAATATTAAATAAGCTCATTGTTTATTAATTTGAATACTATTAGTTTTTCTGTTCATCATATAATCACTTTGTGAATATGTTGACTGACAATTATATTTTGTAATTTAACAGTCGCTGTTATGATGCATTATCTTTTTCAAATGTAATATTGTATGGCCGACATTCATTCATCAGAAGTAACTTACATTCTTCATAATCTAAACAGGTATTGCAAATAGGAACTATGTATAGTGGTCATCATTATTCTATTAAACAAAATATTGCTAAAAACCTATGTGTATATTTCCTGATATTTAAAGTCAGGTATAACCAGGTTTCTTTTATTTTACTCTTTCTATTATTTATTTCTTTACAATTCACTTCGACAATACATAGACTAAACTCATGTCCGTGTTGTTTTTATGATTACAAAATTTTGGCACATTTGTAGACTTAGTTTTAGCATGTCTGTATTAAATGAATGCTGTATCAATCTCATTCTTAAGTTTTAGTTTATATACATATATATAGTCAATTTGATTAATTACATCCCACTGAATACAGGATTGTAATACGAACTTATTTTTAAACTTTGTGTGTTAGGTTAATATTCTGTAATTCAATATTAGTGCTATAAATGCAAAGCTAATATTTAATATCTTATTAAACGATAGGCTGAGCACTTTTCGAGAGTCATGGCTCTCATAATCATAGCTCTTTGTGAAGTAACTGATTGTCTAATGTTATGCAAATCTATGCAAAGTTCAAGTAATCAGTTTATATTAACTATTTTATATTTTCCATATGTATTGCCTTGCCTTGATTAGTATTTTGAATTTGAATTTCAGTCATGAGTTTTACCAGCACTTGAAATAAAGTATATTTTTCTGTATGTCTGTGATATTTGAAGTATTATAAATTTGAGCTACTTAAAATAAACTATTTATATTTATGATTTATTGTTTATTATGTTTTTGATTGTGATGGAAAAACAATTGAATAATATTCAACATATTGTTTAATGAAAATGTGAATGACATCTTTGTAGATGTATTGCAGATTCTTAAATTATAAAATAATAAGTAAATCACTTAATATTAGTAAACGTTTTAATGTGAAATCTCAAATGCCAAAATTGTGGGCCTGAAAAGTATTTATGCATCTAAAAAATTATTTATGCAAGTTTGAGTCCAATAAAGTAATAAATTTGGACATTTATATTTTTGATATGATAAACACTAGATCAGTGATACTGGTACATATAGGAATACGTGTGCATATATATGTATGTGTGCATGTGCGTGTGCGTGTGTGGAGAGAGTGAGTTTTGTCGTAAATAATATATCAAAAGAAAAAATTAAAAATTATGAAGAAAAAATGTCATTATCATATGTACCAAAGTGCTGGAAATAAAAATTAGTGTGATGTATGCAAAGAAATTTAATACATGCTTTAGAACACAGGACTTTGAACAAATTAATTAATAAGGCAAAATGATAAAGTAATTAGATAGACTTATCTAATCTCATGTATGCAGTGAGATATAGCCAATGATACTGCCTATTATATACTATAGGAAACCTAAGGTAAACTTAAACACAAAAATTATGCAATATTCATTAACATACAGAAAATCTAAAACTAACTCTACAAATATATGACTATTTGATAATCATGTAATGTGGCATGGATTTAATCCAAGTATTGTTGAAATATTTTGTGAAGAAAGAAACAATCGACAAAAAATAAAGAATTCTGATTTATTGCATAAAATAAACCAGTGATAAATCAAAAATCCAGTAACATTCAAATAAATAAATAATCAATCATTTAATTGTTATTGATATTTATTATAATGTTTTTAATATGAGAATGATTAAAACATTGAAAGTATACTAAATTACTAAATAAATACTAAAGTGTAAACTCTACTATATTTCTTTATATATATATATATATATATAATACAAAGTACATTTGTCTTTCTGTATGCACTCTCATTTAGTTTCAAGTCTTTTCATAAATATTTGAAACATGGATAATTGTGAGTTCAGTATAATGACTGTAGATTTATTATTATATGTTTTTCTATACGAGTGTTTGACATATATACAAACACCTACCATACATTTAATTTCTAAAAAGTACATATTTAGACAGTGATAAAAATAATTAACAAAAAATGAACTGCTGCATTTATAAATAAAAAATATTTAAAAAAATTATAGCATTAATAATAGAATGCTTTTATTTTCATAAATGCTAAAAAATAATTCTTTTCAACCTTTGGGGCATTCTTATTTAGAAATAGTCTTGGTTCCACTTTTTATCAATTTTTGTGTGTCCTGTCTTATATACTTTTGAAAGTGGAAGAAAATTATTTTTTACTTTGTAATGCATTTATGTGAATAAAAATATTTCTTTAAAAAAAATGTTTTTAAGTTTTATATATGTAACACTGAATTATTGAAATGAGACAGATTTACATAAATTATATTTTTTAAATATTAAACAAAAGTGTGGAAGTTTAAAATGAATCTCATATAAAATTAGAAATTTTTAATTTTCACTAACTCTAAAAAGGTGTATTGTCATTGACAATAAAGTGGTAAGCAAAATTTCAATTGAAAAAGAGTGAATTTAATTTTAAATTGCAAGATTTGCCACTAGAACTGTTAGCATTAATGTTACATTTAAAATTGAAAAATTATTTTTTTTTTGCTAGTTTTTTGCTAAAATTGTTTGCAAACTCTAAAAATATGTATTGCCATTGAGACAACATAGGTTGTCAAAATTTCACTTAGATAAGAAATTGGAAAATGGCTGAAAATTGAGTTACTAGATTTTATTTAAACAGAAATTAAAAACAGAGTAAGGTAAACAAAAGCATATAAGAAAGCTGATACAGGAATAAATCTACATAAAAAGAGAAAACAATATGTCTGAGTATACACCTTGAGAAAATGACTAAGAGATAATTTAGCCATGCATTCCCTGGACATGCCAATTTTTTATTTAATATTTCCTTTTTAAAGTGTGGATTACTGAAGCTATAAATAGTAAATCCATTTATTGCTATTAACATCAAATGTGGTTTATATATAATTAAAACTAGAATTAATTATATAAAATTCAATATACCAGAAACAAAATCTATAAATAAGTATTATCTCTAGCTAGTTTACATCATTTATGCAATATGCAGCAACATTTTATAATTAAAATTGTAATTGAAATTAATAAAATGTTAATTTTTAAACCTAATAACCAACTTTCCCTAGTTTGACTATATTTAAAATTAACTGTTTAAAATCCTCTCATTGTTCTCCCAAATGACAATTTTTGTAATCATTTAACATTTCATTTTCGTATTAACCCTCTTGTGATGTGATGCACTGTGACTTCTCCTTATTCGGAGTCAGGAATCTCTCATCCACTATGCCCAGAGAAACCTGTTAGCCATTTTACTTTTCCCTTTCTATTTCCTGCTCTGAGTTTTTTCCCATATTCTTCTCTATCCTGCTCCAGCCCATTTCTGAAATATAATCTTCATCAATTTCATGGCCTTTATATCTAAATCCCCCATATCTTTTTCCAAACCAGCATAAATACCAAGAACTCAATTTCTGTATAATCACTTTGTTTATATTTATTCTTCCACTCTTCATTACTTGTAACCTTTTTGTTTGCAGGCATTTACATCCAATTAACAGATGCCTAATATTTTCCATGCCTTCTTTATACAACTTACATAATAAATCCACCTTATTTTTCCATTTATGTTCCCTTGTTGCTAAAGATTCTGTTTGAGCCTTAAACAGTAAACTACTTTCCCTGCTATTATCATAAATTAACTCATACCCAGTTTTCTGTTTACTTCTTTATATATTTAAACTCTTTTTACTCTCCATACTAGTTGTCCATCTTTTCAATTCCCATTCCTTGCCATTATAAAATTTAACAATTTTCCTAGCACAATCATTCCATCCTCTTGGTGATGTGATGTGATACACTGTGACTTCTTCTTAAATGGAGTCAGGAATCTCTCAACAACTATGCCCAGAGAAATCTGTTAGCCACTTTACTTTCTCTTTCCATTCCCCAACCTAAGTTTTCCCAAAATCTGCTCCATCCCATTTCCACAACATAATCTTTGTCAACTCTATGACCTTTATATCTAAATCCCCATTATCTTTTCCCAAATCTAGCATAAAAACCAATAACCCACTTTCTGTATAATCACTTTGTTGAACCTTTTCTGCTTTCAAGAATTTACATTCAATTAACAATTACCTAATATTTTCTATGCTTTCTTTAGACAATTTACAGACTAAATCACCCATAGTTTTTCCATTTAAATATATATTCTCTTGTTGCTAAAGATCCCATTCAAGCCTTAAACAATAAACTACTTTCCTTGCTATTATCATAAATTAACTCACACCCAATATTCTGTTTACTTCTATATATATTTAAACTTTTTTTACTCTCAATACTAGTTCTCCATCTCTCTAACTTCCTATACTTTATTAATGCATCTATTCTTTTATCCCATTCCTTACCAGTATAACACTCAACAATCCTCCTAACACAATCATCCCATCTTTTGCACAAATATACTGATATAAATTCTTTATCCAAATCTTTTGCATACCACATTACCTTTCTCACCCATCTTGTTGCCTGCCCTTTACTTGGAACCCAATTCTGACTTAATCTAGTGTTTCCTCTGGTGAGAGTTTTTGAAAATGCTCAACCTTTCCCTTTTTATAAAATCTTTGTTTTATACTAAAACTCAATAAATTGGACTTGATTTTCTTTTAATTTCATTTTATAGGCAAATCATATTTTAAAAAGTCACATTTGATTGTTTTAAATATTTAAAAATGGGCCTGTAAATATAACATTGTACCATAAACATCATCACATATTAAAATTTAAAATAAACATATTTGTTTTTATTTTTAATTTATTTTATGAATGAATGAAGATAGGTTTATGACAATTATATTAATTTCAGATTTAAAATCTGATGTTTTCTTACAAATATTACAATATTTTAAAAGGTTTTAACACCAAGACAATTTTGATAGTTAATGATGTAATAGAGACTGTCAGGTGTTTTTTATTTATATTACAACCAAGTTTATTAACTTTTATTTTTAAAAATAAAACTTAAATGAATAAATTGAAATTTTACTTGTGTATTTTTTTAGAATAATTAGTGTCTAAAAATAATCAAGCAAAAATGTTATTTTAATTATACTTCAAAGTCTTTGCAAGAAAACTAGATCTAAAAAATGTGAATGCCATCTGGGTGTTTTCTTCTGCCAAAAGAGCAATGATGACATCTTTTAATGTTAGCCAACATAAATAAGATGCTGACCTCTTCAGATTTTTTTTACTTTAACATCAATAAAAGCATTCTGTTAAAATGTATTTTATAAAAAAAATTATGAGTCATTATCACTTAGGATAATGTTAATACTATGATCTAAAGTTATGGGATAACTGCTTTTTCTAAAAACAATTTCAATGATTTTAATGAAGATGAGGTCTTATAAGTCAAATCCTTATTCTGCAGTAGAATTTAATAAATTGGACTTGAAATGTAAAATTAAAAATAAAAAATATTCTAAAAAATCATATTTGAACTTTGTAAATATGAAATAATAATAATAGCAATAACAATAATAATAATAAAGTGAAATTTGAGAACAATGAACTTTAGTTTAATTGGATAGTGTAATGGAAAGACAGAAAAGTCAATGAAAAAGAAAATTAATGAAATCTTTGTTGGTTGAACTTTATTTTTAAATGTGAATAAATTAGTATGAAACCAACATAATTATATCAAATTCTATTTTTAAATATAAAATTATGTTTATAATTTTTAAAATATCAATAAAATTGCAGACTATTATAAAAAAAGTGTTCTAAAATTGTGACAATAGTTGTATTACCATAATTTTCTGTTTGCCATTATAATTAAATTTATTAGTTTATATTTTTTAAAAGTAAAACATATTTGAATAAAATAAAAGTGTCATCATGTATACTTTTGTTTTTAAATAATTAGTATACAAATATTGTGCAAAAATAATCACAAATATTTAAATAAATCATTTTTTTGCATTTTCCATACTTTATTTAAAGTATTCTCAAAATAATCTCATAAATAATATCAAAGCCAAAGAGAAAGAATTTAGCAATTTAACAACCAGAATAGATGTCCTCATGAACCCAATACCTGGAGAATATTATTTTTTTATATTTTGTATCTATTAAATCAATATTATTTTAATTTCAATTTCTATCATCAAATGAATGAAAATAGGAAAACTAATGCAGGAGAATGAAGAAAAAGTGAAGGATCCTCAGCACCCTCTCCAAAATTTCTAAGCAAAGTACTTTGTAATTATTTATAGAAGACTTATTAGAAAGACTATTAAAAAGTAACTAATGCAAATTTTCACATAAAGTACTTTAATATCTACATGTGGGTAATCTTATGTAAGGAAATCTAAATGGGCATTAAAAGAAATTATAAACATGAAATGTAAAAATTAGTAAAATTATAAAGTCAATTTTTATAGAATATACTGTTAATAGCAATAAAAACTTTTGTTTTGATAATGTTTTTATTCCACATAAAATTTAAGAAAAGGAAAATGAAAAAGGGATATTTTATAAATATGTCTGGCAATTTGATGAATAAATTATATATATATATTAGTCAATCACATTTAAGCATTTATCTTTTATTATTTAGATATAATTTGAAATCAAATATTAACTATAAAATTATATTAGAGATGGCTTGCATCTTGTTGGGTAGATTTTATTTTTGGTATATTGAATTTTATGTTTATTCAATTTTTTTGTTCAGATATACTGTACATATATAATCATTAAAAACCAGTCAGCACTTAGACAATTCCAATATCAATAACAATCAACAACTTCAACTGTTGTCAAGGCAATCTTCTTTTAACAATAAAGGTGGAATCCCACCTTTATTAATGGTCTAATATTCTTATATAGACACTTAAAAGTGCAACTTGACCACAGAGATTGAAATTATTGATAGAAAGAAGTTTACATAAACCTCTTTAAACAGGTAAATGTAATCTGATCATAATGCAGACTAATAAATAGTCAATAATAACATTATAAAATGCAAATATGAATTTCAAATTACACCCAAATTATTACTTAAATAATAAGTGTAATAATGTTCAAGGCTAAATGGGTTTTTAAGAAATCATTAAAAACTAGTCAACACTTAGACAATCCCAATATCAATGACAAGTAACTTCAAACTGTTCAATTTCCTTTTAACAATAAAGATGGAATATCATTTTTATTAATAGTCTAATATAGTTATATAGTCACTAAAGATTGCAATTTAATCACAGAAATTGGAATTATTGATATAAAGAAGTTTAAATAAATCTCTTTAAATAAATAAATATATATATATATATCATCAACCATTATCAATCCACTGCAGGATGAAGGTCTCTGCAAGTTTAATCCATCTTCTCCGATCTTTAGCTTCTCTTCTCCACATCACCCCTGCATACTTTCTTATTTCATCCATCCATCTCACATGTGGTCTCTTTCTGGGTCTTTTATAATCTCTTGAAATCCAGTTTAAGATTTCAATTGTCCATCTATTATCATCTCTTCTAGCAATATGTCCAGCTCAACTCCACTTCAATCTTTTAATTTTTTCAATGAGGTCAGTAACACCTGTTTGTTCTCTTACCCATACATTGCATTTTTGATCTCTTCTTGTTACTCCCAACATGCATCTCTCCATACTTCTTTGAGTGGTCTGGAGTCTCTGTATTGCTCTTCTATTAAGTGTCCAAGTCTCAGATCCATAAGTAAGAACTGGTAAAACACATTTATTAAAAACCTTCCTTTTCAAACACATAGGCATATTTCCTTTTAGTATCAAGTTATTTCTACCAAAAGCACTCCAACCAAGTTTAATTCTATGATTAATTTCATCCATTATGTTTCCATCTGTATTAATAATCTGACCAAGGTATTTGTAACTGTTAACTTCTTCTAATTCATCATAATCAATCTTTATTTTCATATTTTGAGCAAATCGATTAAACATTACTTTAGTCTTTTTAACATTTATCTTTAGTCCTACTTTTCTACTTTCATCTGATAACTCCTGCAACATTTCCTGCAGCTCTGAAGCATTATTTGCAAAAACAACTATATCATCTGCAAAATCTAAATGACTTAAATAATCTCCATTTACTTTCACTCCTTTAGTTTCCCATTTTAATCCACAAAATATTTCTTGCAACACTGCTGTAAAAAGTTTTGGAGATATGGAGTCACCTTGTCTTACACCTTTCTCAATGTTGACTTTCCCAGTATCATTATGTAATCTAATTGTTGCTGTTGCATTTTTATAAATATTCTTTAAAATATGACAATATCCTGGATCTATACCTTGATGATCCAATGCTTTAATCACTGAAGAAATGTTTATAGAATCAAATGCCTTTTCATAATCTACAAATCCAAAACATAATGGCAACTCATATTCATTTGTCCTTTCTATAACTTCTCTCAATACCTGGATATGATCTACTGTACTAAAACCACTTTTAAATCCAGCTTGTTCCCTTGGTTGGTGGAAATCCAATGTTCTTTGTAGACGAGTTGTAATTATCTTGGTAAAAATTTTGTATAAAACTGATAAAAGGCTGATAGGTCTGTAATTTCTAATATCTTCTTTATCACCTTTTTTAAATATTAATATTATTACTGCATTCTTCCAATCATCTGGTACATCTTTATCATTTAGACATTTGGTATATAACTTTGCTAAAAAAAATTATATTTCTTCACCTGCTTCTTTTAATATATCAATTATAATTCCATCATTACCTGGAGCCTTTCCTTTCTTCATACATTTAATTGCATGTTTCACTTCTTCATTTAAAATTCTGGGCAATTCAGAAGATGTAATAGAAATAGGAGGTACTTGTTCTTTATTACTATATAATTCTTGATAAAAGTCTTCTACCCATTTCATAATGTCATCTCTCTTTTTAGTAATAATTCCATCTTTTTTTCTTATTGCAGATATAAATTTCCTACCAATACCAAAATGTTGTTTTACATTCTTGAGACTTTTATTTTCTTCTACAGCTTTCCTTGCTAGTTCACAGTTATACTTTCTTATATCATTTTCAACTCTTTTCCATACCATTTTACAAAATTCGAGATATTCAATCCTTTTTAATGCATCATTTTTGTATATCTTCATATTCCTTCTTTTCTTCATAAATTCTCTAGTCTCAGTAGAAATTTTATTGGTCAATTGCTGCTTTTTTCTACCAGCTATCTTTGTTGCAGTTTTTAAAAGTGTATCAGTTATTTTCATATTAATTTCATTCAAATCTGAATCATGTTCAAAATCTACTAATACTTGAAACCGATTTGTAAGTTCTAATTTAAATTCATTAGAATGTTTCTGAAGATTAAGAATATCAACTGTAAAAATTGTTTTTCTTAATAATTTTTGTCTCTCTAGTTTTGCATTAACACGTATCTTACATCTTACTAATCGATGATCACTTCCTGTGTTAAATTTATTAAGAACATTACAATCTTAAAATATGTATTTTCTGTTAGTCAAAATATAATCCAATTCTGCTGTACCTTCATTTGGGATGCTTCCATGTCCATTTCCTTTTAACATTTTTCTCAAAAAAAAAAATTCATAATATAAAGTTTTTCTTTTTCAGCAAACTCCACTAGTCTATGTACTCTCTCATTTCTATTACCATAACCAAAATTACCTACAGCACTTTCATCTTTCATTTGTTTACCAATTCTAGCATTAAAGTCTCCCATAACAATTTTAAAATGTTGTTTACTCTGATCGAAAGCCTTTTGTACATCCATATAAAAATCTTCTACTACTTCATCACTATGAGCACTTGTTGGGGCATAAACCTGAATTATCTGCATTTGGTATCTGCTATTAAGTTGTATAACTAATCTTGCCACTCTGTCCGATACACCATCAATCTCCACAATGTTGTTCTTCCACTTTTTATTTATAATGAATCCTACTCCACTTGTATTTCCAATATTTGTGCCTTTATAATAGAGTACATGTCCACTTTTTAAATCAATTGTCTCTTCACCTTTTCTTCTAACTTCACAAAGTCCAATAATTTCCCATTTAATATAAGATAGTTCTTCTAATTCTTGCAACTCTTTTCACTTGAAAGTGATCTGCAGTTATAAGTACCTAAATAAAAAGTCATCATCAAATGACAGCCTGGGTCCGCAATCAGGGGATTCTTAGCACCCTCCGCCTTCAGCCACCAACCTCTGACTTGGTTGGTGACTTTACAGCCTCCTGTAAATAAGGGCCATGATTTATTTTTGTCTGTCATAGATTGTATATATCTATTGGGAAAATATCATTTACACAAACATTTATTCTGCCTTATCAGGCAACTGAGAAGAAAGACCATGGTGTTTCTTGATCTTAAACTCAGAGGTAAAAAGCCAATAAACTCACCACACTGGCTAATGCATGTTGGTGAGCAGCCCATCCATGTTCGTATACTATATGAATAATCACATAGTAATAATAGCTGCCACGACAAAAACGTATGGAATGGACATTAGGAATTTGCCTTGCTCGGTTCCTTTAAGGCCTCCAAGAGGAATCAAAGGGTCTCCTTTCAGTTAATAGCAAACTCCTTTCTGCGGCCATATATATATATGTTACAATACTTCACTTATTATAAATAAAAATTGTTTTTAAAGATAAAATATTAGTTACATCAAAATATTTATTTACTTTTGTTTAAGATCTTGTGATTAAAATAGTTATTTAAACTAGAGATTCTGTTACTTTAAAAACAAGCAAACACAAACTAATTAAGTTTCTATGTTATAAACAACTTAAATAACGTATAAAATTTTGTTTATAACAAATCTATTTTTATAACAAACCTATTATTATTATTATTTTCTTCATTATTATTAATATTATTATTAACATCATTATTAAAGGAACTTCATTAAAAAATAAAACAGTTACTTAAGATCTGGTTAAAAGTTTTAAGTTATAAATACAAACCAGGGCATACGTATCTCCATTTTTAAAAGTATTTAATACATTACACTTGTTTCTTTTTAATGTTCATATAGTTATTATCCTTAAACTTAAAACCCTAAAGGTTGTCATTACTTATTATTTCAAGGTGTAATTATTCAATATATCATTCAAAGGGTAACTTAAAGATGCATTATTATTGTTGGTATTGTTTTGTAAAAGTAGAAAAATTATTATACACAGTATATATTTGCTTTTTTTTTTGTATATTATCAAAAAGAGTCCATATAAATTTTAATTTTATGTCTTGATGATGTGTGTATGTTAAGTTCTGTACCCAAAACAGTTGGAATAATCTTACTACAAAATAATAAGATAATAAACAACTTGTTTATATTTTGGTCTTTTTCTCCTTTGCTTGTCTCACCACTCTTAATACAATTTCATTTGCATCTCAATATTTAAACCATATCATTAATTTTTATAAGTTTTAAGAATAAATTTTATATAAAAATATTATTTTTGTAGTATTATGCGACCAGCACAAAAGCTGAAAGTATATTTGTATATTTAACTTTATTTTATTAATCAGTAATGCACAATAGTTTAGTTTGTTAAGACCTGCCAATGCTCCATTACTAGTTTGTTAGATTTTCTGTAACTGAGCTTAGCAAAGAAAGAAAGTCTGTAGACTTCTCACATTCTGTTTCAATTGCCATGTTATTTCACACTATATATATATATATACACGTGTGTGACTAGCCATAATATCTCAATAACAATTATTTCAAGAGATGTATTCCTACAAAATAAGAACTTCATAAAATATTTATGTAAAAATTGATTGTACAGTCTCCATTATTATCTCTGGGTATATTAAGGAGAAAGATAAAGGTTTGTTGTTTTTATAATCTATTTTTCCTCACTGTTTAATTGTCAGATTAGACTGATGAATCATTCTATAAATTTTACAAACAATTTAAAAGGATTTAGTCAATAATATTGATTAGGACACAAGAATTGGAAACATTTCAAATAAGAACTCTCTCAACCTTTTTCAAAATACCTGTTATAATTTGTTTTTACTTTTTAAAAAATATTATGTGTATATCCTTGCATCTGTGCATGATATAAGAAGTATTAAATGCAGAGGTTATTTGGCCCAATCGAATTCTTTTTAAATATGGTTTATAAATAGGCTAATATAGGACAATGAGACTAAAAGAAAAGGAAATGTTAAATGACTTATGACTATATATATATAATTGAAATAATAAATTCAACGGTTTACAAAATATTATAAACAATCCTTAAATCCACAGAAGTATTTTTGGTTAATATCTTAAACCTGCCTCAACTGCCATTAAATTAAGAAATTAACCGAAAATACTTCTGCAGATTTAAGGGTTGTTTATAATAGTTTGTAAACCGTTAAATTTATTATTTCAATTATAATTACAATTTTGTTTTAATTAATGATCATTTTATTTATATTACATATATATATAGTCATAAGTCATTTAACCTTTCATTTTCTTTTAGTCTCATTGTCCTATATTAGCTTATTATATTGCTAAAAGGAGGTTGCCTTGACAACAGTTTGAAATTCTTGATTGTTATTTATATAAGTGATTGTCTAAGTGTTGACTGGTTTCTAATGACTATATATATATAATATTAATTATTGTACTGAATAAAGTGGTAATAATTAGAGAATACTGAGGTTAGATAGTCAGTTTTTTTAACTATTTTTCTATAAGAATAGTGCATGTTAAAAAGACATTCTGCAATAAGATATTTAAAAACTATTTCATCTATTTCATTACATATATACATGACTAATAGAACTATATATATATATATAATTAATAGAATTGAAAATAGATAAATCTTTCCCAACCTTCTAATATAAATGTGTTTTACTCACTTAATATACATCTAAGATTAATTACTGCACTAAACAAAATTGTAAAAATTAGAAGTGATTTTATTCTCTCTAATGCTAACTGATTTTCCATATTATATATATTTTGACTAAATTCTAGCCTTTGAAAATGTACAAGAGGTCTAAAAATAAAGAATATTATTCAGACTTCTAACATTCTCAATAAGGTAGTACAGATTTAGCATGTGCTGTAGGCCATTTTGGAAACAAAGGAAGCCTCAAAACTATCATTGAACCATACCAAGTGAAAAATAATATTAGACAATACCATCAAAGTTAATTACAAAGTGTTCCAAATATTTTTTACAGTCGGCATAAAAAATTTCAATTTTCTTCAAAAAATAAAAATGTTATAAAAATGAAATATAAGCTATTCCCATTGTTTTATTCCCAGTACTTGTCAAATATATGATGAAATAAACTACTAAACCAAGATAAAAACATGACAAAAAAGTATTAGCTTCTACTAAAATCAAACCCCTAAGGATATTATGTTATATTAAAAGATAATAACAAATATGTGGCGAATTGAAAGTATTTTAATACTGCTACTAATATGGCCATAAAATATAGAGAAAATGGAAAATTCAGTTACAAAAGGAATATTAAAATCATAAAACATGGCAATAAAATGTAGCAAAAATTAACAAAAATAGTATGACATTTTAAATAGCATCAAATATTCAACTATGAGAGAAATCTTAAAATATGGTAACAGAATATGAAAAAAGTGTATGTATTAACATAAAACAAGAGAAATATTAAACAAAAGAGTATAATAATATTTCATATTATAATAAATCTAGATTTATAAAGAAGTTTATGCACAGATCATTTTGAAAACACTATGAATATTATATTAAATGAAAAAAAAAATTTCAAAACAATATTTACAGTTTAGCAAATATTAATAATATTTAATAAAGTAAATAATTGCTTACATAGAAAAAAATATTAAAATTATTTTTATAATTAAATGAATAATATTACAACAAAACAACTTAATTTGGGTTTAGAGTAGCTCAATAGTATAATATTAATTATTTTGATAGCAAAAATTTGGATTAAAAGATGCATTGTTTGGTTTTTATTTCAACTAAAGTACTTAAATGCCTGTATTGTTTAGTTAAAAAAACAAATAGATCTTGTTGTACATATAAGTATTAGCTGTGTTTGCATGATCTCAGGCTTTCTTAAAATTTTACAATTGAAAACAAAATTATATATATATATATATATAATTTATTTGGTAATTTTATTATTGTAAAATTAAATTAAATATTTGTTTTTGTTGATTATGTGATGTTTACATTCAGATTTTGTTTGAACATATTTGTTTATAGGGTAGTCATGGAGTGACTGTACTGTCACCATCAGATGGCGCTGTGACACCATCAACAACTGGCTCAAAGCCTGCAAGTAATAAATTTATAAACAAAAGTGGCTGAAAATTGACAAATAAAAATGCCTGAGGCAATATATATCCAAGAAATACATCGAAAGTACAAATTATAATAAAAAAAACCAAGAAAATGCTATAAAATTCACATTAAAAAAAAAACATTCAATGAAAATATGAAAAAGACCTACCACCACCACCCATAAAATCAAAATTTCTTCACTTAAATCAAAAAATAAAAGTGCCTGAGAATATATATATCCAAGAAATACATCGACAGTACAAATTATAAAAAAAAAAAAAGAAAATCCTATAAAATTTAAATTTAAAAAGAAATCGATGAAAATCCACAAACTAAGAAACATGGCGGAGAGAGAGCAGGAAATCCAAAACCATCAAATTATTTACCTTTCAACATTTGCAAATATAAATCAGCAAATTAAGTAGCTTTCAATATTTGCAAATGATCAGATTTAAAAGCAATGGTTATATAAACTAAAAAGAATATTACTGGTTTGAAATTGTGGCATATCATCAAAAATAAGTCAAATGTAAAACCTACCCCCTCTCCCAATGAAGAATTTCTATCCAAAAATAACTGAAATGGACAATTTAAATCAAACAAATACTTCTAAAATCCAAATAAAAAAAATTTGTTCAAAAATAATTAAAAGCAATGGTTATATAAACTAAAAAGAATATTACTGGTTTGAAATTATGGCATCTCATCCAAAATAAGTCAAACATAAAACCTACCCCCTACCCCAATGAAGAATTTCTATCCAAAAATAACTCAAATTATTTAGCTTTGAAGCAATTAATTGTTCTCTGGCTTTCAAATTATGGCATATCTAAATTGATCAATAATATTTAAATAATTAAAAAGCAATACACAAAAAATGGTAATCAACATAAAATACACAAAAAATAATTACCAAAGTCCTTCCAATCATTTGTAGTAGGCACTTGAATGTGTTCAGCATAAAAATCCATTAAGAAGAACATTATTTTGATTTAGAATTTTGAAGCTTTGAACACACTTGAATAGTAACAGAAGATTAAGCAACGATGGTTATTTTGTGTAAAAAAAATACAGCAAAGATGGAAGCATTTTGAAACTTTGAACACACTTGATGGCATTTACACAATTATGAGTTTCTCAATGTCCTGCCTTGTTTACAACTCTTCTTTAATTAAAATTATCAAATAATAAATGATTCTTCAGCATTTTGACAAAGATAAATGATTTTCTTTAAAATATACTTTAGAACCATATTCTGGTAATTATATATAAGATGCATATTTCATTATGTTTTATTTAAACAAAGTTGCAAATTGAAATGTGGCATAATAGCTCTTTCTTACATTAAAAAAATATAGGTGCAAACAATGTACTTCCACAAAATATAACACCCCAATTAAATTCAAAATACGAAATGATTTTTCAGCATTTTGCCAAAGAGAAAATATTTTCTTAAAAATATACTTTACTACTATATATACATTAAAAAAATATAGGCACTACTATAGTAGTAAAGTATATTTTTAGGAAAATATTTTCTCTTTGGCAAAATGCTGAAAAATCATTTAAATTTTGAATTGAATTGGGGTGTTATATTTTGTGGAAGTACATTGTTTGCGCCTATATTTTTTTAATATAAAAAAGAGCTATTACATCACATTTCAATTTGCAACTTTGTTTAAATAAAATGTAATGAAATATGCATCTTATATATAATTACCAGAATATGATACTAAAATATACTTTAAAGAAAATCATGAATTGAATTGGGGTGTTATATTTTGTGGAAGTACATTGTTTGCGCCTATATTTTTTTAATGTAAAAAAGAGCTATTACATCACATTTCAATTTGCAACTTTGATTAAATAAAATGTAATGAAATATGCATCTTATATATAATTACCAGAATATGATACTAAAATATACTTTAAAGAAAATCATTTCTCTTTGTCAAAATGCTGAAGAATCATTTATTATTTGATAATTTTAATTAAAGAAGAGTTGTAAACAAAGAATGACATTGAGAAACTCATAATTGTGTAAATGCCATCAAGTGTGTTCAAAGCTTCAAAATTCTGCCATCTTTGCTGTATTTCTTTACACAAAATACCATCGTTATTTAATCTTCTGTTACTATTCAAGTGTGTTCAAAGCTTCAAAATTTTGCCATCTTTGCTATATTTTTTTACACAAAATAACCATCATTACTTAATCTTCTGTTACTATTCAAGTGTGTTTAACACTTCAAAATTCTTCCATCTTTGCTATATATTTTACACAAAATAACCACTGTTACTTAATCTTCTGTTACTATTCAAGTGTGTTAAAAGCTTCAAAATTCTGACATCTTTGCTGTATTTTTTAGACCAAATAACCACCATTACTCAATCTTCTGTTACTATTTAAAATGTGAACTCTAAATCAAAATAATGGATTTTTATGTTGAACACATTCATGTGGCTACTACAAATGATTGGAAGGACTTTGGTAATTATTATTTGTGTATTGCTTTTTTACGTTGATTACCATTTTTTGTGTATTGCTTTTTAATTATTTAAATATTATTGATCAATTTAGATATGCCATAATTTGAAATCCAGATAACAATTAATTGCTTAAAAGCTAAATAATTTGAGATTTTCTTTTTTAAGTATTTAGTATATTTTTTGAAAATCTACACCATCGACTTAATTTGTCAATTTCAGCTACTTTGGGGGGAGGGGTGGATTTTACGCCATGTTTCTTAGTTGGGGGAGGGGTTAATAATTATTTTTTGTGTACTGCTTTTTGATTATTTAATTATTATTGCTCAATTTAAATATGCAATAATTTGAAAGCCAGAAAACAATTAATTGTTTTTCAATATGATCGTAGATGCATATTTATGTTGAAAGGTATAAAATATTTTGATGTTTTTGGATTTCCCATTCTTTGTCTACCATGTTTCTTTGTGGATTATCATGGACTTCTTTATTTTTTAAATTTGAATTATTATAGGATTTTATAGCATTTTCTTGTTTTTTTTTTATAATTTGTACTTTCGATGTATTTCCTGGATATATATATATATATCCTCAAGCATTTTTATTTTTCAATTTAAATGAAGAAATTTTGATTTTAGGGGGGGGTGGTAGGTCTTTCTCGTATTTTCATGGAATTTTTTTTTTTAATTTGAATTTTATAGCATTTTCTTGGGTTTTTTTTATAATTTGTACTTTTGATGTATTTCTTGGATATATATTACCTCAGGCATTTTTATTTGTCAATTTTCAGCCATTTTCATATATAAATTTATCACTTGCAGGCTTCGGGTCAATTGTTGATGGTGTCACAGTGCCATCTGATGACGGCAGTATGATCCCTCCATGACTACCTTTTTAGCAGAAAATTGGTCAGTAAAAATTTACTTATGTAAAACAGGAAGTGCATAAACAAAAAATGCCTACTATCAAAAACATTGTCATTATTTTTAATTGTTTCTTTAATTACAAATTGAATTTTTAATTTATTAAGATTGTCTTCAATAATTGAATGTAGTTTTTTTTAACTGTAATATGCTTTATAATACAAAATAGATTTTTTCATTGGAAAAAAAACTAATTTCTGAAGGCTAAAATAAGATCTTTTGTTGCAATTATTTATATCTCTTTTTACTATTTTTATACAAAAAATTGATATATATTTTTAAGATAATTTTCAATTTTTTGAAGTTATGATTTTAATGAATACTATCAAAAATATAGATATTTAATAATATAAAAAAAAAAGTTTTATTTGTCAAAAATAAAAGCCCAAAAAATAATTGCCTGATTGGTCATATAAAAATGTTGAAACCTACATGCCAAAAGGGGTATTAAATTTTTATGATAATGTTAATACCTAAAAAATATTTATTTGGTAAACATTTATGAAAATCTCTATGCCAAGGTAAAAAATTAAAATGTCACTCCATTTCATTCAAAAATTAAAAATACTGTTATGGTCCATTGTATTGAAAACATATATATTATGTTATCATTAAACATTCAAAAACAATGTTTTAATAGAAAACTTTAATGAAGTAACATGATCTAGATGAAACCATTAAACATCACATGATCACAATTTTTTATGCTTATACAAGCTGTTTAAACAGAGGCAAAACTCTTCATACAGTAGCACCACTCAGTGCAAGCCAGAATAATCATTGGATGCAGTGAGGTTTGTGCATAAAATCACTATCTAGTGTCTACTCATCCAATATCCCAGACTAGTTTCTAGCTTGTGGCTTTCATAAGTAAGGAGCTTTGGATCTGAGAACACTGTACTTAGATATTATGAACTAATTCAATCCTCTAACAGCCACCTTTTACTTTATTAGCTAACTATAAAACTTTGAGTCCAAAATGAAAACACAATAATGTTTTCAATTCAAGCTCATTAAATTATATTGTTGTATAAATCTGAACTCAGTTCAGCAACCATACTTTTTGGTATCTTTGGTTATTCAGCAATGACAGTCACTATAATCCTATTGAGTAGGATTGGTATTAATCCATTAAACATCACATGATCTCTATTCTATATGCTTACACAATCTCTTTAAACAAAGGCAAAACTCTCCATACAGTAGCTTTTGTTTAAACAGATTGTGTAAGCATAAAAAATGGTGATCATGTGATGTTTAGTGTTTTAATACCAATCCTGTCCAATAGGATTATGGAGACTGTGGTTATTAAAGAACCAAAGGCACCAAAAAGTATTGATGCTGAACTGAATTCAGATCTATGCAGCTATACAAGCTAATGAGCTTGAATTATTGTGTTTTCATTTTGGACTCAAAGCTTATAGTTAGCTAATAAGGTGAAAGGTGTCTGATGGAGGGTTGTATTAGATCCTAAGATCTAGGTTCACTGTCTCAGATCCAAAGCTTTTCACTAATAAAAGCCACAAGCTAGAAACTAGTCTGAGGATATTGGATGAGTATGTGCTACATAGGGATTTTATGCACAAATCTTCCTGCATCCATTGATTACTCTGGCTTGCATGGAGAGTTTTGCCTCTGTTTATAATCTAGATGAGTTAATAAGTGTCATGACATCAAATGAATGACTTCTGATCTGCATAGCTTATTCTGTTTATATCAGGATTTTATCATCTAGTAAGGTAAAGTAAACAAAGATAGAGCTTCTTTTATTCTTTATAATACATTATCTTTGTCTAATGAGATCTTTCTATTAATAACAAACTTTTTGTTTTGTTTTGTCTGAAAGTTTGTTGTGAAGACAATTTAGTAGTAATTATATACAGGATTATTTCTATTATCTAATATTAATTATCAACTGCCTTTAAAAAGATTTGAACTCCATTTAAATTTTTCAAATACATCCCACTGTTAGTAATAGCACACCTATTAATGTATAGCACAAGGTTTCAAGTGGTAATGTTCTCTCTTCTTTGGGTATTGTTGGCCTAACCATCAAAGTAGTAGTATGTGAATTCAATTTGCATCTCTAGAATTGAGAATACTAAATTTAAGATGATACTCGAACCAATTAACTATTCTGTCAAAGGTAACAATCAGCAAAAATATTCATATCCTTATCTATGTCCTCTTGATTTCTTTACCTTCCTAAGGGCTTCCAAACATTATAAATTATCACATTATGTTATGTTGTAGATAGGGTATATGAGCACAGACTTTCACACCACCCACCACTCTCTACTCTATCTCATAAACTGATACACTTGAACACATGTGTAGAGATGGTAATCTGGACCAACTGATGATTGCTGGTTTAGCATGAAATACGTATATTGGTGATTATTTATCTTTTCGACAGTGTTCGAGTGTATCAGTGTTATGAGATAGTGTGGAGAGTTGTGGGTCGTGTGAAAGTCTGTGCTCATTTACCCTATATATTACATATATAGACACAGGTATATAATAAGCCTGTGTTTCACTTGTTATTTTGTAGTTATTTGCTACTATCATGTGATCAGTTTCTTTGAACTTCTTCTTTGTACTTTTTCCTCTCTGTCCAAGGTTTTTGTTTTTTACACCATATGATCTGCTGATTTAGTTATGACTGTTTTTACTTATCTAATCATCAGCTTGTGCTCTTTTATAGGTACAATTTCTTTTATTTTCCGCATTAGTCCAACGTATGATGATTATCATTTTTTGTTCAATTATTTGAGAATATATTTTTATTATGAAGTTAATCATGGGGAAATTATTCAGTTGCCAGATGTTTCAGGATAACAAACTAAATTTTGTTCCATACTTTTTTTATAATTATCACAGAATTAGTGTTTACCTCATATTCTAAAATCATTTTATAATATGACAGTCCTTTTGTTCTAAACAGTAAAACACTCTTATGTAACGTGAAATAGATTTTAGGATGTTCTAGTTAGTGAGACATAACTATACCAGAAAAATGCTCATTATCGTTTATTATTAATAAACGTGTAAAGTTATACTTTCATAAATATATGTTATATTTTAACAAATACAACAGATATAGAAATAAAAATGTGTTTTTCTCAATTTTTCATTCCATGTTTTTTCAATATTTGTGTATAAAAAGAAAGTTTTAACTCATATGACTACCAGCTGTTACGAAGATGAAAGGTAAAATAAATGATGGAGTAAAATGTCGCCTCGAGCCATATTTTTGGCCCATAAATTTAAACTTTTATGACAGATAAAGCAATAATTGAAATGATAAATGCGTATTCTGCTGCGGGACCAATTCATAATTTTATTATTATCGCGAAATTGTTTTACATATATATAACAAGTTGTTTTTTTTATTTATTTATACAACAAATGAAATTTTATCTTCTAACTCATTTCAACTGAAATTTTGATTGGTGCTTTCAACTATGATATAATAAAAAAATATTTGCTATCGGAAATGAGTTTTACATTATATATATTTCAATGTCTGTAACTTTATGCTTAAAGTGTAAAAACGCTCTCCACTTAACATCTGATAAATGAACAATGAATAAGAAAGTATTATTCACTCGGTTTATCAATTGCCGGTAATAATAATTTGAGCAGTTTTCCTATCTTTATTTGATGTGGTCACTATTGTATAATTAAATGATATACAGAGAGAGAGAAAGAGAGAGAAAAAAACATTATTTTCACATTAATATATATAAAAATAAAAGAGGAAAAATTTCTTTAACCTTTTACTTATTAATAAAAAAATCCTCGTTATTTGTTCATATATATATAATTGGCTCACTCAATCATAAAAATAAAAGAGGAAAAATTTCTTTAACCTTTTACTTATTAATAAAAAAATCCTCGTTATTTGTTCATATATATATAATTGGCTCACTCAATCAAGAATTGTTACTTTGAAATACAACTCATTATATTAGAATCTATTAGAGAAAAACGCGTGATAAAATTTTACATTGCTTTTACTACTGAGCTAAATAGGAAAAATAAGAATAATTTTATAGTGAAGGACAATTCATCATTTTACTGAAAATCTTATATAGGTATTGCCCAAAATATACAAAATAGTGTTCCTGTTAAAGGTTAATCCTTTTGGTTCTTTAATTCAAAGTCTAACTGGTTTTTCTAATTTCATATTTACAGCCACACATAATGCAAATATCATATTATGTTAAAGACATTAACTATTTCCTCGTGTTTATCTCCATGACCACATTTTTGTGTATTATTTTTATAAGTGTACAGTAAAGGAAGGCAGTGATGTTGTCCAATTTCAATGCTTAATTAAACAATGCTTATTATCATGTTTTGTATTTTATGGTAAGAAGTTCAAATGAACATTACATTTACCTGTATCCTCTGATTATGAGCTGTGTTTTTATATAAAATATAGAAGCATCATATTTAAATTAAGGCTTAAAATCCTTTATTTGAATGTCTAATGGATTTAAATAACACTCTTGTGATTGGTCTCATGACAGATCTACTCACAACAACATTTTTTATTTCATGAATACCTGTAATCATGACATCAAGTTCATAATGATAATGGCTTTTTATGAGATTTTAATATATTTCTTTTTTCCAGATATGACTGTAAATTCAGTAAGATTTGATGTTCCTAGATGTTAGTAAAGTCTCATCAACATATTTATTACAACTTCAAAATGGTTGTTTCATCTACTTTTTAAACAGAATTAAACAGCCAATGTTTATGGGGATGTTATCAAAATGCAAACTATAAATCACATAGTGTCTGTCAAATTTATGGCTACATTGTCAGAATTGAAGGATTTACTAAAGATAATAATGAATCTATCTTCTGTTTGAAATCTCTATGGTGATATTTTGTTAATAATTAAGCAATCTATAACTAAAATAAATAAAAATGATAATAATAAATTAACTTCTATTTTTAGATACTGTATATTATTTAAAGTATTAAGATAGTCAATTACAATGTACAAAAAACAAACACATTGATATCCTTGCCCATCATAGTATTATTCTTACTAAAGAGATTTTGATATTTTAAAAATTGAAATGCTTGTATTTTATATAAATAAATTGCAGAAAAAAATAGTATTAAAATAAATAATATTTATACATGTTTAAGCTACTTATAAGTTTTTGTTATAAAATATCACTGAAATTTTTTTATTGCCTATAAAATGTGCTGTGTCTGCCGCAATTATAAATTAAGCAGAAAAATCTCAGAATTAGTGTTTAAAAAATAGATCATCTTTTTGAAATTAGGAAGCAATCTAATGCATCATTTACTTATTCAATCTTTAAATTAACAAAATGTGATACCAATTTTAATAAAACTTGTATTCTGTCAAAACTTGACTAATGTAATCAAAAAGATATTATTATGCTCTAGAGATTAAAATAATCCCCAAAAAACATTCCACAACCTATAATTGAGATGCCAAGGACTATTCACATGCTTACAAAATTTAATGCCACTATTAAACTTCTCTGAAGCTTATATCATTTTCCATAGAACAAAAATTTTAACTCTCCCTGCAGTAGATGCATGGAATACTTTTATTGAGATACTAACAAAGTTAATAAAGTCTTGTACTGCTAAAACTAAAGGTCCAGTTATTCTTCTCAATGAGCTGGACTCCATAGCACATGATCTCAAAAATATTTCATATGAAGCACAAAATATTCCTAACATTTTAAATTTAAAATCCAAATACAAGGCTAAACAAAAGGCCATTGCTGAGTACTTATCAATTAAAAGGGCCAGACAATATCTTCACCATCAACATTGCTGGACTAGGGGGTACATGAGATGGGCCCTTGGCTCTAGCAGAACTGCTATACCAGATCTTTCATGCTTCTCAGAATTCGGGAATATTATGCAAAAAAATTCTAACCACTTGGCATTTCTTTTATCAGGAAATGTTTTGTTTATGAACATTCTGATCAACACAAAATTACTGAAGCAAGAATCCTTTCAAAGATTTCATCATTCCATGACAGAACTCACTCTGGATTACATGGAATACCAAAATTTTTATTACTTCATTTATGCGCCTTTTCAGTCCCCATTATTAAAAAAAATGGTAGACTTCTTGGCTAGTGTCTGCCAAGAAATTAATGGGCTTTGCCAAATAGGCATGGTCCCGCTTGTTAAAAAACCTGAGAGTCAAAAAAATCTTGATAATCTTCGGCCTATCTCTATGGTGCCATTGAAGGCCTTATTAGAGAGGATATACAAACAAACATTATTGGAAAATTATCAACCTATCAGTTTGAAAAGAAAGGGAGCTCTACTGCTGATGCTATCAGTCAACTTAGACTTCTAGTCGATCATGTTCGCAGGAAAAGGATGCCACGGCCAGTTGCAGTTCAACTTGACTTTGCCTGAGCCTTTGATTGTGTCAGGATCGATGTGCTACTTGGTGTACTGGAGGAACTCCAAGTGCCTCTGGCATATCTTCAGATGATTGAGAACCTTCTCCTTAACAGAGAAGTGTTTCTCTCACTTGATGGAAGAGTTGCTCCAGGCTTTTGACCTTGTGTATCCATCCCTCAGGGCTCACCACTAAGTGCACTTCTCTTCACAGTCTATGTGAACCCATTGCTGTTGAGCATCGAGTCTTTCCTTCCTGGGATTTATATTCCTTTATTGAGAGAGAACATATGCCATATTTTCAATATGGATGATGTGGTTGTGTTTCTCTCATCTCAGGATGAGTTCTCTAGACTTGAGGAACTCCTAGACCAGTTTGCATGTGAATTTGGCCTGGCAATTACTGGAGCAAAGTCGGCAATGTGGTCCATCCTGACAAGGAAACAAATATCTGGTAGACTAAAAGCTCCCCCACAGAAATTTCTTGGTTTTAGTATTGCTTCTTCTCCAGCAGTCATGAGAAAATTCATTAATTTTAAAGATTGAAAAGACTGTTAATTCACTATCTAAAATTTATCTTACTCCGTTTGGAACGGTTGCACTCCTTAATTCTGTGATTTTACCAAAAATTATTTATTATCTAGCTGGTTTTTCACCAACAATTTGTATCATCTGCAAGGTTGAATCTCTAGGCAGAAAGCTGTGCTGGGGAGGGAAGACACCAGCAATAAGTCTTAATATTTTGCAAAAACCAAGATATCTTAAAGGTTTAGGGCTGCACTCGATTAAAATTTTTCTGATACAGAGGACTTACAATGTCCTTGTTAAAATTTTCAGAGACAATGAAAACATAGAAAGTCCCTTACCTTTTGAAAAAATAATCCCCACTGATCGTCCACCCCCTCATAAAAGACATATCTGGATGCAACAACAATTAACTATTGTCTTTAAAAGTATCAAAATCTCTAGCTCCATGTTTGATGAAAAAATATCATACTGGAGTTCTTATCAATTAGTTCACTCTTGTAATACTAGGACAGATAATCTTCTTCCAGTTGCAATCCCTCATCTTATAAGGCTGACTAAGTTCCTGAAATTGGAACTAAAGTTGTGGATTTTTTGGTTAAGGTCAACCTTGGAGCCTTGCCTACTGGGATGTTTCTTTGTAATCAGAGGGGACATAACATTGATACACTATGTACTCTTTGTAGAAGATTTGACAAGTCCATTGAACACATACTCTATCAATGTGAATGGTGGACTCAGTTATGGAATATTGCCCTACAGAGGATTACAGGATACAATTCTTCAAATGTCCACCTTAATGATGCATTCAAAAGTGGAAATTTTGGCTCCATCCGCCTGGCCACTGTCATAAATTTTATCATATGGAAGATTAGATGTAAGGTATTATTTGATAGAGAGTTGGCTGGTCCTATTGAAGACATTTTCTTAAAGTTATTATATAAAGCTAAAGAAAGTGATCTAAGAACATGCCTGCCTAGTCTTGCTGAGCAAACATGGAGTCAATTAAATATTTTGCAATGTCCATGTATATTATTTATTCATGACACTTAAACTTTACACACCATGGGATTTATATGCCAAATTAGATCACCCCTGATAAGTAACATAACATAAATTTTACTTTTAATCCTGTACTCATCATCTAATTTAATAACTAATTAGTCTTTAATGTGTCAGACATGATTGTAAACATGAACTCTATATTACAATGTATATTTTACTTTTTGTGCAAATAAAGATTATTTTGAAGAAAAAAAAGATTTTAATATTTTCTCAATCTGGAAAAAAAAATAAATACTTTTACAACCATTTAAATATTTGCAATTTTTAAGAATTTTTTTTTAAAAAAAGTAAAATCTATTTTCAGCAAATTGCAAGGAATGTGTTTTCTCCTCTATATATTCTTTTATAATTTTTAAAATCTATATTAACAGCAATCTTATAATCTAAAAAAATGCAAACTTTATATAAAGTGTATTATAATTACACTGAAACATTTATTTCTTATTTTATTTTTTTATAAGACTATTATTATATATTTAGAAAATTTCTGGTTAGCTTCAAAATATACATGAGTAAACGTGGCAATCAAGTAGTTTTCAGCTATATGCATACACTTTTATCATTTACATAATAATATTTTATATATATGTACATATAAACAAATAACCATATGTTAGTTGCTTAGTAGGTCATGTGACATTTGATCACACAAACTGAAAGACTCATCAAATTTTTTTTTCTCAACTGAAAATCTATTTGTAAATCATTGATTCCTGACTTTTCTATTAGATTATTGCACTAAACTGTACATGATATATGTGTGTTGCTATCAGATCTCATGATTATCAGAATCCATATGTCAATGTACAAACAACCCAAAAATTTAACAAATTTGAGTGTATGCAATTTACTTTTTAAAAACATACATTTTTTGAAATATTAAAAAATGAACCTTGACTAGTGGTAGTTTAGATGGGTCATAAAGTCATAAAAATATTTCCTGTATCTTTTTTTTAAAATTTTTCTCTTCATTTTCTGATCATCTTTATTCCAATGAATATTTTATATATTTATTCAATAAAACAAAATTGAAAATATGAATCAAAACAAGATCTTCAGGAGTAAATCCAGCATTTCTAAAAAGTTGGTTTGTTATTTGGGAGATCATAAAAAGATCAAGAATTGAAAGTGACCAACTGTATTGCAATCCATGGATCTTTAGCTCTCAAGTCCCTCATCTACCATTTGCATTAAACCACACACAGAGTTCGTGTTTGCATAAGAATAAGTCTGATAGTTTACATCTGTTATAATTTTTTGAGTCATTATATAAACGAAGGGAAAAAACTTTTAAGTAGCCTATTGCTGAGAAAAGACCTATCTACCAGCTGCTAGTAAAGAAACAGTAAATTGGAAGGCATTATCAGGCTTTTTAATTTTCACATGATGAGGTTTTAGTCTTCATTTTTGTTCTTTATCTGAGAATAGGTAAATACACCTTTACTGACCAATATATGATGGTTATCTGAATGGGCTGTTTCCCTGGCCTATATTCATATCCAAGTCTTAAATGTGGTATACAGATAAGCTTTCTTGACATTGTGAGATTTTGTGTTGCATACATATTGAATTAGTATTTTGTAAAATTTTAATATAACATAATCAAACAACTTTTGTGCTATCAATTTACAAAAAAAGGCACTTCAACATCTGACGCTGTCAGCCGGTTCAGATTTCTGGTTGATCATGTGCGGAGACAAAGGAAATCCCAGCCCATTGCAGTCCAACTTGATATAGCTGGGGCATTCAACTCTGTGAGAATTGATGTTCTTCTCAATGTTCTGGAACAGCTCAATGTACCACCCGTATACATTCAAATGATTGAGAACCTTCTTTACAATCAGGAAGTGTTCTTATCCCTAGATGGTCACATTGCCCCAGGTTTTATGCCCTACATCTCCATCCCCCAAGGTTCTCCTCTGAGTGCACTTCACTTTGCTGCCTATATCAATCCAATGCTGCTGAACATCAAGGCCATGTTTTCTGGTATCACTGTTCCGCTACTTAATGAGAACATCACTCACATCTCCTATATGGATGATGTAGTTGTGTTTCTTTCATCCCATGATGAACTGGGTAGGCTAAAACAACTTCTTGATCACCATGCCAAATTATCTGGTCTCCTTGTCAACCCAAAAAAATCAGCTATTTGGTCAATTCTTACTGGCCAGAAAATCTCTGGTGGATTTGAAGCAGCGCCACAGAAATTTCAGGGATTTCACCTATCAAAAACACCCACGGTGGTGTGTAAAGAGATACAGGACTCATTATTAGAGAAAATTGAAACCACAATCACATCTTTGTCAAAAATATATCTTTCCCTATTTGGGAAAGTAGCCCTTTTAAATGCTCTCATTCTTCCAAAAATAATATACTATTTGGCAGGGTTCATCCCCACCAAGGTATTCATCAACAAAGTAGAAACTGCCTGTAGAAAACTGTTGGGCGGGCTGATCACCCGTAATTAGCTTGAGAATCCTCCAAAATCCCAAAACTTTAAATGGTCTCTCACTACACTCATTAACTATATTCAACTTACAATGCACCCATAATGTACTCTACAACATCTTCAAGGAAAATGAACGTGCTCAATGCCCACTTCCAAAAAAGGGCATTCAACCTACTGATTGGCCACCCCCCAGAGGATGAGCCTTGCTCTTTCAACAGCAGATCAACTTTATCTTTGATGACATCCAACCAACATCAACCTTATTTCAAAGAAAACTTGCATATTGGGAAGTGTTCGATCTTCTTGACCATCAAAAACAGAGGATCCCCAGCTGCCTTTCAATCAACATCCCTCGAATGATAAGGATGACCAAGTTCTGGAAGTTGCCACCAAAAATCGTGGACTTCCTGTTGAAATCAAACCTGCATGCCCTCCCAACAAATGTCTTCCTCCACTATAAAAGGGGGCAAGATATTGATCCTAATTGCACATTGTGTCAAAGACAGGAAGAGACTACCGATCACTTCCTCTTCGAATGCACAACTTTGAACAATTTAAGAATTCATTTCCAACAAAACATGACAAGAAATCAAATCGAAATGAATCTCAAGACAGCAATTGAAAAGGGCATATTCTCTAAGATCCGGCTTTCGGCCATAATTAACTTTTCCATCTGGGCATTGCACTGTAAGCTGGTGTTCCAGGCTGAGACCTTGAATAATATATTCACAGCATTTTGCCAAATATTAAACAAGGAAAGGGATACAGATATGCGCACTGCTGACCCCTTTACAGCTGCACAAACCTGGGACTCCATTGCAATTGGATAGAGCTCCCCACAACTTTGCTGTTTATTGGGTGGCTGTTGTTTTTCATCATTTCATAAAACTGAAACATGGGTATTAATACTACCTACTAACAGCATCTCATTTTAATCTTCCCTGCTATGAACTTTAGACAAATTGGGTTTCTATGGTCTATTTTTGGAACAACAAACAAGTCACAAATGTTTCCTGTGCAAACATTAACTCAAATATATCCTCTTTTTTTCTTTTCTTTTTTGCATGCTATTTCATAATCATTTACTTGTTTTGTACTTTTTGGTCTGTATTTCTTTGGTCTAAATGTACAATAAATTTGGTTTTTGAAAATAATAATAATAATAATAATAATAATAATAATAATAATAATAATAATAATAATAATAATAATAATAATAATAATAATAATAATAATAATAATAATAATAATAACAACAACAACAACAACAACAATAATAAAAAAGTACAGTTTACATTAAATTAAGCTTTACCTCTGAGACTAATCCTTTAGGACCTTCTCTAATAATAAAAAATCTTATGTTTTTCTTCTAGTGAACAATGTTTGTTTTGCTGATTTAAATTAACTTTATGTTGAAAACATTAAATGTCTTATAAACATAAGTGAATTGCTCCTGAATTCTACAATTTCCTAAAAAAAATAATACTTTTTTTTTTAAAGGGGAGGATTTCATTCTTCTGAAAAATACAAATTTTGAAGTTTAAGTAAATAAATTTCCTATTTGAATGTAAAACTTGGTGTTGCTTTGCTTTTATTAATATTTTGGTCCACATATTCATTTTAAAAAATATAGTAGCCTTAATACATTGAATGCATAATGTTTAACATAGTGATATATATTTTTGATCATTTTTGTTTTATAAGGCAGATTATTTGAACTTTACAAAAATAAAATGGTCAAGTGCTGGTGGCCGAGTGGTTAGCACAGCCGCCTTACAAGCAGTTGTCCTGGGTTCGCTTCCCAACTGATACTTTGACACATGAAAAAAAAAAAAGTAATGTATTTTGCAGATTATCTACAAAGTAATTAATTTATATGAATATTAAATTCAATTATTTGCTATCTAATATGTTTATAATTAGTTTGAAGTTCCTCCATCAACTGCCATGAATGCCAATATTCCGCACAAATAGCCAAAAGATCTAAAATTTCATTTACTGGCATTATAACTGTAACACAGTTTTTGCCTGCTATGAATTTCTAATAACAGACAGCATATATATAATTACTTTAGTGTACAGTTACATTTACTGGTGCCATATTCTCAAAGTAACAACTTTAAACTACAGATATTTTGACATTTTTTACTCCAGAGTGTGTTCCTTTGGTCCACTAAAAGTAATGTTTACCTTATGCTGCTTCTTATCCCCCCTTTTATTCAGTCAACTATATACCTTAAAGAAAATAAAAAGAAACTCATATAATGAAATTTATACTTGCTTTTGCAAAAACAAGAGAGAGAATGAGTTCAAATTATTCAGTTCTATTTATAAGATTTTTTTCATTGATCTCAGTTTAACTATAGATATTCTCTATATTCATTCTTTAATAAATTTCCAATAGTATTCTATAATAATAAAAATCTTATTACACAATAACGACAAATTTAAAAAAATCATTTCACAATTATTACATATAATAACTATTTATAATAACGTGAAAGCTAAACACCTTCAAACTATTTATGTTTTTAATATACAATACTATGTTTTATTCTAATATAAATTAAACAATTTACACAATCTTTTCAATAGATTGCATTGGAGATATATTTTTATACATATTTTCTCAGTATAATATATCATACAAATGAAAAGAATAAATATATTTGAAATATTAAACATTTATTTGTATTTTTATATTGGACTATTTCCATCATCTAATATGTGTGTTGAATGTCTTTAGAAAAGTTTAATTTTAGTTAAATATTCCAAATGCACTCAACTGTTAGTAATATCACAGCAAACAGGTTAGTATATGTACCAACTGTTAGTAATATCACAGCAAACAGGTTAGGATATGCACTAACTGAATGCAGTAATGAAAATGAAACATATAACAAAAGAATAATAATTGCATCCAAACTATATGCTTTATTGTTTACATATTTATTTTCCTTTTTAAAATGAATAAAGTCAATTTACAATCTTACAGTACAATTAATAATAAACAATTTTATATTAATCTTATTGTCACCATAGCAACACAGTTCAATGTTTCATAAGATAACATATTCACTATTCAAAAATTAAACAAGAAAGAAAGTAAAAATATTATGACTGACATCTTACCACATATTGAAATACATCTCGAATTTCAGTAGGTACAGTATATACAAAAATAAAGTTTTATCTTAGAACAAAATTACCTGTATCATAATAGTTAATATTTTACTTGCAGAACTTGGTGTTCGAACCCATGTAAAATATTAAACTTTCTCGAGTATCAAGTTTTCCAATCTATATATATATTTCTAGTAATTTACCTATAGCCAACTAATTATCCAAGTAATGATTAGTAACGGAATATTTAGATATTATTAAATAGATGAGAAAATTAGAATAATCCTCATCACACGCAGTTAAATAATTTGGTATTTAATTTGCCTTTACAGTCTTGGGTTTGTAATGAATTATTTAAAACTGCTTTGACTTAAATCAAAAACAATTTAATACAATTTGTATAGATATATTGTAATTTCTAATAAATTGCAATACTTGGACTGTCGTCATATAATAACGAATATTATTCTGCCTAAAAAAATGACTGGTGGTAGAAAGATGGATTTATTAATGAAAAATGAAAAATAATCTTTTTTATTTAAAAAAAGGCATTTTAAATATCCCTGTAAATTATTTAGATATTTTATCTTCACTTAATAAAAAAAATCGTTTAGTGATTTTCAGAGTTTTATAAATTATTTATATGTTCCCTGCGTTTAATATATAATAAAATTTTAATATCTAATAACTTTAAATGAGTATTTTATTCAAATGTTATTGATAGGACGTTTATGTTTATCGCGTCTTAGTCTTCGCATTTCCGCATTAATTACTAACTCCGTATATCGCTAATCTGATTTACAAGATTTAATTATTTATTCTATGTTTAATAGTTAGTAAAGTCCCCGTACAGACTGTTTTATTCTCCTGGCATATGTAATATTAATGATATACAACTGGAAAACCTGCATCTAATAACCTAATCGAGGATTATAATCTAATCCAATTACGTAGATGTTGTTGTTGTTTTTTACTTTTGTAGCAGTAAAACAATCCTAAAGAAAATCCTTTTAATACTCAATATAAAAATTAATTATTAAACTATAATTAATCAAACGACAGAGAGGGATTAATACTTCTAAAATAAATCTTGTTTTTAATTACGATAAAATATTTGTTTAAAATATTTAAAACTTGTTTATAATATATATGTATCTCTATTCGGGTGATTCTGGAAGTTATGAGAAATTGACCGAACTGACTTTTTTTTTTTTTACTTGATTAGCTAGAGTTCGTTTCGACAACTTTTAACTCTCAGGTTCTGCATTCTTGCTATAACAATAACTGCTCAAAGCAAAAACATTAAATCTATACTGTGTATTCACAAGACATTACACGATGGCGATCACAGCCAATCACAAACAGAAATCATTATTATATAAAAATTAGGCAATTTCTCTTAAGTATTTTAAATTATATATTAACCTACAAGCATAAAAACTCTATGACAAAGCTACCAGATTTTATATACAACTATTATGACTACTGTCTTTCCCCACAAATATCAATGCAGTAGTCTGTCCAACCTTTTTATACATTCTGGGTTTTATGCCAACATTCCGTTAATTCACGTTATTATGTAGACTACCCAGGAAGAGTGGAGCAAATATGAGATTTAAAAATAATCGCGTCTCAAATGCCTGTGAGATCAATGCTTTCAAGCATAAAAAGTGACATTTTGTGTGTGACAGCTCATTCGAGAATCAATCCATAACTCTTAGCTCTTGAGTCTACATTTTCTACCACTGTGCCAAAGCATTCTGGGCAAAATATTTTTTATGTAGCCACAATAATTTAGTACTGATTTTAATAAATAAAGGCTTAAAAGATACCGCCAGGAGAAGCTATAATTCAGATCAGAAACTATTAGCTGTCGAATACAGAATGGTATTGCTGCATTATTAAAAAAAATAATTGAATAATTAATTACACGGGACGAGTATGATATCTTCAAGTACTAAAAGTTTCAGGCTGGGCTTTAATTCGAAAAACCTTTATCTCTCAAGTCCATCAACCAGATTCACTAACCCATAAGAGTGTCAGACTTTATTCAGACCTAATTTTCTGTCCAGTTCACTCTACCCAAACAGGGAACCCTGACTATTAAAAAATGCATGTAATGAATGTCAGTTAAATAAGTTTTTCCATAATTGCCTAATAAAATTCAATTAAGCTTTTCCTTATTGCTCAGGAGTTTGAGTGATATGCAAACCCAATAACCTCAGAAGAGCCAGAATTGAGTTTTGTCTCAAGGATTTGATTATTGATTGCATCACTTAATCACTGCAGTAAACAATGCAGTACAAAATATGTGTGTATATGGCACAAACAAAATGTAATCTTTATTTCCAATAATTTTATTTAATTAAATTGTCATAATACTAATATAAAACAATTCTGATCTTAGCATTTATGTTTAGTTTCCTATACTATCACATTCATTTTATCTCCAAAAAATGTCAACTCAAATCAAAGAAATTATTTTATATTAGATAAATAACCATGCGTCAGAATAATTTACTGAAAGACTTTATTGAAGGCATTGTGGAAATCAAAATTTATAAGATCAAATTTAAATTAATAATGCCAAAATCTTTAGACTGCATAGTAATTTGTGAGTTATTCAACTTTAATTTTATTCTATCTACATCAAAAATAAATATGTTTACTCATCTCTATTAGATATTTGTTTTCTTAAGGGAATTTAAATACAGATTTTCAAGCCTCTTTCAGTTATACACTCCATTTTATATAACTGATACACATGATCACATAGTGTGAAAAAAATAAATGATCTCTAATACATATATATATTTCATGCTGAACCAACCCTCATCAGTTGAGCCAGACCATCATCTGTCATACATGTGAACCATCATCTCTCATATATATATATATGTGTGTGTGTGTGTGGTGTGTGTAGGTATATCGTATTGTGTGAGGGGTGGGAGATGATGGTCTGGACCAAATGATGAGGGCTGGTTCAGCATGAAATACGTATATTGGAGATCATTTATCTTTTTTCACATGTATGTGATTATGTGTATCAGTTATATAAAATGGAGTGGATATCTGAAAGAAGCTTGAAAGTCCATGTTCAAGTCTTCTTTAATTTCATCTTAAAGTTCAGTATTTACTATATACTAGTAATAATTTATTATAAATTTGATATCTGGATATTGTTAGCATTTAGCATCATTTCTTTTCATCTATCATCAATTTCAATTCAATTTCTTCAGTTCATAAATTTTCATAATTCATTCATCCATTTTATACGTGGTCTTTTTTTTTTTATTTTGTAAAATCTCTTGGAATCGATTTAAGCCTGTAACTGTCTATTACCCACCCTTCTTTCTAGTGGCATGACCAAGTTAGTTTAATTTCAACGTCTTCATTTTTATCTAATTATTATCAACAATAATTATTTGTTCACACATCTACATATTTTATTTCTGATTCCATCTTATTAATTTGCATCTTTTTATTACTTTTCTGTAAAATCTGAACACTCTATATTGCTGATATATTACTATCCAAGTTTCAGAGTCATAAATAACAACTTATACATAATTTTTATAATATAATAGCATTTATTTGCAATTAAATATATTGGACTGCTTTACCATGTAGATAAATTGTTAAATGCTTTTAAAAAAATCTAAACTTTATTTAAACATTCAACTGGGTTCTGTATTTACTATATATAAAATTTGAATATTCCTAAAAGTATTCAAAAATTTCTCTACATAAAAAAAATTGTTCCATTTTATAAAAAATAAAAAATTCATTTTTTTGTTAAATTATTTTTTTTTTCTAAATTCTTTTTTTTTTTTTTTTTTTTTTTTTTTTTTTTTTTAAAATATATGCACTAAAACAGAGTTTAAATATAAAGATTTATTGTACCAAATATACTTATGATGCTTTTGCATCATATTTTTAGTTAATCTGCTGAGAACATTAATTTTGGGGGGATTTGAATGCTATTTGATTTTGGGTTTATTACTATTTATTTTGTGTAATGAACCACAACTCTTTTATTTTATGTTTGTGTTCATTTCTTTCTTCATGCATAATTTTAACAAATCTCCGATAGCATTTATGGTCTTGCTCTCTTTCATGATTATGAAAGATGGATGAATTAATGGCTTCAGACTTTATCTTAGATTTTTTATATGAAAATGGCAATTTTGAGTTTTAATATTTTAATCACGTGATTTCATTTCTTATAACTAGGAAAATTGGGTTTTGGGGGGAAGAGGTGGTGAAAATGGCAATTTTGTAATGAATGGTCAGATCGTGACAACATATAGATTGATCGATGTCATTTATCGGTTAGATGTGTCAGTGTGGGTTTTGGGCAGTTCTTATAATTGGAAATTGTCATGAGCACATACTAAATCAGCACTCATTAATGAGTGTTGAGTCATTCTAATTCTAAGATTTGCCCTGGTTTCACCATAATATACACAAAATGAATACTAATGAACCAAAAATCAAATAGCATTCAAATCAGCAAAAAATTAATGTTCTCGGCTAACACACCATGCATATGACACAAAAGCTTTGAAAGTATACTTGGTACGAAATATCTTACTAAATTTTATATTTAAACTCTGTTTTAGTATTTTTAACATTAATAATTAGAATGACAGAGTATCAAAAGTAATTATATACATTATCAAACTTGTATTTTCTCATTTTTGAATAACCATTTAACACTACATTTTTTAGCATTTATCTTTAGTTCTACTCTATTGCCTTTATCTGATATCTCTTGTAATGTTTCTTAAGTTTTTACAGCATTATGTACAAAAACAATCTCGTCACAGCAAAATCGAGATAAAAAAGATGTAAACTATAATTATTTCCTTATCATTCTACTTTAATCCATTTAAAATACTTTATATAAAACTGCTATAAAACATTATTATGTAGAAATGGAATCACTATGTTATATATACTTTACCAATTTTAATGTTCTTAACATCAATCTAAACTTATCACTGCTGTTGATGATATGAAATTCTATATCTTGTTATTATAAAACCCTAATCTCTGCAAAGATATTGATATAGTCAAATATATTCTTATAAACTGTAACTCATTACAATATTGTTTTTCTTTAGCTTTTAAATCCAGCTTGACTTTTGATTGGTTTGAGTTCAAAGTTTTTTGTAATCAAGTTACAATGACTTTAGTAATTGGATACATCTAATTTCTCACATCATCTTTTATACATTTAAATTTGTGTCCCACCTTCATTCAAAATATTTGCATTGCAAAAAAAATCTAACTGTAGGCTATATTATTTTTATTTTCTTTGCTACTACATCTTGCTTTCACAGTTAATATAAAAGCAATGCAGAGACTCCAGACTTTTCAGCAAAGTAATGAAGCAGTAAATATGTGATACATATTTTCACTTCACTGTCTGATGACATGATTAACCATAAGGTGGAGTTCAAACCCATCCTTCCATGCACTTGGGTGAGCAGAGAGCATAAGCACACATATATATGTAACTATTCTCACTTTCCCATAATAATTTTAAATATTTATCTATAATTGTTTGATTTATAAAGTTAATCGTAGTCTAAACACTGGGAATATTTAATTCCATAACCATAAGTAGTCGTGTATGCGTGTGTATGTATGACGAATAACTATAATATTATATAAAATATCATTACATTTATTTTTTTATTTTTTTAAGCATTAGCTCATATGAAATATGCAATACTTGAGGAAGTTCTGGAAAGTAATTAGCATAATTTAAATTTAGTGAACAAAAGAGCAATGCATTGGTTTAATTAAAAAGTCGCTCATGTAATTAATTTTGACTAGCCTAGTAATTTAATTAGAATTATATCTATTGGAATCTGTTTCTAAATTGGAAATGGATTCGAACAATACTTTTAGGAACTTATCATTCAATTACATCTATTATGTTTAAAGACAAAAGCATATTTCCTGCTGATTGAGATTACACGAGGTAACTTAGTATCTACAATGCCTAGGGCAATTCTTTAGAAGCATTCCTGGGATAGTAAAACCAGATAAATAAAGCTGAATTAAATAAAAAATGGAGATTTTTTTTTTTTTAAGTTTATGGGCTGAAAAAGTACACATCACTCAAAAACTTCAATAATATGATGCTCAAGTAGTGGGACAAAATTCACCTTTTCCCAATCTTCCAAAAAATTGTCTCCGAGCAATAATGCCATTCCTGCTATATAAAACTAATGAACTGCCTAATTAAATGTAGAATGTAATTTTATTATGAAGATGCTACCTGCCACCCAATGAAATAAGTATTGTTACCCGTTCTTTAATATAAACTGCTTTCAAGAATGCAAATCTGGCTGGCCGCAAGTCTACACAATGTTGGAAGGTAACCATTTCAATGTCACTTTAAAGCACTTGCACCTCCTATTTCAATTATATATACTCTATTTAAACTTTGTAAATGTACTTCTCTGGCTATTAATACACTGGTGATGTGGTGCCAGTTATAGTTATTGTACTTTAATTTTTTATTTAACGACTCTTTATAATCCTATAAAAATATAAATCTGTAATTTTTTTCCATCCATTTCACACTCTATATATATGTCTGTATCTTAGTGTGGCAAATTTAATCAATTAATATTGTCTTATGTTTTATGTATTTGTTCTGGATTTGAGTTAATATTCAAATTAGACCCTCTTGCGAGCCTATCACATGACTTTGTGAGTGACTTATCAACATTTCTGTATAGTTGAATACTTCCATAGCTATTCCCAAATTTGGTCTCAAAAAAATTGGAAGGAATAATAAAGATATCATTTTTGTTTCAATTCAATAAGTTTTATCGTCATTCCTATCTATGACCAAATACAAATTTATTCACAGTTATTTTATTTTTTCAGTCATTTTTAAACATAGCATTAAAATCTCCCTTGATAATATTAAAATGGTGTTTGATTTGAATAAAAGAATTTTATATATTTATATAAAAATTCTCTACTTCATCACACTGAAAAGTGTTGGGAGCATAAATCTTAATTATCAGCATTTGGTATTTTCTATTAAACTGAATAATCAATATAGTCACTTTCCTTTATATATGATCATTCTTGTGAAACTGTTCTTTCGATTTTTTATTTATAATGAATTCTATTCCACTCACACTTCCCACATTTGTAGTTTATAGTAAAATATATGTCCATGTTTTAATTCAATTATCTTTTTGTTTTTTCTTCTAATATTATTAAGTTTAAGGTCATTGTATTCTTTTACTTGAAAGTAATCTACAGTATAATTATAATCAGTCAAATAAAAATATTGTCATTAAACAGCAACTTAGATCCATATTTGCTTAATTCTTCACACCAGGATAAAACTTTATTTCTGTTTATCAATGATTGTTAATATAAAAGGGAATGAGCATTCACAAGTAAATTCACAAATTCATCCTTCCTTCAAAAAATCCCATTAGACTTCTCAGGTAATAAATGTCAGACATCTGAGGATAAGACTATACTTATTTTCTATAGTTAAATTAAAAGATAAAAACTACTAAATTCACAATCTGGGCTGATGTGTGTTGTTGTATTTCCTATCAACATTTGTTTTCCAGTTTGATTTCTTCAGTACTTTGAAAAGAAAGTGAAAGGAAGGGTATTTTTTTATTTAACAACAAACTTGTTTATGCAATCATATATAGTAAACAATAATCAGTAGTCATTATTGTAATTAATAATATCCCTTATTACAATATATACTGTAATGGTGTAGAAAATAGGGGTTAATTATGAGATGGGTACTGCTAGTCAATGTCAAATATAAAATTAAATATCAAACAAATGAGCATGAATTAATATAAAAAGAATGACTCTGAGAGATGAGCACAGCTAACTACATTAAGTGTAAGCATAATTTCACCAGAATTACCCAAAAGTAAGTATGATTCATCATCATGAATGATCAACAATTAAAATAAATCAATCTAGTGACTGTATTTGAAATGGATCTAATATAGATCAGGATAATTATTTAGCCCTTGCCAGCTTGGGGTAAACTATTTAAATATTAATTTGGATGCACAAAGTTAAGTGTTACTCCACCAGAATATATAACCATAAAACAGTAATGCTGGGATATTAAAACATGCTGATCATCATCAATGCCCTGGCTACTAAGTACCATTAATGTACTGTCCAACTATAAACTTATTTTTTAATAAATACTAACTAAAATGCAGTGCATGGATTTTAAACACTCCCTTTGCACCAACCAGGATCATCACCATCAATGGATGCCCATAACACTAATATAACCCCCTTTTATATAACAGACCATTATGCATGAATCTAGCTCAGAGAATACAAGCTCTATAACTGTTACTGTGAGCAAGAGAAGACACAACATATAACATTCTAAAACTATTTAGGATTGAATACATTCACTGGAATAATTTTAACAATAAAATATCAATTTATTAATAACAATAAAAAAATAAAATTAAGATCTGAAGAATATTGCTATACACATATAAATTAAGTCTTCTGATTTTGATTAATATAAAAAATAAGCAATTAATTACACTGGGTTTTACATATATGTTCTAATAGATTACATAAAACACCTATATATCAGCACATAGGTGTGTCATATAATAATTTACTTATCACATATTAATGATACAAATACCTCATAATGGGTATACATAAAACATATAGATATCAGCTCACAGACATGTGGTATAATAATTTATTAACATATTTGAAATGTCATAAACCTATAAATGAAATTCATTTTTATAATATGTAATGACTGATTTGACATCTACATGTGTGTACACGTAAATGTGTGCACACATTGATGTTTATGTCATATATTTTAATTTGTCAAAATAATAAAATTAAAAATATATTTTTCACAATTAATTCCATGTTGAAATATACATAAAATTCATAAAAGTTTTTCTCTTTTCTTCTTTTTTAAAAAAAAATATCAATCTTTGACAGGTGCCTGCTGCTTAATTATAAATGTCCTTCAAAAAATATTCCATCAAGTTCCTTTGTTTTCCAATCTAGAAGTACTTTAGCAGTCTACTTTTTTCTTTATAAAATCATTTATGAATTAATTCTTTATTTTTATACCTTTAACTCAAGCAAACCTTATTTTACTTATTCATACTTTCAAATGTCATTTTTAAGTAATTATTTAAAATAACTCATCAGCTGCACTTTATATACATAATAGGCTGCATGTTTATCTGCATTTCTCTGCATAGAGATAAAAAAGCATACATATAACTATTTTTCAGCAAGCTGATAGATTCTCTGGGTAAGCTGTTCCTTTCTAAATAATAAACTGGCTTATTGTCATTTTTGGGAAAGGTGTATTCAGATAACTGTTGACATTGGAGTCAGCTCAATTTAGTCTAGGTATGGATAGACATCAGGCATACTGTCTCATACCATAGGCATTATAAAATCACAGAAAAGTTGGTTCTTGCTTCTATGTAAATCTAAACTCTACTATAGTGAACTAATAACAGCCACTGGATCCACTGTCTTGCCTTCAGTTACATTTTCATGGTAGTTCTGTCTAATTGAAACAACTCTAATAACACTTATAATTCAAATCTAACTCGAAAACTTTTGCATGTGAATAAAATATACTTCTAAAATAATATAGGCACTATTGCACCTGAATGCAAAGCTACTTTATACTTAAAACAAAATAAAATTATACTATTCTACAAGCACTTTCAAGAGACGTGCTCACATCTTCATAGCTCTAAGTGAATTAATTATATGCAATTATGCAAAGTTCAGGGTTAATTGCGCCATTTTCTTGAGATTGTGAAACATGTGTCCTTGTGTTTGATGGTGTTGCAATCCATCACTATGAAGCAGGCCTTGAACTTTGCATAATTGCATATAATTAATTCACTTAGATCTATGAAGATGAGAGCACATCTCTTGAAAGCGCTTGCAGAATAGTATTATTTTGTTTTGTTTTAAGTATAAAGTAGCTTTGCGTTCAGGTGCAATAGGGCCTATATTATTATATAAGAACACTTAAGAATTCCTCTAATCCTTTTTTCAACCCTTTTATAATCAGAGTGTGGGGAGAAATACATTAGTTAAAAATGTTTTTCCTATCTTGATTGAAAAAAGTTAATGACTTTTTTCAATTCACTTTAATTTTTTGAAAAACTATTTTGTGGAATTTTATCAAAATATGTTATACAAGCATTAATTACAAAAAATAGTTGATCCCCAATATACATATTTCATGCAGAACCAGCACTTATCAGTTGAACCAGATCATATTGTCCCATATACAATCAGTACTTGGTTTATATTAAGATAGCAATTCCTTAAACTTTACTGGTCAGGCTTCAATTTTCTCATCCTTTTAACTATTCAATCATCCATTTTTATTGAAAAACCAATGATGGAATGTCTAAAGCCCATATTGGATTTGATATTGTAGTCATACCCATGTAGACATTATATCAATTTAACTCCTCATATTATCAAACTATTATGCATCCATATATACTAATAGAGGAAAAATGGGCTGAACTTATACTGTGATGTAATCTATTTTCAAGACAATATGTAATTTGCTTATACTGAATTTTTTTATATATGTAAATAGAGGGATTTGAACTTAGAATTTTTCAGTCTATTTGTTTTCCCCTAGAAGGGCATTATTGTTCAAAAATTTATAAGAAGTTTGAGTACAAAAATGCCCAAACTGAATCATCTGAGAATCTTAGACTCAAGAATTGACATTTTACCAGTGCATTAATCCATGCAGGTAACCAGTACTTATCTGGAGCAATTGTGATATGGTTACAACTATAACATCAGGATATGGGAAAATCCATTAAAATGATACAATCTGCCTACTAAGATATCATAATTGCAATAATTATTCAATCATTCAATTAATAAATAATAATAACAGTTTTTGCATTAATATTTTATTAAATCCATAAACTAAAATCCCTATAATAACATTAAATATTGATATTAAATTTTAATTTAATAAATCAGCAAATTTATCAAACCAAACTTTTGAAAAGTTATTTTTAAAAACATACTTATTTACAGATTATGTTCTTTTGTACTCTAATGCCATAAAAAAACTAAAATTGCTTTATTGCTTAGGAGGTTTGTAATATTTGTGCACCAGAATGGATAGTCAAACTATATATAATTCTTTTCAATTTGCCATGGTAGGACTGTTATATATCCCTATTCTAGTGTCATCGACAGTAAGCTTAAATAATCCGTGATTTCCAGATCAAAGTACACTTAAATCCCTATCCCCAGATCAATTTCTATTCTTTTGCCTCTATCAATAAAGACTATATTTTCTGTATAACATTAACAATACCAATTACAGGGATAGCAATTACATGCTATTTTCTAACATGTCAAATTACTACAAAAATTTAAGCTTTTAAAATGTAAATTGATAGATTTATAAGGTATGGATATTTATTTATTCACATTTTAAATATAAATGTCAAATAAAAAAGGGTTCTTTTGTTTTCTGGCATCAATCTGCTCCTCCCAACTGCTGAATGATGAATATTTTCAACATTCAAATATATTTTTTTAATTTATTTTATTTCTAAACAAACATAACTATCAAATAAAGTCAAATTTATTATACTCTGATATATAATAACAATTTAATACTAAAATTGAAGTTGAAAACTTACATTAAGTGAATATAATGAAAACAGTCACAATGCAAAAAGGTTTAAATAAAGTTAAAAAAATATAATTCAAATGATTATTGAGGTCTGGTAAAAAATATGCAATGTAAAAATATTAAGAAATTCCTGTTGCCTTACAATGCTGGCTTAATAATTGGGTTTCAATAAAGGTTAAAATTTAAATATTATGTAGTCTTAATATTTTTAAAAATAACTCACTCTAAGATAAGACTGTAATATCTTCACAAATGTCAAATACTGAAAACAGGAACATGACACATGATGCTAAGCAACTGATGTTGGATGAGTGTTTTTAATAATACACCTTTCTTATTTTTACTTTTAAACAGGGTATAACTAGATGTCTATCTGAAATAATTAAAACAAAGTCTGAATTTACATAGAAATTTTCATTTACCTGAAGTATTCAAGATGTGAATCCCATGTTAAATGTTGGTAAACTGACATATTAATCATTACACTCAAAAATCTTTGGATGATAATATATGTGTGTATAAATAATGAAACTATCTTTAGATGGTCATCTGCAAAGATCTTTTCAACATTTCCCCATAAATGAAAAATGAGAGGAAAGACTTTACTCATCTGGTTAATAATTATAGATAATAATCTTAGATTTCAATACTTTTTCAATATTATCTTACTATTTAGCTAGAGATGCATTTACTAACCTGTATTAGATGATTATCTGGATTGAATAAGAGCCAACTATCTGCAAAAGAATCCTAAGCTGAATAGAACTGAAAATTTTAAAGTTTTAATTGGCAGAGATTCTATCAAAGATTGCAGTCATTGTAGTCAAATGAACTACAAGTACATTATGAATCTTTCTTTTATATTCATATATGTGTGTTTATATATGTTGAATTAAATAGATTTATGGATTGTTACTTCATCAAAAAACTCAAACAAAAGTGCTGTTATAGATTTAATGAAAAACTGTTTTAGCCTTAGGGATTGACAATTAGTAGTAATTGATAATTTCTTGGTAACATCAAAGGTTAAAGATTATTTCTATTTACATGGATATTATCTCCTCTTTATTCTTTATATATATATATATATATACACCATGTTTTCCTGAAATATGACCTAACTAGAAAATAAAAGCTCTAGCATGATTTTTCAGGATGTTGATAATATAAATCTTACCTCAAATGCAAGACATAGTTAAGATTGTCAGTCTGATGGATGGATATCATTGATCTGTTGAAACACATAATGGATGTCTGCAATTATAAAATAATAAATATAACATTCAAAATTTATATATATATACACACACTACAACTAGTCTAAGAAAAGAAAAAATATCTTGAATTAAAGTAATGAATGTATAAATAAAATAAACGTAGATTTTTGTACTTTAATAAATGTTAGTCAAAATTATTTTGCAGGCAGATTCACCACTATTTATTTTAATAAACTTGAAAACACAATCTTTTTTTCATTTATCAATGAGCCTAACGTTATTCAATCTGATATGAGAATTCCACTTTTATCAGACATCCAATCGTATATATTGTAAATAAATCTACATTGATATCTGGAAAGGCTGAAACTTATTACTAGTGGGTGGACTTAGTTCACAAAATAATCAATCCAGCTTAATGTTTCATATATTATTTTTAATTAAATATTATTAATTTCAACAACATGGAAATAACTTTTAATTTTGTCCTATATAATGAGACTATTCTGTGATATGATTATTCAAACAGACATAAAAGTTATTTAATATTGAATAAATAGATTTTTGTACTTAAATAAATATAGATTGTTGTATTTGAATAAATATATATTATTGTCCATAAAAAAATAAAACATCTTTTGAAAATAAGCCTTAAGCTATCTTTTGAAGCAAAAGTTAATATAAGATTGGGTCTTATTTTTGAGGTAACATGATGTATGCCTTAAAATTCTATTTTGTGAGCATTACTTAAGGCCAAATACATTCAGGCTTTAATAACATTTCTGTAAGTTAATCTTGAAACTCATAAACATCACTGTTCACTCTTGCCACATCAATAGGAACTCAAAAAGCATTGGTTATCATTTTTGTCTTCTAAAGATGATTGGATGATGTAATACAAAATAGCTTATTAATTAATAAAGATGGCGTTAGAAAATATTTTATCAGTTTCTAAAGATTAACTATTACTATACTACTATATAAAAAAACACACAATTACTTCTCAATAAAGCTGCTTTAATATTTCAACCAGCAGACTGGTTTTCATCAGAAAGCACAGCAAAATGGCTATCTGATGAAAACCAGTCTGCTGGTTGAAATATTACAGTAGCTTTATAGAGAAGTAATTGTGTGTTATGTTTTTATTTTTCCTTTAGTTAGTTCGTATATTTATTATTTTCATGTATACTACTATACATGTATATAAAAACAAACACACACATGGGAAAATTTTTAATAAGTAATTGTTAATTTCATTATATTTCTAGATTCGGTTTAATAAATAATACTAATTTTAAAATAAAGTTTTAAAATTTTTCAATTATGTTTGTAAACAATATTTCTTTTAATTAATATAGATTTGAAAAGAACATTTTTATTTCTGTTTTCAAGTAATTAAACATGGAAGCTGAATTAATCATTTTTAAAAGTAATCCTTTAGAGTAATTACAGAGAAAATCTCATTAACTTTTTTAATAGATTTTTTTATATATAAGCTTTAATTAATAGAAATGAAATTAATCACATTTTTAATAAATATTAATCAAATTACTTGAGTAAAAAAAAATGTCTTTAATTTTGTTTACACTTTCTCTAGAGATGGTTAGAATAATGGTGAAAAGGGAATATCAATTCCATTAGTTTATTTTGCCCTAATCTTCCAAACTTGACAAAAAGAACTGTTTATCAGTCAAGCGTTGTTAGCCGAGAGGTCATCGCAACTGCCTTGCAAGCAAGTAGTTGGTTGCAGATGGTTGTGGCAAGTAGTTGGTTGCAGATGGTTGTGGATTCGCGTCCCGCCGATGCTATGACATATGAAAAAAAAAGAACTGTTTTATCATCTAGAAGACATTTTTATGGTATCTGTCGATAATCCCGAGTCTGCAATTTTTTCGCAGCTCATAAAATGAATTTTAAAATTAACCCAGTTTCCATAGTTTATATATTTTTGATATATATATTTTGAGTAATTTATTCAACATAAGGAGAAGTTTTTGCCAAAAAGTAAACAAATGGTTTTATTGCTTGAAAGTTCATGAAAAATTTAAATTGTCAGACGTGACAAGGATAGACACAAACCATGAACTTTTGGCATCAGACTTTACCTGCTCCACACTACACATGGTAATTTTTACTAAAGATAAAATTGAAAATAATGAAATATTTAAAATCGGCTTGAATTTTATGCAGCTGGATATTTTATCCCTTCAATTATTTCAAAAAAAAAATTGAAACTACAAAAGAGTAATCAAGCAACACTTAGCTCAAATAAATATGGGAATGTGTTGCTGTTTGCTGATATAAATTTAATAATTGAAAATTGGTGAAGACTTATTAAAAACTTTCACTTGATAAAGACATCATACTTGATAATTAAGACATAGAATACCTGAAGGTTTTTGCATAAATAAACTAATGTCAACTTATGATTAACACTCACATTATAACAGCCATAAATACAATTTCAAACAATCTTAATAATATACACAATAGCATTCTGTTATATAATAATCATCATCATCAACTATTATCAATCCACTGTAGTATGAAGGTCTCTGAAAGTACAATCCATCTTCTCTGATCTCTAGTCTCTCTTCTCCACATTACTTCTGCACACGTTCTTAATTCATCCATCCATCTCACATGTGGTCTCTTTTTGGGTCTTTTACATTCTCTTGGAATCTAATTTAAGATTTCTGTTGTCCTTCTATTATCATCTCTTCTAGTAATATGGCCAGCCTAACTTCAGTCTTTTTATTCTTTCAATGATGTCAGTAACACCTGTTAGTTCTCTTACTCATATATTACATTTTTGATCTCTTTTTGTTACTTCTAACATGCATCTCTACATACTTCTTTGAGTGGTATGAAGTCTCTGCATTGCTCTTATATTAAGTGTCCAAGTCTCAGATTCCTAAGTAAGAACTGGTAAAACACATTTACTAAAAATCTTCCTTTTCAAACACATAGGCATATTTTCTTTTTAATATTAAGTTACTTTTACCAAAAGCACTCCAGCCAAGTTTAATTCTATGACTAATTTCATTTATTATGTTTCCATATGTAGTAATAATCTGACTAAGGTATTTGTAATTGTTAACATCTTCTAACTCATCATAATCAATCTTTATTTTTATCTTTTGAAAAAATCCATTGAACATTACTTTAGTTTTTTTAACATTTGCCTTTAGTCGAATTTTCATCTGATATGTTTCAAATGATAAACTTTATTGAGACTCAAAAAGGGTTCTATAAGTCACATTTGAAAACAAGAGGTATTTTAATACAAATTGATTAATGGTACTACATATATAATAAAGATTTACAATCTTGGAAGGAAAAAAACATGATTTATATTAATTGAAAGAAAAAAAATTATTACATACAAGATACATATCTAATTAGATTTACATAGTATTATTTTTAAATGTGATTTTGAGAAAAATACATGGAAACACATGGTAGTATGAATGAAAAAATATGGAGTGGTTGAAGTTGGTATTAGATTGGCATATGGTCCCATAAAAAAATTTTCATTTTCTGCTGAGAGTACTATTGTTTTCATAGCTAAATCTTATTTTTCATTTGTTACATAATTTCCATGTGAAAAGAATTTGAAAAATATTAGTCAATATGAATTGGAAAATGGAAAAATACTAATCAGCATGAATTTCATCTTTGAAAAATGGAAAAATACAAGTTAGCATTAATTGCATCTTGTGAAAATGAAAAAATACTAGTTCAGCATGAATTCCATATTGGAAAAATGGAAAAGTAGTAATTAGCCAGAACTGAATCTTGAGAAAATGGAAAAATACTAGTCAGTATGAATTGCATCTTGGGAAAATTGAAAAATACTTGTTCAGCAAGAATTGCATCTTGGGAAAATGGATAAATAGTAATCAGCCAGAATTGAATCTTGGAAAAATAGAAATATACTAATAAGCATAAAATGCATCTTGGAAAAATGTTAGTCAGCATGAATTGCATCTTGGGAAAATGGAAAAATACTGAGAAAATGGAAGAATACTAGTTCAGCATAAATTGCATCTTGGGAAAATAAAAAATACTAGTCTGCATAAATTGCACCTTGGGAAAGTGGAAAGATATTTGTAATTATAAATTGCATCTTGTGAAAATGGAAAAAAATACTAACTCAGAATGAATTCATTTTGGGAAAATGGAAAAATACTAGTCAGAATAAATTGAATCTTGGGAAACTGTATACTAGTCATCATAAATTGGATCTTGGGGAAGATGAAAATAATATTAATTCAGAATAAATTGCATCTTGGGAAAATGGAAAATTACTAGTTAGCATTAATTGCATCTTAGAAAAAATACCAATAAGCAGAAATTAGATTTTGGGAAAATGGAAAAATATTAGTTCAGTATGAATTCTATCTTGAGAATATTGAAAAATACTAAACGGTACAAATTGCATCTTGGGAAAATGAAAAAATCTAGTTTAGCATGAATTATAACCTAGAATAATAATAAAAAATAATAGTTAACATGAATAACATTTGGTAAAATAAAAAAAATACCATTCAGAATGAATTGCTTCTTGTCAGATTTAGGTTTTTAATACTTTTAAAGTAAAACATTAAAGCTTGTTAATTTGACTGTGAACAAGTGAATTGTTTACTGCAGGACTATTATGGAGAGATTTGGTCATGTGATATTTCTGTTGCCATTTTATTTTGAAAATTATCATTTAATAATTTGATTTTTGTTAAAATTTTGAATGAAAATTATTACAGAACATTGAAAAAAGATGTAAATTAATTCTGAACTGAACAAAGTGTGTACAGGGAAGTATTTTACCTTTTCAGCTTTAGGTTTTTAGTACTTTCTAAATGTAAAACTCTAGAGCTTGTTATCTTGACTCTGAACAGATGAACCATTATTAGTAGTAGTAGTAGTAATAGTAGTATAAGTAGGAATAGTAGGAGTAATCGTAGTAGTAGTAGTATTGCATACAAAAACTTTTCATGAGTGTTTGAAATTTAATATCATTACCTCTATCTATAAAAAGGGCAATTCTACACTTATGGATATTTATAAGTCTATTGCTGTTTTTAAATTGTTGGAAATGATTGCTAAAAAACAAAATGTCATTTTTGATCAAAAATAATGTTTTATATGTCAGTCAATATGATTTTATTTTTGATAGAAGTACGCTAAATTTTATTAAAATCATGCACATTATTTAATATTTTCACTAGATCTTGAACTCAAACCATTGGATTTAGATTTGTCTAAAGCATTTGATTCTGTTAATCATACTATTTTTATTAGATGTTTTTACTTATATGATTTCCATAGTTCTCTTTGTCTTTGGATAAGAGTTATTTAAAAAATAGAAACCAGTAACTAACATTTCCAGTATTCCAATTATATGATTGTAATAAATCATGGCACACAGCATTCAGTCCTTGGTTTTTTATTGTTCTTAATTTATACCAATGATATTTTTGCACTGAAAGTAGAATTGAAGATTTTTTTATTTCCTTGATGATATTGCCTTATCTTGTAGTGCTGCTTCTTATAGCTGCTTTGAAAAATAGCAAAGGAAGATTTGGGTTTAATTAGTAAATGACTAGTGTATAATTCTTAATATGTAAATTTGGGTAAAACAAAAGCTATCATTTTTTTCTTATAAGCATAATTCTTTCTCTCCTGACATTAAAATTTTTTATAAATATATTTTATATTTTAATGTGCGTACTTATGAAAAGACTTCTTGTAAATAATCATTATTTGCTCATTTATATTGATGTCAGATTGTCCTCATCAAATCATATTATACATCTTTATCAGTGTTTAGATAAGTTAATTTTTTTTTTTCATTTAGTTAAATTTTTTTCTAGATCCATTCTTGTTTTTTATTTATATTGCCTATTAAAAAAATATTTTGTTCTATAATATCTCTATTTGGGGTTACTATTCTTTATATACTCTATCTTCTTTATGTGTTTTACAATATTATATTTTGCATATTAGCAAATCTTGATTCTTTTTTGTTCAAAACATAATCATAGAGCAATGTATATTTAATGTTTCTCACTTCTATCAATATAGAATCATTTTTGACATTTATTGGAGACAATATTGTCTGCATCCTAGAGTTTCTATTCTTAATATTCTTCTTTCTAGTAGATTTCATTTAGCTTTACAATTTTTTTCCAAGGAATCTACTAGAAGACAATATGTATATTCTGATCTTTAACTATTTAATAATACACTTACGTATGAGTGGTCATATATCTTTAAAAAATATTTACATCAATGGTTGGCAATAGATACTGTTGTATTTTAATATATATATATATAAAGAGCATGCCAATAGCTCTAAACAAACTTTTTTTTATGATAAATGCTACAAGAGAAAGCATTCAAATCATCTTTATCTACATATATATATATTCCTATTTATAACATCCAAAACACAAGGAATAAATCCTTTAAGTTGCTTTTGCAAATTAAAAATAAATCCTAGATAATATAGAATAAAATATCTTTATCTAACAACAAAATAATATATGACAGTAGCTGTAATATATCATATAATCATAACATATAAAAGCTCTTTTCGGCAATTTTTAAATTTTTGCCCTTTTCAATATGTATTGGTTAACTACAAAAATAACATATTGCATACATAGTGACATCTACTGACTCTATATAAAATTAACATGACTCTATAATTTATGCTTTAATATCTTTATAATAACATATCTTATATAACCCTCCATTCATTTTTCATTATCCAATTATTAGTTAAATTAATTGACCTTTTATAAATGTTCATACAATTATTTCTGTTATAATTAATGTAATTAGTTTCATATATCTTCCTTCTATTAATTTCTTTAATATAATTTAATGGACTTATATTCTTAACACAATCTATTCTATGTCCATATTTTAAGTAATGAACATATAATGCAGATCTGTCATCTCTCCTATTAATAGCATTATTATGTTCTTTAGCCCTTTCTTCTAATTGTTTTTCCATATGTCCATAATAAACCATACTACAAAACCCACATACATTATAAACATATAGCAAAACAATTAGAAAAAAGGGTTAAAGAACATAATAATGCTATTAATAGGAGAGATGACAGATCTGCATTATATGTTCACTATTTAAAATATGGACATAGAATAGATTGTGTTAAGAATATAAGTCCATTAAATTATATTAAAGAAATTAATAGAAGGAAGATATATGAACCTAATTACATTAATAATAACAGAAATATAACTCTTATCTATTTCTTCTTTCTTTCTCTATATGAGTTTATAGTGAAATATAACAGAAATAATTGTATGAACATTTATAAAATGTCAATTAATTTAACTAATAATTGAATAATGAAAAATAAATGGAGAGTTATATAATATGTGTTATTATAAAGATATTAAAGCATAAATTATAGACTTGTGTTAATTTTATATGGAGCCAGTAGATGTCACTATATATGCAATATAGGTTATTTTTGTAGTTAACCAAGACATATTGAAAAGGACAAAAATTTAAAAATTGCCGAAAAGAGCTTTTATATGTTATGATTATATGATTATATTACAGCTATTGTCATATATTATTTTGTTGTTAGATAAAGATATTTTATTCTATATTATCTAGAATTTATTCCTATTTATATATTTTTAGTTTATTTATTTTACCTATGTATTTTATTCTTTTTGCTACTTGTGATACTGTTGTATTTTTTTTTTGTTTGTTTAATTTCTCAATTTTTACATGTCTTTTCACACTAGATTTTTCTTGTTTGGAGCTTTTAAATAATTATAACTTAATTTGTAATTACTTCATGAAATACATTAAATTGAATTAATTACTACTACTACTACTACTGCTACTGCTGCTACTACTACTATTATTACTATTATTATTATTATTATTATTATTATGATGATGATGATGAAATGACATTGTTATATTTATTCAATTGAGCTATTCGTTTTTTTTTTACTTTAATTAACCAACATATATATAAAAAAGTTTCCTGATGTAGTGGCAGTATATCCTTATATCATGTTTACAGCTATAGTTTGATTTGGACTAAGCAACGCTTAAATTTATTTAAGGTTACATTCAGGCTTTTTTATCGGATAACTGAAATCCAAATATTTATCCCAATATTTAGTCAGTAAATGAACATTCATGTAATTAATCCTAGCTTTATCGAGTAAACCAAAAACGAAAAAATTAATCATATCTCAACTTTAGGCAAATTTGATGAATATGCTTTTTTCTTCAATTGTTCATTTGGGAGGGGGAGGGACATATTGGAGAGGCTTCGGCCGTGCGACGGATTACTTAAAGATGTTTTATTTTTTATGAAATTATAGGCAATAATATTAAAAAAATCAATGCACATATTTTTTTTTTTTAAAAGTATGGTTTGTTTGTTTTTCAATAAAGATTTAAAACATATGAATCAAAAAGATAGACTATTGTGGTTGGTCAATTTATTTATATTCATAAATTAGATGGAATATGGAAAATAAAAACTTTCAATATTTATTTTTCGCTCTTAAACTTAATCTAAAGACATTAGAAACCATATATATATAATTTACAGTGCAATACAAAGATCATTTCAATAAATAATATATTATAAGTCATTTCGGAGAAAAGAATTATAAGAAAATTGATTCGTTGCATTCAATAAATATGTTATCCTAGCGTAATATTAAATTCCAAAAAAATAAAGAAGAATATTGGTATTCTTTGACCAAAAGAGTTTTTTTTTTTAAAAAAAAAAACCTTTAAAATTTAAACATTAAGAAAACTAAATGTCAAAAGTTAAGAACATTAATATGTTTGCCATTTAGCAAAGACGAAAATTACTCATTTTTCAAAATATAAAACCAAACTCAAAACAATTTTACCCAAAAAGCAATCCAAGAAAAACACATTAAAAGAATTATTTGTTGATGAAAAGACATTTGCTTGCATTACCGTAATGTTCAATTAGAATCCCCCCCCCCCTCTCCTCTTATACTTTTTTTTTTTTTGCATTGAGGGTTTTTCTTTTTCATCTTTAAAAACTTATTTTAAAGTTTTCTAATGATCATTAAGTAAATCTTTTAAAAGTTTAAAAATCTAGTCATTAAAAAACTATATATTAGTAATGAATCCGGAATAATAATAAAAAGAGTAATCAAATGGTCACATGACTTTTATTTTTCAGTCTAATTCTTATATATGTTAGAAGTGCCTGTAATTATAACAAGTGTTATTTTTTTAATTAGTCAACAACTTTCTGTGCGGCAAATTTTCACGGTACCTCTCTGTCTATTTGACTTTTAAATAAGACAATCTATTAATATGTCAAGATTGCATCTAATCTAGTGGTTCCAAATTAACTATGGTATTCAATTTACCACCTAAAATCTTTAACACCCTAAGGTCTTGAATCTATGCCTGTTAGTTATCTAACGCAGAACTATCCAAATTTAAGTAATCCAAGAGCTCCATTAAAAAGAAATATTTATTCGAAGGCCGCATGCAAAATAATAAATACATACAGCGCCAAAGGCTCCTTTATGCAAAGTAAATTTTAGCGCCTCTCCCCCATCTCAAGAAATAAAATTTGTAAATTAAAAGATATTTTTTCCCAATGCTTTCACAAGAAAAAATTGAAAATATGGCTTTAGTCATATAATGTATTTGATAAAATACCTTATGTGTTTTATTCACTTATTTCTCTAAAATAAATTTGCACATTAAAACACACATGACTAAAATAAAACAAATTAATGTTAAAATAAACAAATTTAATGTTTAAGAATTTAACCAATAATTAAATAATACCTTAAAACAAAAATATTTATGAGGAATGAAAGTGGAAATTTATTGAATTTGAATTTTTTAATTTGTTCTTCAAAAGTTTTTATATTGTTTTTTTTTTTTTTTAACAATTCTGTGAAATCGCTAGTAGAGATGGGAAATATCTGCAAATAAGATTATTTTTTTAAATATCTGTTTTTTATATTTAAAAAAAAAAACCTCTCCCCCCTCCCTCCACACATACAAATATACAGACACGAAAACATTGCACTGCCCTCTCTTCCTTTTTTTTGGACTGGCTCTGATATTATATAAATAATCCTAGTTCTAGTTTACCTACCTACTTATTAAAGATATTATTGATTCTGGACAATTTTGCAGCTATGTCCTACATAATGAAGAGAAATAAACTGCTTGTCCATATTATTTTTTCTGGAGTACAATAGTCATAAAATGGTTGATATAACTTCAGCTTATTTACCAATATTTAGGACAATTTTAACTGGCAGATCAATTAATTAATTATAAACAGTTGTTGTTTGTTTGAAACCCCATTTTGAATATCTCATGCAAACTTATTTATGTTTTCAATTAACAAAGTTGTATTCCTTCAATAATAAAATATTTAGACTATTATTTAATTTATTCCATTATTAATAACTAGAATTTATTAAATATATTCTGATATTTTAAATTTTCATATTTACAATGTTTATGCATACTTTAAACAGGCTTTTAACCTCTGTTCAATGTGCTTTAAAATTTGTAATAATCAAGCATATTTTGCCGATAGAGGGATCTTCCAAACCATGACACAAGATAGTGACTTTTATAAAGATAAGAGTGGCCATCTTATCTTTAACCTAAATGTCCACTTATATAGGCAAATCTGAAGCATCTTTATTTGGAAGCATGAAGTTGTTGTTTTATCCACTGTTTAAGTCCACTATTTCCTCTTATCTTTATGAAAGTCACTATCTTGTGTTGTGATTTGGAAAGTCCCTCTATCAGCAAAATATGCTTGATTATTATGAATTTTAAATTGCATTGAACACAGGTTAAAGCCTGTTTAAAATATTTACATATGCTTTTTGTGTACTCAATAAATTAATTACTACTCTTCAATTGTTTATTCATGTAATTTTTATATTTCATTAGAACCAACCAACTTTGTCAACTTTAAATAATCATAACATGATGATGTAACTCTTAACATTCCATTACTACCAACTTGTTAAAAATGGTTGTTGTTTTAAAACGACTATTAATTACTTTTAATTCAAAACTTCTATAATCTGATAAGTGACTGAAGATTACTCTTTAGATTATTATATCATGTTATTATTACATACAATATTATTAAATGAGATAAATAAATGGAATTAGCATATTTGCATATCATTAAACGTATTAGCAAGCTATGATTATGAAGGCAAGATTCTTTGAAAGTGCTCAGCTCGTTTGTTTTTATTTATCTATTTTGTAATAACACTTTATAGCTTTTGGAAACAGTGGTGTCACACACACACACGTGCTAGAATATAAATTATAGAAAAAAGTAAATTAAATGGGAATATGGTACTAAAATCTACATTAAGTTAACTGCTCATCTTATCATTTTTAAATATGAGCAATGGTTTAGTTATGGACTAATAAATATGAATCTATTTGTGTATTATGAGTGGTGGAAGCATTAAAAAATCCAAAGTACCCACAATACTATTACATGTTATATTATTTAATAAAAATTTGGTTCTCACATTCTTACAATAGATAATTAGTCTAAACATTTAAATCATTTTCATTATCTCATTCATTCACCCATGTATGATCACACAACCATTGACCAGTACAATTATATATATGTGTGTGTGTGTGAGTGTGTGATCATCATCTTTTAAATCCATATTAGATATGGTTTTCAATTTACAAATAATTATAAATTATTATAAAAATAAATCATTGTCGTTTTTCTGATTAATGGAAGAACTTTATTTCTAAAATAACAGTTATTAATATTTCAACCAAACTCCATTACCATCCTCAGAAAGTAAGTTTTGATTTTATCACATATTGCCTTGACAATAGTTTAAAATTGTTGATCATTAATGATACTGGAATTGTCTGAGTGTTGACTGTCTTTTAATGCTATACATTGCAATGGACAACATGGTTAGATATAGTTTGTATAATACTTGCCAGAAAGCACCACTAGATAAAAAATCTGATTCTCTTTCTTACTCCATATTATTATATAATATTCAAAACTAATATGAATAGACTAAAAAAATTAAATTTATTAGCAGAGTCACACAAACACATAGTACCACAAACCATACTAAGTCATTTTTTCCTTCAATAGTCAGGTGGTTACAGAAATCAGAAACTCTTCTATTATAGACTGTAAATGGTATACCCATCATATAAATATATTATATCTGTGTTATCTTTAAGGGACCTACTAAATATTTATAAATAAAGAAACAAATTTAATGTGTATTTAGCAAACAAATTTAATTTATTAAAAAATTAAACAATAATGCTGTTATCACCTGTTACTTAAATTCACATATCAAAAATCAACACACACATATATGATTGACAAGTCAACATAATGATAAACTAAACATAAATAATACTGATATATGGCTACTGTCAAAGCAACCTACACAATGAATACTTACAAAAAGAATGTCACATGATCACCATTTCATATGCTTACACATATTATTAATAAGAATACCAAACTCTCCATATATAGTAGTGCCACCAAGTGCAAGTCTTTGTAATCAATGATTGCAGAAAAATTTATGCATAAAATTCTTATCTAGTGCCTACTCATACAACATTCCCAGACTAGTTTCTAGCTTGGGTCTTTCATCAATGTGGAGTTTTGGATTAAGAGCACTGCACCTAGATGTTAGAATCTAATGAAACCCTCCAACAGCCACCTTTTACCTATTTGGTTAACTGTAAAGCTAGGAGGCCAAGATAAAAACACCATAATATTTCCAACCCAAGATCTGAGTTCCTATCTATATGACTGTATAAGCAAACAAGCTTGGGTTTGAAACATTATGGTGTTTTCATCTTGAACTCCTAGTTTTTATAGTTAACCAAATAGATAAAAGGTGGCTGCTGGAATGTTGCATCGAATCCTAAGATCTAGGTGCAGTGATCTCATTCCAAGGCTCCTCACTGATGAAAGACACAAACTAGAAACTAGTCTGGGAATGTTGGATGAGTAGTCACTAGATAGAGATTTTATGCACAAACTTTCCTGCATCCATTGATTACAAAGGCTTGCACTTGGTACTCTTATTGTAAAAAGAATAATAGATAAAATGCATCATAAATATAAAATAAACTTACTCATGGAAGTGAAAATTAAAGTGACAACAATAATATGATAACTATCATATATATATATATTATAACGATCCAAACGAAGTGGTAGATCGCATCGCACCGCACTACCAAAGGGCGCCATCTAGGCATTTGAGCCTAGAAAAATTTATAAAGTAGGCAGATACGCGCTGTTAGGATTCCACTTTATTTACATATTTAGATCGTTAGCCCATTGTCACTAGCTCAGCGGAGACGCCGAGATAAAAATCTATAAATTTTATATCTTAAATATAAAAGAATAAAATAATAAAAGCCACTGCCAGAAATTAACACAGAAAAATATTTATTTACGCACATATAAAATCATTCTAAATTCGAGGAATAAGTTTAACATTTAGATTTTTATCTTAATTTTTAATTTTACATTTAAAATAGCTTGCTATAATGTTTAATATTTTATTTAGAGGGTCGAGTATGAATGGACTACATAGGTCTGCATTTGAAAGGAAAATATTCTTCCCTGATTTAACCTTAGGCAACAAATTTCGCAATCAACTGGCGCCAATCCATCTGATACATTCATGTATTCAATGTAGCATGATACGACAACACAAAATACTATATTGTCAGGAATGTACATCTGAACAATAAGTAGAAATAGAGAAGACATTGACTCTCCACCAACAGGAATGTGACATCTGTGGGCAAGTAGATCAATAAACTAAAAACTCCATAGGAATGGACTGCGGTCTTCTGCCGACTTACAAACCCATCCATAGGCAAACAGAGGGTGTGTGGCGTATATCTATAATCCTGCCCGTAGCGGATCTCATACTACATCTACTAATTACACAAATATATCCAATCCATTGAACCAATTCAACTACGAAATGAATAACCTAAGATTACCCTCCCTTAATACAACTTTACAAAACTATATAGCCATTCGCGCCCGACTTAATTTTAACATTTATATACGTTCGCACAGATTTGTTTAAAAATGTTGGGTATAGATCGATTACATAAATTCCATGGTCAAAAACATTTCAAAATAAACATAAACGATCAAAATACAAAATTATTGATACCGACAATCGCAGAGGGAAACTTATAAGTAACCCAATAGTATTCACCATAAGATACTTGCGTTGTCACCAATAACTTAAAAGACATCCGAATAAATACATTTTAGATACTCACCGTAAGGTATCATTATTTATCGAATGTCTATATATTTTGATCAAATATGAAAACCAAAATATAATTAACCGCAAATGAATCCATGCAAGCGTCTATAAACAACTTAAATTTCATACATTTAAAATTTAAACAATAAATAATTTATACAATTAAAATAAATGGAAATGATTTTTTTATCAATAACAAACATATAAAATTAAACATCAATTGATTTTAAACTTAAAGGTCAAATAGAAACTCCATTTTAACATTTAAATTGCTTTCACGAAAGTTCTTAATTATTTAAAAAAATTTTTAAGTTCATTGTTAACAGCTTACGGAAGAAGAGTCCAGGTTCTTGTTTTTCCACGGAGTCCTTGTTTGAAACCCGGTCAGATGTTCCGGAGGTAGCATTAGCTGGTTCCTTTCGGTATCATAATCAGTTCATTTTTTAAAATAGAGAGAGAGTGTGTGATATTGCGTCTCTATCACCACTCTCAAAACAAACAGCTGGAACTGCCCAATACTCAATATTTCTCCTTTTTATATTATCCACACAGATTCAAACAACAAAACGTCACCAATCCATCACTTTCGTTAGGGTCCGAGCCAAGGCTTGGTGCTTCCATTGGTCCAGCTAATTTCTCTTATCTAATTTCCATCTGACCCTTTAATTACATAAGAGCCTTGAGGGCTAGCTTGTTTTTCAAATAATAAACAATCATTTCCATTTATAGATTACAGGAATTAATTAATACCTGTTTTTATTTTAACTTATATTAAATATTTTAATATTTAACACTTGTATTTTTTTATCAAAAAAAAATACGTTCAAATACCCTTTTTTTATTTATATATAAAAAAAAAATATTTTTAAAGTTTAGCATCTGTGCGAATATATATATTTAACAACATTTTAATTTTAGCGTCTAGTTTTTTTATAGATTTTTAATACATTTATTTTTATTTGCGAACTTCGTTTTTCTTTTAAATTAATGTAACGACATATCTATATATCGTTACAATATATAATATTTAGAGAATACCCTTGCTAATTTATCATTAAAATAAAATTATACTTAATAATACATAAAGAAATTACCCAAAGCCTCATGAAAGTATTTAATAAAAAATAAATCAATGAAACAATAAGCTTCATAAAAGGTTATACTGGATACCAATAATCCACTGTAAATTAGATACTTCCAATTATTCAATTTTTAAACTTGTCAATGCATACTGTATAAGCCAATTTTCACATACAAAACAAATAATTACTTGTAATTAAACATCACTACACATCTCAACTTTATATGTAATTATTGAATACCCATATGAAAATTTACATCTGTATTTATACAACTCAAATTTTATATTAATGTAATTTGCACTATAGAATGAAGTCAAATATTTTACATTTAATGTGATACAAGTAAAGCAGTGCTTTATAGCAGTCACATTACGTTTTGAATTTACAGAAATAAAATGTTAATTAAACAACTTATCAACAAGTTATAAAATAGAGATAGAAATAAACCTCTGGCCAAGAACTTTCATGTTTTTATATGCACTGGCTTATAAGCATCAGTTTAAAAAGTATAAGTAAACCACTAATGCTTAGAGTTTGTCGCTGATTTCAATAGTGAGCGAAGGTTGGCTTATATAGTGATAAACTCTAAGCATACTTTTTAAACTGATGCTTATATGTGAGTGCATGTAAATTTGTAAAAGTGCATGACCAGAAGTTATACCTTTCACTATATTACATACATAGTAAAGTGTTACATCAATACACTATTTATTAAATATAAATATTGTTTAAGAACTGATAATAACTATATCACAAATAATTGTATAAAAATAGCTATATCAGAAACAGTTTTTTAATAAAAGAAAATTAAATAAAAACTAAAGATCCATAAGTTGTCTTTATTTTCTTTTATTTATTTACCCAATTCAAATCTTGGCTTTCTTCAGAAATGTATTAAAGGATTCTGGCAGAGGCAATAAACAATAGGAGACTAATTTGATAGTGTTCCATTTTCACACCTGTAATAAGTTGTAAAGAAAATTAGTAATAACAATTTATGGAAATATCAATGGTTTGGAAAGTATTCCTATTACATTTGATTAAGAGATCAAACAGATTAAAGTTATCCATTCAAATTCATATGTAGGATAAAACAATGAAATCAGCAACTCAATGTTGAAATTTTAGATCTTTCCTTTTAAAAGTATCAATTAATCTAATCTAAACATGTGAAGATTCATGAATGTTAAAAAAGTTATTCTTAGCAATGCTCCAACAAAACAATAAATTATTTTATAAACAATGAGCATTGCCAATTGCTCAACAAGCTTTGTGATAAATGCTTAGCCAGAGAAAGCATTTAAAATATCTCCATCAGGAACCCTCCCCTACCTCTGACTATGGTTTCATGCTTTGGCACTCCTCAGAGAAGTGCTAGGATAGCTTCAGACACTAGATCTAAAAATACCAACCCAAAGCTAGCATTTATCTAAAAGTTATCTATTGAGGGGGTTTCCTGACAGAGATATTTTAAATGCTTTCTCCGGCTAAGCATTTATCACAAAGCTTGTTGAGCAATTGGCAATGCTCATTGTTTGTATCTTACAAGCTTAAGAGAATGGGATCATGTGATCTATGACTATTTTTTATTTGAATAAATTACTTTATTGATTATAATTAAAATATTCAATTAAATAATAAACATCAGTTCTTTACAAATCAATATTTTACATATAACAAAAATTGATTTTAATAAAACCGAATCTTTTATAAAATTATATATAAGTTGACTTTTAAATTATAATCTTAAAAAAATAACTTTATTTAAATGAAAGATGCATAATGTATTTAAACAAAAACAATAACAAAAAAATACCTTGATATCACATATTAAGATTATATTATTTCATTTAAATAAAATTTCTTTTACTCAAATATATCTTAATATATGCACAAATGAAATATACATTCTTCTGGGATACAATTTCAATTTATAAACAAACCCAATTTCTTCTCCATACTATTGCTTTAATATTTCAACCAGAAGACTTCTGATGAAAATCAGTTTTCTGGTTGAAATATAACGCAGTTATGTAGAAAAGTATTTGTTTTTATTTTTTAAATTTTCTTCAATTAGTTAATATATTTATTATATATATATATATTGAGACAGAGTACTCTCATGTATTCTACAAAGTATGTGTGCATTTAAAGCTTAAAAAGTAGAAATGAGTATAAGCAAAATTTGGGGCTGATTTAGAGTGCATTCACTGCCATTTTGAATTCTAAGGACTAGCCAAACCCACCAGTGACACAGCCAAATGACAAATTACATCAAATAATCCACATAGGGTATGTCAGCAATGGATTTTGAGCAGTCCTTAGAATTCAAAAAATGTCAGTGAGCACAGTCTAAATACAAAACATTTATAACTTCTAAAATACAAATGTTATTACAATAATGATAGCACAAGTGCCAAATTATGCAAGGAGGGGGAAGGATGTGTTTAATGATATTCCCATAAGCACATGTTGGAATATGTAAAATTTATCATACTAAATTTATAATTTCAAAAAAGTAAAAGCTTTTATGTACTGAAATACAAATTACATTACAATATATGCCCAGATTATAACTTCTAAAATATGTAAATGTTGAATAAACTTAGCTTATAATTTTGGAAATACTAAAACCTTTTAAAATATGAATTTTATTAAAATATAGGCCTATAACCACATGTTGAAATAACAAAAATGTTGAATAAACATAGAAACAACTGTCAAAACACATTAATTCTACAATTAATAATAAATCGCATTTTATCTTAACAGTCGAAAGAATAATTGTCTAAAGTAAAGAATACTAATTTTACAATTAATAAAAAATTAATAAATCAATTTCTTCTTACCAACATGTGTAATATTGTGTCCTTAATTTCTCAAATGTTGTTATTAGCTGGCAAATGGATAAAAAGAATCTAAATGTGAGAAATTTATTCATTAAATTTCTCAAAGATGATAATGCTACTTACTGATGTGAAAAGGTTAAAGTTTATCTTATTTAAAAATCCAATACCTGTTTTATATTTGAAATAATCATCAAATTAATTTTAATAGAAATTTGTTGATTATTTCAATTATAAAACCGATATTGGAATTTAAAGAAGATAAACACTAACCTTTTCACCATCAGTAGTTAACGTTATCATTTTTGAGAAATTTAATGAATAAATCTCTCTTACTTAGATTTTTTATCCATCTTTCAGCAAATAAGCACATGTAAGAAATTAAGTTCACAAGCATTACTCACTTTGATAAAAAAAAATCTGATTTATTAATTTTTTATTAATTGTAAAATTAATATTCTTTACTTTAGACAATTATTCTTTCCACTAATATTAAGATAAAATGTGGTTTATTATTAATTATAGAATTAATATGCTTTGGCATTTTGTATGAAATTTGCACTTTGATTTTTTAATGATTGATGCTAATTGTGATTTTGTAATGAATGATCATATCATGACCACTTGTGGATTATTCAATGTCATTTATTGCTTGGACGTGTCACCAGTGGTTTTGGGCAATCTTTAGATTTTAAAATGGTCATGAGAACACTAAATTGGTAGCCAAAATTTAAATATATAATTATTTCAAATAAATTCTGGAATAGCTTAAATATTGACTATTTGAATAATAATATTTCTTCATATTATTTGAAATAATTTAAATTATTTGAAATTATATGAAAAAATATCTGTAATTTAATATATATATATTATTTGATTTATTTCTGATTTTGACAAAAATCTAAATTTTTAAATTCACAATAAACATAAATTTATTCTAACATGTTTTTACTTAAAGGATTAAAAAAGACTTTTAATTATAAAACCTTTGGTTTTGATGAATGAAAATTTAAAAACATCATGTATTTGTTTATCATTCTATGAAAATATTTAATATATAAATCAAAATTAGAATAATGAATTTATATTATAAAATTGTTTTCCGATCTTTCTTTTTGTTTTTTTGTTTTTGGTTACTACTAATTGATCAAGAAATTTATTAATCATTATTTAAAGTTGTTCCAAAGTGATAATTTAATACTAAAATAGATTAAGTTTTATATAAAGATATGCCTCTGCTCTTTGTCACATGTGTTCAGCAATATTAATTAGCATCAAGATAGCTTAGACTAATGATATCTAAGATGAGTGTGTGTGGACAATTATATAATTTCTTTAGAATTATTTAGATAGTGCTGAAATAATAAAGTTCACTTTTAAAGTCTACTCACTTCATGTATTAGACAGGGTATGAGCACAGACTTTCACATGACCCACCACTCTCCACACTATTTCATAACACTGATACACCTGAACACACATATGTTGAAAAGATAAATAATCACCAATATACGTATTTCATGCTAAACCAGCAATCATCAGTTGGTCCAGATTACCATCTCTACACATATATGCTACAAGTGCTCAGATATAAATTAAGATAGCAAATCCTCCTACTTTAATGGACAGACTTCAATGTACTCCACACTCCAACTCTTCAACTGTCCATCCAATTGAAAATCTGATGATGGAATGCTCAAGTAGGAGGATTTGCTATCTTAATATATATCTGAGCACTTGTAGCATATATGTGTAGAGATGGTAATCTGGACCAACTGATGATTGCTGGTTTAGCATGAAATACGTATATTGGTGATTATTTATCTTTTCGACATATGTGTGTTCAGGTGTATCAGTGTTATGAGATAGTGTGGAGAGTGGTGGGTTATGTGAAAGTCTGTGCTCATACCCTGTTTATTACATATATAGACACAGGTATATATAAGCCTGTGTATTTCATCTATCACTTTATGTATATGTTTTATAATGATTACTTGTTTAGTAATGGTCAGTTCACTCATGGTATTGGATTGCCCTGAGCATTGATATGACTTAATTGTCAATATAGATGTTAATTAATTAAAAAATGGGATAACCATTATATATGAACTTAAATCCACAGCCAAGGTATATTGATGTGCAGTTACCAATCAGAGTAGGTCTGCAGACTGAATGAAAACAATAGTAAACTGGTCCAAGCTACTAGTAATCAAAAGGAGACCCCTTGGTTGTGGATTCAACTTCATATATACAACAATTATCCCATTCCCTAATTAATTTACATATATTATAATAATAAGAAATTATTGAAGTTCATATGAGGGCATGAACAGTAATCAGCAGAATTCTTTTACATTGGATAAGAGCCGAGAAAACAACAAAAAATTATAAGAAATATAAACAGAATAATAAGCATAAGTAGTTGCAAATAAACAACAGTCATAACAGAGTATTAGCAGCAAGTTAATCATCAACAATCATCCCTTGTGATTGAATGTAAGAGAGACATAATATAAAATTGTAGGTAAATCATAATCATACAAAGATCAGTACAGAGTGTAATATTATAAAAACAAACATCAATATTTTTGCTGCATGCATGAATGCACATGCTAATAATAAACTGCAATTAATTCTACATTAAAAGTGTTAAAAATATTCAATTTAAACATATATATATACATGCACACATTCATGACAAATGCATACATAATCTACTTATCTATACATGCATAATATTATAACTATTTATATATTGCTAATTATATATTTGAATATTTTAAATTTAATTTTAATACATTTTAAAAATAAGTAGCATATTAAATCTAAAGTGAAAATATAAAAATATACTTATTAAGAATTAAATATTTTATATATACAGGTAGGAAAACTATACATAGTATGTTATATGTATCTACTACATGCATTTAGAAAAGGTTATGATTATTTATTATTGCATTTATTAAAACTAATATTTCCTCTAATATTCAGAGATTTTTAAAAGAAAAATTCATTTTTTATTCTCTGTATATATTATTAATTGTGATTTCATATTATTTAGTCTATACATAAATTAAAATGAATGATAAAATTCACCTTTTAATTCTAAAACTATGTTAAAAACTAAGCTTATATAACAACAGGGCTTAAAAATGGTACTATTTTATCTTTCATTGCTTTTGATGATACATAACTCTGTAGGAGGTAGTTATTTTTATATCATATATATATTAAAGTTTTATTATTGTTATTTATTGATAATTTATTAGTGTAATTTTAAGATTTTATAATAAACATAACTTTTTAAATGTAATTATACACATGTGTGTATATATTGAAATAATATAATCATTTGGAATATATTTCACTGAGAATAAATTAAGTAAATCCATAGACAGAAATTATATTAATTTAGAAATGTGATGTCATTAATATATTTAAAATATTATGTTGTTATTATTATTATTTAAAGGCATTAATATTCTTTTTATAAATAAAAATTAATTTTATTAAACTATAAATTTAAAAAAAAATTCAATTGTTGAATTTAAAAAATAATAATTGTAAAGAACTAATTTTATTTGTTTTAAATACTTTTGAATAAAAGTAGATTTATTTATTATTCTATTGGTAATTAACTGTTTGATCACATGGACAGGATTATTAAACATCTCATGATCACTATCTCTTATGCTACTACATGTTATTAAATGGACAAAACTCTCCATACAGTAGTGGCACCCTGTGCCAACCAGAGTAACCAATGTATGCCAGAAGGCTTGTGCATAAAATCCCCATCTAGTGCCTACTCATCCAATATCCCAGACTAGTTTCTGGTTTGTGGCCTTCATCAGTGAGGAGCCTTGGATAGTGGTGGCTATGGTTTTTAAGGAGCCAAAGACATCCAAATGTATAGGTGCTGAACTGAGTTCAGACCCATATGACTTTATAAGCTATTAATCTTAGATTGAAAATATTATTGTGTTTTCAATTTAATTCTCATAGTTTTGTAGTTAAGTAGAAATAAAAGGTGGCTGCTGGAAGGTTGCATTAGATTCTAAGATCTAGGTGCAGTGCTCTCAGATCCAAAGCTCCTCACTAATGAAGGCCACAAGCCAGAAACCTGTCTGTGGATACTGGATGAGTAGGCACTAGATGGGAATTTTATGCACAAGCCTTCTGACATCCATTGATTACTCTGGTTGGCCTGGGGTGGCACTACTGTATGGAGAGTTTTGCTTGTTATGAATAAGATCATCATGTTGTTGAATTAAAAAGAAAATTTTAAATTTTAAACTTCCAAGATGAATTTATAAATAGATAGTTTTCACTTCAAGAATTTGAGAATCAAGACTCAAATGAATAATTTACTTCTTATATTTTCATCTACCATAAAAAGGATTATAACCATCAACTGCTGCAAAAATCATAATTTTTCTACAACTTGTTTAAGTCTGTCTAGTGTTTATTATCTGCTATACTTCAAATGGAGTGTGATAATGAAGAAAGTGATTGTCTACTATATCTTTAGATATGAAGAACATTAACATTTTCTACTGATAAATGAGTTACAATTATAAAACACTTTATAAATCTTTATTAAATATTTAGTTTAATTTATAATAAATTGTTTTTCTCATTTAAATATTTTATCCTGATATTAATCATTCATAATTTATCAATTCTTAAATATTGTACCAATCACTATGTGTATTTATAAAAGCTACATGCAAGTTAATATTTTCAAAATGTTTAAATGTAATGTTTAATAATAATCTGTTATTTATTATTTATAATTTTAAATAATGACTTTTTAAATGGTAATAAATATTTATTTTAAATATATGGGATTTGACTGATACTGTATGTATTTGGCAACTGAAATATTGGATATGTTTAATTTGATATTGTGGGTTAGTTTCAGTTAAAAATTTCCTACGGCTTCATTTTTATAATGATTTTGTTTTTGTAATAAAAACTTTATTGAGCATGGGTAGTGTTATATCTTTATAAATACAAGCTATAATGATGAATTAATATTATTATCTCTGCTTACAACATCTCCAGCCTAGCTTCCAACTCCTAATTGTTCAATGATGTCAATAGTATTTGTTTATTCTCTGACTTACATATTTTATTTTTAATCTCTTTTTATTATTCCTAACTATACTTTTCCATTCTTTGTTATCTGAAATATCTGATTAACAGTTCTATTAAGCATCCAATTATAAGATCTATAAGTAAGAAGTGGATAAAAACATCTATTTTAAAAAATCTTCCTTTTCAAACATATACGCATATTTCCTATTCATATTATTTATATCAAAAGAACTCCATCCAAGTTTAATTCTATAAATAATTTCATCTATTATGATTTCATCTATGATAATATTCTGACCAAAGTATTAGTAGTTGTTAACTTCTTCTAAGTCATCATTATCGATTTTTACTTTCATCTCTTGAGAAAATCCGTTGAACATTAAGTTAATCGTTTAAGCATTTATCTTTAGTCCTACTTTGTTATTTTAATCTGGTAACACTTGCAATATTTCCTGAAGGGCCAAAACATTGTTTGCAAACTCAATCCATCATCTACAAAATCTAGATGATTATTTTCATTTACTTTACTGTCTTAGCTTTTCGTTTTAATTCATAAAATACTTCCTATAAAAATGCTGTAAAAAAGTTTGGAAATACAGAATCACTCTGACATATACATTTCTTAATGTTAATGTTTGAAGTAAAATGGACAAATTGTATTTATAATGTTAGTCTTATTGGCATCATATGTTATCTAATGTTGCATATTACACAGAGGCCAAACTTTAGTGCCACTCAGTGCAAGCCAGAGTAATCAATGGATGCAGAAAGGCTTGTGCATAAAATCCCTATCTAGTGCCTACTTATCCAATATCCCCAGACTAGTTTCTGGCTTTTAGCTTTCATCAGTGAAGAGCCTTGGATCTCAGAGCACTGCCCCTAGGTCTTAGGGATCTAATGCAACCCCCCCAGCAGCCACCTTTTACCTTATTAGCTAACTATAAAGCTTTGAGTCCAAAATAAAAACACAATAATATTTTCAATTCAAATTCATTCACTTGTATATTATAGATCTGATTCAGCATCCATTGATCCATTGATTATTATGGTTTGCACTGAGTGATACTACTGTATGGAGAGTTTTTCCTCTGTGTAAACAGCTTGTATAATCATAAAGAATGGTGATTATGAGATATTTAGTGTCTTGCTACATTTTGATCAATATTCTTCAGAATATGACAATATCTCTGATCTATATCTCTTTATGATTCAATGCTTTAACCATTAGAAATACTTAATAAAAAAAATTTTTTTTTTTTTTATAATATATGAATCCAAATCATAGTGACAATCATAGTTATTAAACTTTTCTATAACTTATCTCAATACTTCAAAGTGATCTACTATGCTAAAGTCTTTTTTAATTCCAACTTTTTTTTTGTAGATTAGTTTAAATTCAATATTTACTTGAGACAAGGTGTAATTATCTTAAGAAAGATTTTGTATAAAACTGATAAGTCTGTGATTTAAGATTTCAGATATCTGTCTTAAATCAATATTATTACTACATTCCACTAATCATCTGTTGCACCACTATCACTTAATTAGTATGTGACTTAGTCAAAATCATTTTTATTTTTTCAAGCCTTTTTTTAAATATATCAATAAAATTTCCATCTCTTCCTGAATCTTTTCGTTCTTCATAGATTTAATTGCATTCTTTATTTCTTTATTTACAGGCTGGGTAATTTAGAAGGTATAATAATTATGAGATGTTTTTTTTTTTGTCTTTATCACTACATATTTTTTTTAGAAGTCTTGTGATGTCATATCTTTTTTTTTTATTGCAACAACAACTTTTCTTCTAATACCAAAATGTTAATTTACAATTTGAGACGTTTATTCCTATAGTTGTTCTTTGCCAATTCACACTTATATATATCATTATTAACACCTTTTTAAAATCATTTTATAAAACTCTAAATATTCAATTCCTCTTAATGGATCATTTTCAAAAAAATTTATATTTGTTGTTTTTTTTTTTCATATATTCTTGTCTCAATAAAAAATTTAATGATAAAATGCTGCTTTTATAAAGCATTGATAATCTTAGTAATTGAATTTAGTCAAATCTGAATCATCTTTAAAGTGTTTAAATGATTTGCAAGTCCTATTTTGAATTCATCAGAGTGTTTATAAATTATGAATATCAATTGTTCATAATTGTTATTCTTAATAGGTTTCATCTATCTTGGTTTTGCTTTAACATATATTATTGTCTTTCTTAATAAGTTTCATCTATCTTGTTTTGCTTTAACATATATTGTCTTTCTTAATAGGTTTCATCTATGTTGTTTTGCTTTAACATGTATTATTGTCTTTCTTAATAGGTTTCATCTAAGTTGTTTTGCTTTAACATATATTGTCTTCTAATAGGTTTCATTTATATTGTTTTGCTTTAATATGTATTGTTGTCTTTCTTAATAGATTTCATTTAGCTTGTTTTGCTTTAACATATGTTATCTTTCATAATAGGTTTCATCTATCTTGTTTTGCTTTAACATATATTATTGTCTTTCTTAATAGGCTTCAACTATCTTGTTTTGCTTTAACATACATTACCATCTTTCTTAATAGGTTTCATCTATCTTGTTTTGCTTTAACATATATTATCTTTCTTAATAATTTTTGTCTATGTTGTTTTGCTTTAATATATATTAGTGTCTTTCTTAATAGGTTTCATGTATCTTGTTTTGCTTTAACATATATTATTGTCTTTTTTAATAGGTTTCATTTACTTTGTTTTGTTTTAACATATGTTTTTCATCTCATTAATCAATGATCACTTCCTATGATAATCTTGAAATACAGATTTTTATATTAGTCTAAGTATAATCCAGTTCTTATGTACTTTCATTTGGATGTCTTTGTCCATTTCTATTTAGCTTTTTTTTTTTCAAAAAATGAATTCATAATATATAATTTGTGTGTGTGTGTGTGTGTGTACTCTACAAGTTTGAGGCTCTTATTTCTATAACCATAAATAAGTTTACTCACACACTACTATTACTTTTTAATCTTTGATCAATTCAGGCATTAAAGTTTCCCAAGACAACTTTAAAAGGCTTTTTGGCCTGACAAAAAGTATTCTGTATATCCATATAAAAATCTTTTACTTTTTCACAATGAGAACTTATTTGGAAATAAATGTGAATTATCTGTTTTAGGTGTCTTACATTGAGTTTAATAATTAAACTTATTATTCTGTCTGATACACCATCAATCTCCACAGTGTTGTTCTTCCACTTTTTATTTATTATGAATCCCACTTAACTTGTGCTTCCAATATTTGTACCTTTGTAGTAAAGTACAGGTCCTCCTTTTAAATCAATTCTCTCTTCCACTTCTATATAAATTTCCAAAAGTTCAACAATGTCCCATTTAATATTAAGCAGTCCTTCCAATATACAATCTTCCTTAACTTGAAGATGATATGCAGTTATAGGTACATAAATAAAAGCTCATAATTTAATGGCAGTCTAGGTTGCATGCATAGAATTATTGGTAACCATTGTTTTGTCTGCTAACTGCTGCCTTGGGTAGCAACTTTACAGCCTTTTAGCATTAAGAGACAAAATATAGTTTGGTCTGTTATGATTATAAAGGTCTATTTAAAAGGAATCATTTAAGCACAAGTTCAGCTTACCTTCAAGAAAACTCAACTGATATTCCACTTAAAAACTACCATGTAATTGAAAAGAAAAACCGTGATGATTTTTTATCTTAAACTAGAGATAAAATGCCTTTAAAGTAATTACAGTGGCTAATTTGTGTTGGTAAGTAAATGGTTATCACATAGTAATAGCAGTGTAATAACAAGAATATATGGAGTGGACATTAGAAATTTGCCCTGCTAAGTTCCTTTAAGGTCTCTAAAAGCAACCAAAGGTTCTCCTTTCAATTAACATCAAATCTTTGTTTCCTCTGCAGTTGATCCATATATATAAATTACATGACTATAAACAAAGTGATTAAATAAACTAATTGAATATTGCAACAATCTATTGCCAGGGCAATAGTACAATTAGAGAGTTGCTTTAATATATTATTGGTACATTTAAGTATGAAGACTATGGGATGAACTTTGCATATAATAGTCATTTAGCTGATAACAACTATGATTTAATATATGTATACATTGTAATGGTATAGAAAGGCAGGGTGAAGCTGGGGTCATGGGAAACCATCATCATCACCAAATAAACAGAATATAAAATTAAATATCAAAGGATTAGCTATGGTGAGTATATGTGTACATACATATATGTTAAATCAGTCATTAATTATATATTAAAAATTGAATTTTATTTATAGGTATATGACCATTTAAATATGTTCATAAATTATTAAACACTATGTTTGTGTGCTGATATATGTGTTTTGTGTAAACCTATTGAGATATTTGTAAATCACATTGTGATAACTTTTTTTGTATTAATCAAAATCAGAATGCTGTATTATATTTATAGCATATTCATCAGCTCTTAATTTCATTGTATAGTTTCTAATTAATAAATTTATATTTCATTGTTTAAATTATTCTAGTGAATTTATTTAATCCTAAAAGATTGTAAATTATTATTATATTATATCTCTTGCTTACAGTAAGTTATAAACTTTTTGTTCACTGAGCTGGATTTGTGCATAATGATCTGTTATATAAAAAAGGTTTATATTTAGTGTTTATGAAGATCCAGTAAGTGGTGATTTTATTACTTCTCAAATTCTGGATGGTGCAAAAGGAAAATCCATGCACTATATTTTTTTTTACTTTAGTATTTATTAGAAATTAATTTTAGTTTGCCAGTACATTAATAATAGTAAATGGGCAGAGCATTGATGATAGTTAGGATATTTTTAGTATCCCAGCATAATTTTTTTAATTGTTATATTATTATGGTTAGCACTTAAGTTTGTGCATCCAAATTATTGTTTAAATAATCTGCCTCGAGCTGACAATAGATAAATAATTAACCTGGTCTATAATGGACCACTTTCAAATCCAGTCACAAGATTGATCATTGATTTATTTTTATTGTTGATCATTCATAAATCAATGATCATTATTATTATTTCTCTCTGTAATCTGGATGAACTTATAGATACTTTTGTGTTGATTTCTCATGGTCCTCATATTCATTATAACATGCTCATTCTTTTTATATTTAATTTTATATTTTGTTTATTTGAGGATGATGAAGGTTTTCCATCTCTTCATAATTCAGCCTTAATGTGCTGTATTGTTATACATGGTAATTGTGGGCTATTGTAACCTCTGACTTTTCCTTATTATCCTTCTATTTTTCATACCATTACTATATATATATATAATAATAATAATAATAATAATAATAATAATAATAATAATAATAATAATAATAATAATAATAATAATAATAATAATAATAATAATAATAATAATAATAATAATAATAATAATAATAATAATAATAATAATAATAATAATAATAATAATAATAATAATAATAATAATAATAATAATAATAATAATAATAATAATAATAATAATAATAATAATAATAATAATAATAATAATAATAATAATAATAATAATATATACAATGCTAAACTGGAAATTATATTAACTAGTCTTAATAAAATTTAAATAAACCAACCAATAAATTCATTTCTAGCAATATAAATTATAATATCATATTATAATAACCAGTCAGTGATCTCCTACTGTATAACTGTTTTTTTTTAAATCAAAACAGTTAATGAATTAATTATGAGCCCTTGGTACTATCCTAACATAGTATTCTAAATGCTTCCCTATAAATATCAAATCATAGACTGGCTAGATTTTAAAGCCTGAAATAATCACAAAGCCCTCTTTAAATATTAAGAATTTTAATATAATGGTATATATGGAGAATTCAAAAAGTGAAGACAATTTATTAATAAATTCAAATAACAAATGACAGTAGATAACAATGAATACATATGAAAGAGCAGTGATGATATGGTAAAAGAAACAAAGCATACATAGCTTCATTAACAACTGAAAACCATATTCTCTGATAGAATCAATTGCTTAAAGATCAGCCTCAAGCATTTGGTTAAAAAATATGTCAAATACTTTCAGCTTTATAATATATCTGCAATTGTTCATGAACTAAGAACCATGTGGCCAGCATACTGCTTAATGATATTTGATGGAAAAGAAATATAATGTACTCAAAAGAAATAAGGATTGATTCAACTCATATGCTATCAAATGTTTATACAGGAACATCATGAACAGAACCTGGCTATTGACAATCTACATTAATTGTGAACTCTCATAGCCTGAACTTTTATTATTATTAATATTCCCTATGAGTTTTCATTCTTGAAAATAAACTCATCAATATATGACAATATCTTAAATGCATTGTGAGATATCACTTCAGTCATCATGTTGGTAATATTTGATATGAATCTTTGCATATATTTCATTAATAGGCACAAGAAACTGTCATATGTAAAGTACTTGGTAATAAATAATATTAAAAAAATAATTTTTAATATCATTAAAGTCTTATGGTACTCTCATCAAATTTAGATCACTCTTCATCAAAGTTAATTTATTGTATTGTCTATACCACTATATGTTCTACTTTTACAATACATTTGCTTTGTAACTTAAACTTATTCTGTTTTATAATTTTCTAACTTAGATGGTGGTTTGTGTGGGAGAGGGATCTCTGGACAGATGAGCAAAGTCTTTATGAGATACCTCACCTGGTTAGGGACCCTTCACATGGATTGACTATACTATTGTCCTTTGCCTATGTTAATATTATATTGTAAATTTTGACTTTGTCCTCACGGCACTTGGCGATGAGGCACAATAAACTTCTTTTGGAACAACTTATTCTGATGCATATATGTTAATAATTATATATACTTTATCAATGAAGATTTTTTAATATATATGGACTGGAGGATATAAATAACAATGTACTTGTGATAAATCAACCAATTAATAAAAGAATAAAATCATCATCATCTGTAAGGATTATACAACTGCTCTTATAATTATTATAGTGAATCAAAGGGCAAAGGTTACTATAATGTAAAACAACATATGTATCCTTTATGGTAAAAGCCTGAAATCTGGGCAAAGCTGCTTGGAGCATTGATGCTAGACAAAATCAATGAAATATAATGTTACCGGGCCACCACAACTTTTTTCTTTTTTTATACAACAAGGGTTTTTTTTTTCTAATATTGACTAAACGAATAATTTTTATTTCATTTAGAATATGATTTCTTTATTACTAAACAAATTTTGATATTCATTTTCGTTACTTTTTGTGGGTTTTTTGTTGGAACTTGATATTTTTTCAACAAATTTTGCTAATTGTATTTTTTCTTTTTATCATTTTAAAACTTCGGATCGTTTCACGAAGTCAAAAAAATTTGTTTGAATCCCACCGCCGAAAAAATAGAATACAATTATTTGCGACTTGTTTAGAACTTAATTCTACCTTTCTTTTATTTCTTTTTTTTTTGACTTGACTAAATGGTTTTTCTTATTATTATTATTAATTTTACTTTTTTTTTTAAACACAACTTGTTATCACTTTGATTTAAATTATGTTTGAATTGGCCTTTTTTTTTTTTTTTGGCTACTACAAGAAACAGCTCTTTGAGTGGGGAAGGGGGGGAATTCGTACTGTTTATTATTAACAAAAAGGCAAAAAAAATAGTCAATTATTTTAACAGCGCTGAAAAAAGAGAATCAACTTTGGTACTTGTTTCGAATTTTGATTTCTTTTTGGTTGACGTAATTGTTTTTTTTAATATTAAATCCAAATTTACTTTTGTGTTTTTGCCGATTCAAAAATTGTTTTCAAATACCCACCCCCACCCACACTCGGAAAAAGAATTGTAACCAAAAAGTCAAGAATTTAACCTTTTTTTTTCTTTTTTTGAAACAACTTTTTCTCACTTTTTACTTTGATTTCTATTTCGTTCGAATTAGCTTTTTTTTTTTTTTAGCCTTTTACAATAAACTGCTTTTGGGGGTGGTGGTGGGGTGTATTTCATAATTTGTTATTCTTAACAAAAAGTCAACCAAAGTCATCATTTATTTTAACCCCGCTGCAAAAAATTGAATCCAAATACTTGTCAATTTCTAATGAAATAAAAAACAAAAAAAAAGGACACAAACTTTGGACTTTTTAAAATTATTTATTCGATTTTATTGCTGTAATAAAAAGTGGACATTACGTGTGCCTGACAAAATAAAAAAAAACACAATCTCACACACTTTCTGTACTCAGCAATTTATCTGAAGAAAAGTTTCAAAATTGCACGTTTGTCTCAGATCTTTTAGTGGTCTCGAATATTTTCCCCACCACGCTGAAACGTGACTTAGCACATGAGCTTGGTTGAAGCCTGTTCGAACATACACATTGCCAATTTTTTTACGTATTAACCTTTTTTTCGGGAAGGGAAGGGACCATATGACAATTCTTAATAATTAACAACATTTTTTAAATCGAAATGACATTACTCTATTACGGAGATTTGAAAAAGTCGTACCGCCTTGAAATTTAAACACCCTCAAGTGATACGGTAATCAGCTATGAATAAAATGAATACACATAAATAGCTTCAAAGCACAAAACAGGCCATAATATTTTTGTGCAATGTCATGTAAAGTGGCCTAGCTCAAAGGGTTAATACAATACATAAATGTTGTATTAGCCTGTAAGGCCGCGGCAGCCGAAATGGCATTTTTATGTGTTTTGACACGTAAACAATGCCCCAAGTGGCCATGCCCAGATTTCAGGCTTTTACCTCCTTTACAATAAAATTAAAAAGTATCCTATATTATTATGATTTTTTAAAGCATGAAAAAATATTTAGTTATATTTTAGATCCTAAAAACTATAAATGTTTTACAAGAGCTGTTATGACAGAAAACTGCCAGACATGATTCACTAATAACACAGATTTAACAAACAATAGAAAACCTAATAGTATTTAATTGATTGCATTTTGAAACATGCACAATTAAAAATAAAAGTTCTTTATTAACGTTCAGCGACTCTTGACCTGATTCTTTAAATTTTTGAAAGTTAAATTTACATAATTAATTAAATAAAATCTACTACCAAATATTTAGCAATCATACATAATGAAGATTTAAATTTCACCGCCCAGAGTAAATAAGTACCTCATTAAAACCATCAAAATATCACATGATCACCATTTCATATGCTTACACATGCAGTTAACACTACTGTAGAGAGAGTTTGGTACTTTTATTAAGAATCGTGTTATTTTCTATTATATGTTAAGCAACATAACATTTGTCTTTGAAACAAATTTAGAAATGTAATGTTTCCCTTTGAAAAAAAGTGTGATGCGCAGAAAATACATACCTTTAATAGTGTTTAATAACTGAAACACACAGGCTTATAAATACCTGTGTCTATATATGTAATATATAGGGTATACGAGCACAGACTTTCACATGATCCACCACTCTCCACACTATATCATAACACTGATACACTTGAACACATATATGTCAAAAAGATAAATAATCACCAATATACATATTTCATGCTAAACCAGCAATCATCAATTGGTCCAGATTACCATCTCTACACATATATGCTATAAGTGTTCAGATATATATTAAGATAGCCAAACCTCATACTTAATGGACAGACTTCAATCTACTCCACACTCCAACTCTTCAACCGACCATCCAATTGAAAATCTGATAATGGAATGCTCAAAGGCCACTCTGAGGCCGAGATTCTTGTCACACCCACGTTGACCTAAGGTCAATCTGACCCCTCATGTACAGGACATAATCCATTTAATAGTGTTTATAATTTATTCATTTAAGTAGCTTATTTATAATCATATAAACTATTACGTATTACGAATATTTTCCACAATTCAGTAATTTACAAAAACTCAAATTCTTGATCTTAAATAAAATACAAGGGTAATTTAGAAAAAGGTCACTTCTAAGCGATTAATGAGATTCATGTATTAATTAGATACGATATTGTTTTATTATCAAATGTGTCTGCAAAATGATGTTACTTAATAATCACAAGGTTTATCTTTTAACTGCAGCAAATAAAAAAGTAAAATTACTTTTTTCTCTTACATTATAATCATATATATTTATTTGGAAACTTTAGATACTCCTTAATAATACTTCAATTTGATTTTTAAAAATGCTAAAAAAAAAAAAAATCGTTTCCATTGCAAATTTTGTTTTCTGCTAGGGATGACAACAATAAACGAAGTAAATTTAAAAAAGGGGATTTACTTTTACCTAATTGAAAGTTACTGTAAGAAAAAAAAGACTTTTATTTAAAATGAGTCTCTTTAATGTGTTTTTCTTGGATTGCTTTTTTTTTTTTGGATAAAAAAATATTTTTGGTTTTTATATTTTGAAAAATGATTAATTTTCGTCTTTAAGTAAATGACAAACATATTAATGTTCTTAACTTTTGACATGCAGCTTTTCCTCTTAAAAGTTTAAACTTTGAAAGTTTCTTTTATTTTCTGTTTTTGAACTGAGATAACAATTAATTTGTTTTGAATCTACTCTTTTTTTTTTTACTTTTTCTCTTCTGTTAAAAAAAAAAACTAAAGTTATTATTACATTTTACTAAATCAAGCCTAATTCTTCGGCTATTTCCGTTCTTTGAATTGTTATTTTTTAAAAGTACATTTTCAAATACCAACTTTTTAAATTAATAAAATTAGTTTTGGGATATATTATTCATTTTTATTAACAATTATTCTGTGTGTATGTTATTGAAGTAATCTTTCACAGCAGTGGGTATACGTGTTGGGGGGAGGGGGACTCAAGTCTTTCCTGCACCAATCAACAGCTGAATTGTAGTGCTGAACCAGCGAATTGCATGCTTAAATATCACATTGTCATCTTTTCATTTTATCCTATTACCAAATTTAGTGTTTCCAACCTGAGGAAGGCTACTTGACAAGAAATTTAATGATGGGAGATTAGTTTCACTTTCACTTACTTCCTATTGCTTTTACTTATTGTTTGCTTTGGGGTTGAAAAATAGATGTACAATGATTATTTATTGCTTAATAATAATTATTGTTATAAATGAGTTGTAATAAAGATGAATATTTTTAATATGAAGTGGTTGAAAGTTTGAGAATTGGGAGAGAGGAAGATTTTGAAATACATGTTGTAATGAAGTTGAAGAAAATGAGAAATAAATTCAGACTTTCAGATAAATTACTATATATTTTAAATATATATATATAACAAATACTAATTATTTTAATTATCGGATAAATAATGTTATGGGTAGTCAAATATTAATGTTAGGAATATAAATGTATTTTATGGAATAAACTTATCAGAATATGTTATTAAGATACATTAAAAATCAGAATCTAAGAATCATTTTTAAAACAAATTTGTAAATGCACCCATCTTTTTGTTATCCATCTGATCTTCAGTTTCTTATCCTGTAAATAAATTAAGCACTGATACTCAAATAGGCTGAAAGTTTATATTGATGGAGATCATTTCTTTTATGTTAATCACGCCAGGTTACCATTTCAAATGTTAATTTAGATAAAATACTAATGATTTTAAACAGTACATAAATGATTTTGTGGCTGATCAGATATATAGTGTTAGGAATATAAATCTATTTCATGGAACAAACACATCTGAATACATTACAAGCCAGATTTTAAAAAATCATCTTTTAAGAAAGCCTGTAAACAAGGACACCATGTACAAGTATACAGGTTGGGTGCAGCACAAGGGCATTTCATTGCAAGGGTGCAAAGATTCCAAGATAATTAATACAATGTATATATAAATGAAATTCTTCACAATTTTGAATCATTTCATCATTAGAAATACATTCAGCATGTAAATATTTTCTTTTTATTTAAACATAAGAGAAATACTTCTTTACTTAAACTTGATAATTACTTGAGCTCCAAATTTCTAGGCATGAGCTCAAAATATACTGCATATAAACTCATCATTATGCTAAGCTGAATAGACTGATACCATTTTGTTATGATAATTAATAAAATATGTAAATGTTTATTTAGATTTCTGAATCACTTTATTCTTAGAAACACATTCTCATTGTACATATTTATTATTTAAATATGGGAGGAATATTTCTGTACTTCAACTTATTGGGACAATTGTTAAATTCTCAAAATTTATTTCATATATACTGCTATATACTGCACCGTAGCACAAAACTGAACAGACCAAAGCCCTTTCATCACTATAATTAATAAAATTTATATGTAAATAAAAATATTTAGATCTTCCTAAATTATATAAAAAGTAACATATTATTAGTAATAATTTATTTTAAAATAAAACTTATTTTAAAATGTTGCTTCATAATTATAGTAATTCTGCATATAATGTAATTAACTTTATCAATAATATTTTGCATAATTTAAATGTCTTGTTCAATTTAGAGTACTGGATAGAGTGCCATTTTTGAAATGTGAATTCTGGGATGGATTCCTGTGTTGTGCTAACTTTGTTTATTAACGTTATCTTTTTTATTATGTCATATTATCTTTTCACACATTTTTACTAAACAGCTTTTCCTTGGATGTCTTCTTTAGCTAAAAACTTGTAATTGATCCATAATCCAGGAAAAAAGAATGAGTTGTAAACATAAATTTTAAAAAGATATTACTGCATGCCAAAATATTTAATTCTTATAAAATTTTAGGGTAACGATATTTAATTCAAAACCCTACATGATTGCACTATTGACAAAGTCTAAAACATGTAACTAATAGAAAAACTAAGTATTTGATTTTTTTTATAGTTATCCAATATAACCCATGAATAAACAAAATAAAGTGCAAGGCATTTAAATTGCTTTTAAAAATGTATTGAATAAACAATCTAAGTATGAAAAATTAATATTCCTTTCCTTAAATTAATCCTGACTAAATCCCTAAATGGCAAACTATATAATAAATTATAATATATTATTAAGGAGTATTAAAAATATATAATATAGTAGTGAAAATATTTTATCATTGAATGAAACAAGTAAAAATATTTTTAATAAAAAATTCAATCAAGTTTTGTATCTGGGAGATTTTGATTTAATGGATTTTGAAAACAAACAAGTTTTTAACAAAAAGGTATTATTGGGATGTAAGAGTTATATGGGCCATGTTATTTAAAAGTCACCTACTTTGGTGATTCTAATAAAATATAAAAGTTATATCAATAAACAAAAAGTATGAAAATTTAAAATATTGAACTATATATATAATAAATTATAGTTTTTAATAGTGGAATAACATCATGTAAAAAATGAAATAATAGTATAAATATTTTATTATGAAGGAATATAATTTTATTACTAGAAAACATGAATAAGTTTGTGCATGAGATTTTCAATGGGTTTTTAAAGAAACAAGAATTACTTTTAATGAAATACTGACATGCTGTTAAAGTTGATCTAAATATTGATTCAGAAAGAATATTGGATACAAATCAGACTTTCTTTGCTTTTTACTAAGCAGAACGGAACTCAGAAGTGAAGCATTCTAAAGAATCATATTCTGGGTGCATACATTATTTTAATAACCAGGTAAGTAACTTATATATTATATAATTACTTATATAATATCAGAGTTAGCCCAAGAAGAGAAAGGGAATAGTGGAAAGTTTTCATGGGTATGTGTAGTAGTCTTTTAATTATGAGAAAAATACTTATGTACTTAAAAATTATGTTATTAGCTAATATTTCCTATCTCTACAAGCAATTTTGCAGGATTGTCCAAAAATATTAAAATTTTTGAAAGAAAAAATTAAAAAATTTAAATTTATTAAATAAATATTTTTGTTTTGAAGTATTATTTAATTAGTATTTCAAAAATTATTTTTTTAACATTAATTTGTTTTATTTTAGCATGTGTTTTATTCTCCAAGTTTATTTTATAGAAATAAATAAAGCACATAAAGTATTTACTGAACACATTAAATGACTAAAGCTATATTTTTCAAGTTTTTCTTGCAAAAGTGCTGAGAAAAAATTCTTTTAATTTACTAATTTTATTTCACAGGATTGGAGGGGGAGTGCTAAAATTCACCTTGCACTATTTCTTATCCACATGGTGGTGCTGCCTGTCAATATACCTATCTTTTTATTATAAAAGGAGATCTATCTGATTTTGGGTTTGTTATATTGTAAATAAATTAAGCATTGATACCTGAAATGGCTAAAACTTCACATTAGCAGTGATTTTAGTTTTTATGTCTGTCAAAGCAGATTATCATTTCAAATATTAATTTAGATGAAATACAAGTGATGTGAAGTTTCAGTCATTTCTGGTTATCAATGCTCAATGTATTTACAATATAACAAATCAAAAGTCGGACAGAGAATTTCCTTACAAAAGTAGATTGGTCTTGATATAATAAAAACACAGGCACCTATTTACAGGTTTATTTAAAAAATGATTCTTTAGAATCTAGATTGTAATGAGTCAAAGTAATATATTCAAAGATGTTGTTTCCATGAAATACATTTGAATTGCTAAGATTATATATTTGAACAACCACAAAATTATTTATATGCTGTTCAAAATTATTAGTATTTCATCTAAATTAATATTTGAAATGGTAGTCTGAACTGACTGACATAAAAACAAAGATCTCCACCAGTATAAACTTTCAGCTTTCTTAGTTATGAATATTTAATTTATTTACAATATAACAAATTGAAGGTCAGATAGATGATCTCCTTTTATCTCATAAAATAGATTGGTATTAATATAATAAAAAGATATTGGAATTTACAGGTTTATTTTAAAAATATTTATTTAAATCTGACTTGTAATACATTTGATTAATGTACTCAGATATGTTTGTTTTGTGATATAGATTTAAATATAGCAAAGAATGGGAGGGTATTTACTTACTAACTTCGTATTTTTCAGACGCTTATTTCTAAGGTTACAGCCTTAGTAAATTATGACTTAGAATAAGATAAGAAAAGACATTGTGTTAAATGACCTTTCCTAATACTTCTATATGCTAAAGATACAGGATTCAGGATGTTTTATATTTCAGAATTTCAAATTGAGGCTCACTCAAACCCAATTTTTTTTTCCACATGGACATATAGCTGTTGTATAATATAGAATGTCAAAGCAATTTAGATTTTATTTTTAATATATGAAAAGAAATTTATTTCACTTAATCATGTTTTAATTATGCTTTTAGATTAGTAGTAGCCATTTATAAGTCACATGATCACAACATCATACATTTCTATATTACTGACAAAGCTTTCATTATACTAAATCTACAGGATCAAATTCTGTAATGCTAATTTGACAAAATAAAGAAGATCCCAAAAGTAATCAGAAAGTGTTGAGCTCAACAAAAACTTTCAACCAAGATGCTCAACTAAAGCCTTTCAAGAACCTTTTATAGAAGTAATCACCAAAGCACATGGTAAGAAAGATAATTAATTGCTTTTTTTATTTTATACAATCTAAAATTTTTCTTTGTATTGTTAATAGTAATAGATTAATAAAATGCATATTTAAATGTCTGTAAATAATTGTAATCAGCTAATGAGTTTATTACTGAATAATAAACATTTTGTTATATGCTAATCTAACCTCTATTTTCTTTTTTCTTAATTTCTCGTGATTCAAAATTAGCAAACTATTTACTATAAGATGAATATATTGTTTGTAGAATATATTGTTTATTTTTAAAAGGCCAAATTGTGATAACCAATGAGATAGGATTTCTTTTACTCAACAAAAATAGTCATGATTAAGCTATAGTCATACTGAAGGGTGTTCAAAATATTTCCATGAATATTCCTGGTATTTAGGATGGCATCTTAATGTAAATCTAATATAATGCATATATGTATAGAGGATTTTCCCTTCTAGTTAAATAAGTGTGCGTTTAATGGTCTTGGAATGTGGTTGCAGCCTTAGTACTGGTCTGACCATTACTATAGTTTTTTAAATTGTATTAAATTATATTTCCCTTCTTTTCTATGTAATATATATATATATATATTCGTCTTCCAATGTATGATCACTGGTTAAACCTCTTTGGATAACTGTTACAATATAAAACTAAAGCATAAATTAAAGGCAGATTTACATTTGATTTGAAGATGGACTAGACAAATGCTGTTACTACATGATAGTTTGCTATACCAATTTTTATTTGGCAGTCTGCCTCGTTATGCCATAGCTAAAATTTGACTATAAAATAGATAGGATTTTTTTCCCATTAAATTGTTATTATTTAAAACTTAGCCCATGGAAATTTTCTAATTATATATATATATACTGAAAACTGTTTGATGATTCTTGGTATTTAAAGTAAATATGTATATTGACAATTTGGTAAATTTTAGATTTTATTTTTACCAATCTGCATTTTGTAATTAACTCTAAATATATATAATAAATAAAATATATGCAATAAGCTATTTAATAATCAATACATTTTTTAGTTTTTTCTCTCCTAAATCTTTCGCTTTGTAGTCAAATAAGATTTACTTCACGAATTAAGCTCAATTAATCTACGTTACAAAATTTATGATTCGTCTCTGAAGGTTTTTGCTGCTTATTACGGAACCCGTCAGAATAAAAACGAAGATGAATCCAAATCATTAAATTATTGAAAATTACCACATTTATCTTTTAATTCCCAAGTTGCCTATTAGAAGCTTTTATACAATTTTGCTGTCAGTTTTTTTGAAATGTGGTTTTTTTTAAGTCTTGATTGTTCATGTATTATATAATGATTATATTTTGAGGCATTATGAATACACTCTGCAAGAAACATACTGCCTTAAGATATAAAGATAAGACGGCGTTTCAAACTCGAACAAGATCAATGCTACCTCCCCCCCCCGCCCCTTCATAAAATAAATTTCCACTTTTCTTTCTCTACTGTTCGTTCTCTTTAATTAAAATAATTATTTTTTTCAAACTGATCTTTTAAAATAAATAAATATTAAATAATTATAATTACTTTTTTGAAATGCTCGCTCAAAACTAGAAAATTTAAGTTTAGTAACGCAGATAGAGCAGTTATGATTATCGATTAAACCTCTTTTTTATTCTGTAAAATCCATACTGAGTTTCACCTTTTATTATCTTCATTAAGAAGAACTTGCATACCTTTTTTATCCTTAATGACTTTATTTTATTTTGTCCTGCATTTTATTTTATTATTATTATTATTATTATTATTATTATTATTATTATTATTATTATTATTATTATTATTATTATTATTATTATTATTATTATTATTATTATTATTATTATTATTATTATTATCATTATTATTTAATCTGCATCTGGAAGCAGTCGTATTGGGTTATAATTAGTTACAGTTGATAAGAATTATATCAAAATTATTATTCCAAAGTATCCTTCTGCATCGTTCTAGGAAAACGGTCATAAATACTACATACAATATTTAATATATAGGGGGTTTGAAATCAGATGTTTACTCAACCCTCAATTATCCACACTATCTCATACTGCTGACACACGTAATCACACACATGTCAAAAAGATAAATAATCACCAATAACCGTATTTGAGGCTAAACCAGCACTCGTCAGTTGGTCCAGATTATCATCTTCACACATATATACAAACAATGGTTAGCTTATATTAAGATAGCCAATCTTTATACTTTAATGGACAGACTTCAATCCACTTCACCCCACAACTCTTCAGCCATGTGGGCTTTGAGCATTCCATCATCAGATTTTCAATGAAATGGACGGCTGAAGAGTTGTGGGGTGGAGTGGATTAAAGCCTGTCCATTAAAGTATGAAGATTGGCTATCTTAAAATAAGCTGAGAAGTGATTGTATATATGTGTGGAGATGATAATCTGGACCAACTGGTGAGTGCTGGTTTAGCACAAAATATGATATTGGTGATTATTTATCTTTTGGACATGTGTGTGATCAAGTTTGTCAGCAGTATGAGATAGCATGGATAGTTGAGGGTTGTGTGAAAGTCTGAATTCAAATCCCCTATATATTACATATTGGAGTGCAGGTATAAAAAAGCTTGTACTGTAGAAAAAAATTCATATATTACATACAATATTGAAAAGTTTTTGAATATTCGGAATGAAATTCTGCATATTTTTATTTATTTATTTTGAAATTGCCTTCAGTAGTTTTAATGAAATTTTCTTCAAGCTTACATTCTTGTTATAAAATGCTAATTAAAACAACATTTTAAATTGACTCTTGGTGTACTGGCCATGTACCCACTTGCTATGTTTATAACCTAGATTTAAATCTAGATCAAATAAACTTCAAAATTTCTCTCAGGTATTTGTTTCATAATCAATTATCTAATATTGATTAGTAATTGAGTACTTTGCTATTTTTACTCTGAAAGCAAACATGAATAAAAAAAATATTCAACTCCTAATAACCCAGACATTAAAGACACCTCTGCTTTTTCTTGTGCTGCTTCTCTATGAAGAGTTGTTTTAAAAACCCTTGCTTTATAATAGGTTATTTAAAGACTGTTTTACTTTTTATCCATTCTAATTTCTTGCCAGAGTAAAAACGTTGTGTTTTAAAAAAAATTCTAACTCAAAAAAAATTAAACATATTTGATGAGACTACTAAATAGTACCATCCACAATGAAAGGATTCCCAAACTGTATTAATATATTTTTTGCAAGAATTAAAATATGAAGATAAACATAGAAATTTTAATGTGATAAAAAATATCATAAGCTGATATATAAAATTAAGCAAAAATATAAATTTTATCACCATTTTAGTCCTTTATTAATTTACTTACTTTAAATAATAAAATAAAATTTAAAATAATGCATATAAAAATATTTTATAAATGTATTAAAAAACCTCTACATCATCACACATTTTTTTTGAAAATATATGAATATTTATAACAAATACTTTTACTAACTGTGCACTAAAAAGTAAAAAAAAAATTCAAACCACAATTACATGGTTCATATTTAACTTAAAATAAAATGTGGATGTCTAAAAATTAATTCAATGACTAGTAAACATTGGTAATTGATTTATTTAATTTCTGGACATCTCATGCTCTTATTTCAAGTTACATATAAAATTTCCAATTGTAGTTGAATAAAAAAAATATTTTTTCACTTTTTAGTGTACAGTAAATAAAAGTATTTATTATAAAATATTTTTTTGTATTGGGTTCTTTCAGAATTATTCCAATTTTCATTTAAATTATAATTAAAAACAATGATGTAATCTGTGTAAATATATATTTAAAAGAAAATCATGCATTGAACATCAATTTCTAGATTCACATGGCTTCCTAGTTCTATCATATTTGATAATAATAAACATTTTTATGCATTATAGATAGATGATGTCGGCATTAATTCATCCTGTTATTAGTATCCAAAAAAAATTTATTCTTCATTGCAGTTACATACAAAGTCTATAAATTGTATATATGTACACCTGTAAAAGATATTACTTTCTTCAAATTTGATTCATTCATCATCTGCTCTGAAATATCAATTATATTGTCTGCATTTTCATAACCTTCATATCAAATGTTATTTAACTTATATTTATTCTTTAGTACATTATTTTAATATTTGTATACAATTTGCTATTAATAAAATTCACTTTATAAAAAAAACAATTCCAATATTATTATTTCTTTTATAATTCATATATTTTTTTGTAATTACCCCAATTCAAAATTAAAATGGAAATTATAAATTAATTTGCACTACTAAAAATTATTTGCAATATTGTTTTGTTTGTAAAAAAAAAAAGCATTTTTAAAAAAATCAACTTTTACAATCAAAAGAAAGTAAAATTTTATACATTTTTTTAAAAAGGAAATATTTACAATCATGAAACAATTTGATTTATTTTTATTTCAATTTTAATGAATGACTAAAACTTTGTAGTCTAAGCTTTCTTTTAAAAAAGGTGTGTGCTTCCCTCTTGTGCCTATCACTGAAAACTTATTGAACTGATATCAACATATTTGAGATTCACTTCAGCCAAGGTACCAATCTGGAATATTTCATTGTTATATTGCATTGACATTGATTTACAATATGTGTTAAAAATATGAAGGAAATACATTTGATAGAAATATATTAAACCTTGATTTCAAAATTTTGCTTAAATGTTGCTAACTTTAAAAATAACTTAATGATGATATTACTATACACTTTTATTGGTTTATCTATGTTTTGATGATTAATTAAATAAACCAAAAACATTATCATTAAATGTTAATAAGAGTACCAAACTCTTTATACAGCAATGTCACCAAGTGCAAGCCTGCATAATCAATGGATGTAGGAAGGTTGGTGTATAAAATCCCTATCTAGTACCTACTCATCCATTGATTATGAAAATTTTTACTTGGTGGCACTACTATATGGAGAGTTTGGTACTCTTATTAACAGCATGTGTAAGCATATGAAATAGTGACCATTACATGTTAATTGATGGATTTATAAAACAATTAAAACTTAATTGATTATATTGAATGTAAGCTCCTCTGTCTTTAAAATTTTGTAAATAATTTTGTGACAGAACTTTTATATAATGGAAAAAATAAAGTTATTAATATTAGCACTTACATTCTGCTAATAAGTAATTACATGTACCAAAGAAAATAAAAAAATAAAAATCTTAATCAATGTTGAGTTAAGACATGTTTGAAGTCAAAAAAAGGGATCAGAGAGTAAATTAAAGTGTGTGTAAATTGAACTTTTTTCCCATGAATTGTGATTCAAGTTAATATTCCAAAACAGGCAAAACTCTTCATACAGTAGTGCCATTCAGTGCAATCCAGAGTAATCAATGGATGCCAGAAGATACTACTGTATGGAGAGTTTTGCCTGTTTTAATAACAGTTATGAGCAAGCATAAGAAAAGGTGATCATGTGATGTTTAGTGGTTTAATATTCTGAAACCTAAAAAAGTGTTTTCAAAACATTTTTGTGATGCTCTTCAGTCAAATATAATTGCAGATAAGAAAAATTTCCAGAAATAAATAAAATCATTCAATTACATGCAGTAAAGTGAAAAAATTATAATTAAATTAATTGTCATAATTTAAATGTAATTTATTAAAGAATATGCTTTTCAAAATTTAATTTAATGAAATTTAAAATTAATAAATGTACATTCATTACTTATATTTACTTGATTATGAATAAATTTTTGAAGAACTAAGTAGAAAAAAATTGATCTAATGATTAAGATAATGTCTCATAAAACTGACTAATACTAAAAGTGTTTAAATATTTATTGCTCAATGTATTACTTTAAAAAAAATAATTAAAAAATAGCTTTTTTATTATTAAAAAAAACATCTTGCAAACAATTAATATTAAATATCAGGCTTCTTTGTACACTGTTTTACAATCTGCATTCTAATTTAAAAATAATTCTTCATAAAAAAAAATTATGTTTTCATTTTGTGAATAAACATTTAACATAGAATTATTAAACTTTTACTTTTATATTTTATACACAATTTGAGAATAAATAGTGAATAAATTGGCATGACATCTAACAGTAAAGGAATTACATTATATATTCTGAGCACATGATTTGCTTGTCAAGAATATTTAAACTATTTAGAATGTTAATTTAAAATATGTGTGTGTTTTATTAGAAGTATAAAATGTTTAAATTTAGTAAATAAATGTTAGTTAATAAATTATCTTTAAAATTAAACTTTATTTGTCGGGCAATTCTTTTTATCAATTCCTTTTATCAAATTCTTTTTATCAAGTCTTTTAACCACTAATTATGTATAATCTATTAGTGATTACAAACAGCTGAGCTAGTCGTGGATTTAGGCATTGAGTTAGTGGCCATTGCTCAAAGTGCGTTATTTATTCATCCTTGAATAGATAGCTGGCGCCCGTGTTTATACACAAACAAAAAAAGGTGCTTTGAACTTGGTGTTGAACTCAACAGCTGAGAAGAAGTTATGTCCTGGAAATGTAATGCTAGTTATATATTTTATAGCTACCGTTTGGGCACACACATCAATAGTTCATTTATGAATGATATAGAGTTCATATAGTTAGACTCTTGAAAGATTCATACGAATTAATGAAATGCAATGGCTATTACAGTATAAACGAAAATAAGCAAATGTTTTACCTAGGATTTTGAACGTAGATTTAGCACTTTGTTTTCTTCTTGTTTGTTGTTTTTTCCAGTATGAATGGTTCCAGTATGAATGCTTCCAGCTGGCTGGGACATTTCCTTGATGAGTTTCCTTATTATTCACGATTATTACTATTGGAGACAATTAGATACTGACGGAGATTTTCTAAGTTGTTACGTTGACATTATTTCACAGGCAGATCTTGCTGTTTTCATTGGACTTTTTAGGCTGTAGAGAGGCGTGAATTCCCAAAATCTTCTCAACACTGCATTTTGTTTGTTAACTGACTCAATTAATTTCTGAACTGCACTACTCAATTACTTTTGTGAACTGACTGACTCAACTAATTTGTGAACTGACTTGTCTCAACTGATTGTCTGATAAAATATTCAGTATTTATTCCAATGAAGTGTTTTCTTTTCAATATCCTCTGGCAAATATCTGTTGTCGAAATTTTTTATCAATTAATCCTTTGATAAACATGTTTTGGAAGATTGCTTAACTAGTAATAGCCATGCAGAGATATTGTTTTATATTTTAATTAATAACCATTGCCGTGTTTTTTAATAATAATCTTCTTTAACTTTCATTTATTTATAATAACATTTATTCTATTGTTGACAATCGCACATATATGCGCACATATATTAGTTTTAACATTATTTTTTCTTTAATTAAACTTGAATGAAAAGAGGGTTAGGGTTAGGGTTAGGGTTAGGGTTAGGGTTTTTAACTTTTTAAATTATATTTTTACGAATACTAATAAAAACTATTTATTTCCTTTTGTAAACCTTAAGTTTCATTTTTCAAACCAAGACCCCCCCCCCCTTTTGATTAATTAATTGTAGCTTTTTTTTATTTCAAAAACTAACGCTAGAAAACTATTTAATTCTTATCTTTTTCGAAAACAAGCTGCAATAAACTCTTCAACATTTAATTTTATGTTTTTCTTTTATGAAAGATTACTTTAATAATAATTTTAGATAAAAATTATATGTGCCTATATCAATATAGATACAATATATATATATATATTGGAATTATCGATGACGCGATCAATGAAGATTATTCTTATGAATAAAAGACAAACTGATGTGCTAATGTGAAAGTGCAATTAATAAAGTAACTTACAATGCATATAAGTTTAATACTTTCACATAATATAAAAAAATAAAACTGTTTTATACTTTAATAATAGATTAAATTTTAAATAAATAAATTTCCCAGAGTTATTCAATAGTAAGTGTACTCTTAATCTTATTATACTTTAATGAAATATATTTTGCAAACATAATGTTTCTTACTATAAGAACTAATTAAGAGTAAATTAATCTATGTTTAATCTAAGGCTAGCAATTTTAAATATAAAGTTGACTAATAATTTATCTCAGGCTTACATAAAATAAAATAAATGAGTAGATGTAAAGTTTGTTTGCATACTTAGGATAAAATAATGTGAAAAGGATTTTATGTACATCATCTTACCCAATACTTTTTTATTTCAGATAGCATCAATAACCATAATGATGTATTTAATACAAATAAATTTATGTGAGAATCGAATATCTCAATATAACCTTTATCTCGTAAATATGTAGTGACGATGCTTCTTTAGTATGACAAAACAGAAGTATTAAAAAAATTGATAATTGCTTTATTACTCAATACAAATTAATGATAAAAACGAATAATAATAAATAAAATTATATAAAATGTCTAATAAATATTAATATTTGTTTTCTAAATCTAATTTTAAGCTTGGAATATGAAAAGTATATTACAACACAGTGTTGCAAAGACCCTAACAATAAATAGAAATAGTTTGGCTTATTATTTCAAAATAATCCTCAATTTAAATACTGGAGGATAATAATCATCATCATAATAAATGATAAATGCTCTGTGTGGCCCCTAATTAGTTTGTTTCACTAACTAATTAATTATTAATCAACCTTGCTTAGCATACTTAAATGATATTTACGACATTGGACTTATTTATTTCACCTCAAGATTTCTTACTGGATTCATTTGCAGCTTAAACATTAGGAATGATATTCTACTAACAAAATATAGCTAGATCATTAGGAGGCTTATTACATATCAGAGTGATACATAAAATATTTCTTAGGAATCTACTTATCTAAATAAGGATGATTAACTTCATTTTAACTTTGAGGTTGAAGTTAAAAACACGTAAAACATATAATAATTACAATATAGCAAAGTTTTCTATAGGTTTAAAAGTTTTTTTATACTATACAAGTAATTCAATTGTAATCACATTTACTCATATCCAATATCATCAATAATAAAATTAACAAAAACATATCTGTGTATTCATATAAATAATATCTAAAGAACTGTTATATTCTTTATTACATGAATAATAACAATATTAACTATCTAAATAAGAAGAAATAATATACTTCATTAAATAATTTATCCATTTATACACTGGTTTATACTCCAAAGGTTGTAATGATTTCAAAATTTATCCCAATGAAATATTGATACATGAGAATATTCCAATGTTCTTGGGAATTCGCAATCATTTTTAAAATAACAGCATTTAAGATGATGTAAAGCACAATTAATTTCATTTTGTAATGGAGTACTTTCTAGAACACAACATAAAGATTAATAAATTCTACTAAGCACACTTGTTAATCCAAAATAAGTTATATTTAACATTTTAATTTATTTTAAAGTTTGTTTCTAAATTTGATGTTTATCAACTTTAATATTTACATTGATAATTCATAATCCATTAGTGGATTTAAAATATTAGCTTTGATAATCCATTATCTATTTTTTAAGTGATGGGGAGAAAAGTGTAGTTTATTATATGAAGCAATTTAATTCATTTAAAAAGATATTTTAATTTTATTTAAAAGATTACCATTCAGTACTTCTTTTATAAGAAATCTCTTATTAATCCATTAGTTTATATATCTTTAATTGATATTGCTAAATAGTTCTGATTTTATAAATGATCAAGCAAATATATTATTATTCATAAATAGGTGATTTTCATTAATTTAAAATTAAAATTCAGCATTTCTCCAAGTGCAATTTGAGTGGAAACAAAAGTATTATTTAAAGTTTTTTTCTTTCTATAATTAAAGACAAGATAAATTCATAATATTGAGACATAGTATGCACATTTTAGAAGTAAATATTACAGTGATTTTCCAATATTTTGAGAATAAATACCAGAAACTTATTTAAAATTGATAAACATAATATTTGAAGTTGACAGACAGCATTCCATGAATCAATTTATTCATTTTTCATTAACTGTTGACTGCAATAAATGAGATTTCTTTTAATAAATAAGTAATTATTTAATGGTTGATTCTGATTTATCTGTCATTGTTCATCCTGTTCATAATACAATGAAAAGAAGTCATTTTGCCCAACAAAGGCAAAATGCCTAGATTGGGTTAGCCTAGCCAATTATGTTGTTGAATACAAACAAAATAGCTATTTAAAGTTTTAACTTGCCTAGGTTTTGATGGCAATCAAATTTTTAAGACCATCTAATTTTTCTAAAATTCAGCTTTTATAGCTGTTGATCAGCAGATGTTTTGGATTACAACATATTTCCCATTATGCATTGAAATTCCCTGGTTTTTCAGGGAAAATTTGGAAGAGTTACCAATGTTATTTAAAATGCAGATTATAGATCTACACTTTTTGAATCAACATAATAAAACTTTATCAACACCATTCAAAAATGAAAAGAAAGTATATAATGTTATAGTTTTTTCAATTGCTTCATTTTTATTCCCAGATTTAATATAATATTACAATTATTTATTTAAAATAAATAAATCATAAAACTATAAAGTTGTCAGATATTAACTTCAATTAAATTTAAATTGACATTTTAATAAATATTATTAAATAAATATTTTAACAAACTAAACCAATCTTTACTAAATCAAAAAATACATAAACTTTTACACATGCATACACACACATTAAAATATAAAAACCATTTGCTCCACACTATATAAAAATGTAATCTGAAATGTAATTGCTTTATTTTTAAATATTTTTAGTGTCGTAATGTCAGATTTATAATTCTAATTTATATTTCTATATTAAATTATTTGTTTTATGGGTGTGAGCACCTCTGTTTATTTATACAATTTGATAGCTTTGTTCCTTAATAAGAATAATGAGAAAAATATAAGTATACATATTTTTATACCAGCATTGTTCATAAAATCTGCTTGGGAAGCTATTTTTAAATGCTTTATAAAAATATATTTTCTCTTAAGCATTAACCAAAAGACTGTTTTTTACGAGGCTCCTCGTAGACATCTGAAGTCACTCTAACTCAGCCGATTCTTATGCTAAAAAATTTGTTCGATACGTTTTGAAGAGGTTTTTAAAAGTTCTGTACGATGGTGACCTCTTCCGATTTATTTTACAAGTAAAAAATAAAAAAAACGCATTTAAACCTAAACAAAGAAAGAACATTATTTGTGATTGGTTCTTAGCAAGCTCTCAGCTGAAAAAGACATTCTGATTGGCTGGAAAGAACAAAGAAACCGCCTGATCAAAGAAAATAAAGAAAAACGCTGAGATTTTCATTTCGAATCCAATTTTAAGTATTATAAAATTATATTTATGGAAATTAAAATTATTCTCAGAGAGAATAATAAAAAAACAAAATTATTTTCGAAAAATGTTGAAGATTTTAGTACAAATATTGAAGATGTAGTAAAAAGAAATATTTACTTTTCTATAACGTAAAAGTCGATCTTTTTGTTTATATTATAGCTTTTATGTTGCCGAAATTGAATATTTTAGAATAAATAAATAGCAATTTATTTTTGAAAGAACTTTCATTCTCTTCATAACCTGAAAAATTAATAATATACTTTTTATAAACGTATCTGAGTTGAATTTAATATTATAGGCGAATATGTTTTAACAATAGGCTTTGTCTTCAGTTTGTGAGTTGGCCAATTAAAAGATTTGATTTTTACCTCATACAACCAATAATATAATTAGCAGTTAAAAGGTTAATAGAAGAGACTTTTGTACTTATTATTGACTATATTATATACAATTTAACTAATAATAATGATGAATATATTTGCTTAACTATAAAAAATAATGCCAATAAAATTTTTACAGTTTTTTAATTATATTATACAGTTGCGGTGATATTTACTATAAGATTACAATATATATATATAAGCATTAAATCACCCTACATGGTTAAAAAATCCAGTACTGCCCTCTGTGAACTAATATATAAAATACATTAGAGTTCATATTTTCTAATGTATTTTATATATTAGTTCACAGAGGGCAGTACTGGATTTTTTAACCATGTGGGGTGATTTAATGCTTAAATATTTGTATATTTATTTCAGTATAGTGTTATGCACTGGGATTATTATATATATAATATTTAATGTTTTTATTGTTATATGATGTAAATAAAATAGTTTTGGGGTTAAACCATGTGTTAGTTTTGATTAATTCCCAACGTGTTGATGAAATAGTACCCACCATTGTCAAGGTTAACCCAAAACTATATATATTGTAATGAGATGATTATCATTGGGAATGGATTGCATGTTGGTTTTTAAATATAAAGAACTTCAGAATTAAGATTAAAGTTACAAACTATATACATAGATTAGTACTCAATTTCCTAATCAATTTCATTATAATATTAATGCACTATTATGCTACCTCAATTGTGTACAACGCACAGACAAAATCAAGGAAGCTTAGAAGGTTTATGCCTTTATTTAAAACTTATTATAAAAAATACTAGTTTAATTTAATTGTATAATTGGTAAAATGAATTGCTTCTAAGTTATCTACGTTGAATTTGTTATATATTTGGTTTGTGCTGGTTTAATGAATATGTTCGTACAAAAAAATAAAATAATTCTTTAATTATAAAATGGAATATGCATATATTATTATCTTGGTTTGTAAAATGATAATAAATTATAATATCAGATGAGGAATAATATTTTAGCGAGTGCATTATTTTAATGTATGTGTCAGACACAGAAGCAAATGTATAAAGGTTGGTTGCATGAATTTAAACGGGGGGGGGGGAATAACATTAGAATATGCAATTAATATCAACATGTTAACAACAAAACTTGTTTTGTCTCCTAATATGGAGTAAAATTTCCCTGATAATTATCTAAACACTCATCTTATTACATCTCGAGGGGGGGGTGCAAGGAACAATTTGAGCTGGATTAATATTCCATTTATTATTCAATTCACTCACAACACATCACTAAGGAGTTAACATTTCATAATGTTTGGAATTACAAAGTGAAATGCATATAAGATATTTCTTGGAACTGTTATAAAAATATATATCAACAAATCTAACTACTATAATGGCTTTTGTTTTAAGAATATAACATTACGTTATTTCAAGGAATACTATCTCCATAAACATTTATTCTTTTTTGCTTCTTTTCAACCATCGACTCTTTTGTTCTGTTATAACCTATGGCCATTGTAATCTGTGTTTCCGGAATTTATTAAAATATCGATTTGAAGAATATTTTTATGAAGGATGAATTTAATGCTTTTTTAGTAAAATGCTACATCAATGGTTCTCAATGTGACACACATACCCCAGTGGTGCAATTTGGATTTTTAGGGGGGTAATCGAGAATGAGTTATTAGCAGTAATTTTTTGAGTTATTAACAGTGAATTTAAAAGCCCACTAAATGTTTTTATATCTTATTATTCATAAATTAAGCTAAGAATGTTTTTTAAATCTCTTTCTTTCCATACCTTCTTCTTTTCAGTGTTTTTTCTGTTTACATAACCTTTATTTCTTACCACTTTATGGTACTTGGAACAAGATATTTGACTTGAGACTTCACTGTACTTCAACTATATTTTGTTAATTGCCTTTTATGCTTCCGCTACATGAATAAGTGTTCATTTTTTGAGTAATAAGAATTATATGTCATGGAGGAAAGCTTCAGGATTTTAGAGATCCTAGGTGGTGCATGGTCAAAAAAAAGTTGGGAACCACTGTTCTACAAGGTATATAATCAACAAAAAAACATTGCATAACTAAAGAAAATTTGTGGAGTTATATAAAACTTTTCAAATTGGAGACATTTTTGTGTTCTAGACTTTATGTAATCTTACATTGTTACTATAAAATTTGTGATATTTAAAAGATAAAATGCAGATGGGTTTATAATATATATATTTTATTATTATTAAGTACTATATGCTAACATAGTAAGGACATTAGTTGAGGGGTACTACTGTAATAAAAAATTATTTTTAAATTTGTTGTTATGATATATGAACTTTGATGTTCTATTGTATTTTTTAAGAAGTAGAAACAACCAGCCATTGATATTACACATTTCATCAGGTATATATTTATAATTATTTATTTAGATTATTTTATATATTGTATGGACTAGTGTCATTAAACCAGATAATGATTAATCTATTATTGAATTTCATTGCATATATTTTTTTGAATTCTTATTGCTACATTTATAATTAAGATAATAAAAATATGTAATAGCTCATTATTCCTATTATCTGTCTTATTTCACAAATGATCAATCCTTAAATTATACCTTTTTTATTCGTCTCATCTTCACATGATTTGAACTGTATATGAGTCCATTCACTGAACTGAGCTATTGCTTGGAATATTGACAGTGAAATAAAAAGGATTATTAAGTTGAAGTCTGTCCTTGTTTCTTTGTGGGTGTTGGTACTCTTCTGTAAGAGTAGATAGTGCTCTAAAGCTCGAGTCATTAGCATGAACCTCAAAAGGCTGATTGACACAAAAGTGGTGATGATCATTAACAAGAAAAGAGCAATTGTATATACTTGTACCTCATTTATTAATATAGAAATTTTGCCTCAAACACTTAGGTTAAAAAAAAATATATTTAAATCATATTTAGATACTTTACATGATTGATTTAAACATTAATTCTTTCTAACCTAAGTGTTTGAAGCAAACCTCTATGATAATAAGTGAGGTATAAAAAAAATGACAGCTCTTTTTTTGCTAATTATTGTTTTATTCTGTGCTAGAAAGTTTTTTTTCAATATTTATTGTACAGTGATATAACTTTTAATCTTGAATATTATATACATAAATAAACCATGTATTATTTATATCAATAAAAAATGTATATTTTTTTCTTCTCTCTTCTAAGCAAAGTGATGTGCAAAATTGGTTTTTAAAAAAAAAAAACTAAAATGAGTGAGCAAAAATGGAAGAAACTTTCATTCATATAAAAATTAATTTTTCTTTATTTGATCAAAAGAAGATATTACTTCATTCAAATCTCAGGATCTTCACTATGCTTTAAGAATAAAAAGAGGGAGACTACTAATAGTTATCTAGATCTAATCTGAAATACTTTCTCATGTGTCATAGCATCAGCCGGGGACTTCTCGTAAAGCAGCAGTCGCTGATCTCTCGAACACTTTCAAATGATACTCTGAATAATTCTGACTGAAATGAAGAAACAGCACTTATATAAATGTTAACTAGACATCACAAGACTATATTATCACTATAAACAGACTTTTAAATTTTGTAAGAAATAAGTTGATGACAATTATTTTGTTTTGGTGAGTCTTATATTTAAAGTCTGATTTGTACTTTATTTTAACCATATTTGCATTTATAAATAATGTTTGTTATCAAAATATTATTTTGAAAGAAATTATCACTTTTAAAAAAATGAATTTTAATAACTTCTCTTTACTTATTAAAATTATTTTTGAAAAATTATATATCACATATTTATGCTAAGCTAATAAATTTATATAAGTTATTAATAAGAGGAAAATGTAGAGAAATAATAATAATCATGTAAATTGCAATGCATGCATATAAATTGCCTAAGTCTCAAATAACTGTAGTTAATGATTTTTACTGAGGCTATAACCTCGATAATATGCGTATAAAATGCGATAGTAGGGACCTCTACAGGTGTTTTAACCACAAGCCTACACTATGGAAGCACCTGTAGAGGTCCCTACTATCGCATTTTATACGCATATTATCGAGGTTATAGCCTCAGTAAATATTACTTAGGTAATCAATGTGCGTTTAATAAATTTATAATTACAACTTTAAATTACTGTAGTTAATGATGTAATTATTTCCATTATTCTCATTCTTTCATAATTAACATTATATTTGATTTCTGAAAATTGGATTTTCTTAGATGGATCTATATATGCACAATTTTTTGTTCAATGTTTAATAGTTTGCAAGTGTTCCCACCCATATGAAGGAATACATTCATATCAGTTTAATGAGTTAGGAATCAATCTCATAAGGAGTCATCCCTATATAAATTGTAGTTGTATTAAATTGGGTTTAGGAACAAAAGGCTACTCCTTATAATTATTATAAAGAAAGTTTATTCAGTTAGAGTTACGACCAAAAGGCCATCCTTTTATAATTATTATTATATAAGTGGTTATGTTTAGGATTAGGATCTTAAAAAGATCATTCCTTATGATTATTGTAATAAAGATAGCATTGATGTCTCACATACAGAACATATGTAAATATTAATTCTTATTAAGCAACTTGTCAGCACGTAATATTTATATAAGGTTATAACCTTAGTACATGCACCTTGTGTGCTTAATTTTACTACAAGACAGACCTTTACAAATCCTAATGCAAGACTTGACTTTATAAAGATAAGAGCAGCCAACTCTTATCTTCAACCTATTTTTCTAATTATATAGGCAAATCCAAAGCATTTTGAGCACACAAGGTGCATGTATTAAGGTTATAGCCTTATATAAGTATAACATATATATGTGTTAAACCACTAAACATCATATGATCACTGTTTCTTATGCTTGCTCTTAACTGTTATTAAACAGGCAAAACTCTCCATACAGTAGTGCCACTCAGTGCAAGCCAGAGGGAATTTTATGTCTGGCATCCATTGATAACTCTGGCTTGCACTGAGTGGCATTACTGTATGGAGAGTTTTGCCTGATAATAACATATGTATGTGTAAGTACTGGGAGACATATGAATCAAATAAATGTCTATATTTATGAATTCATACATGCATGGAGTTATATTTAAATTTATTAAAGTCAAGGTTAAGAATACAGTAATATATTATATTTTCTATGAATATATTGATACTATAATATATAAAGAGTAAAGGACTTTGTTAAAGAAATAAATTGTATATCAATTAATGATTATACTTTATAAATAAATTACTGTTACATGATTTTTAATTTTATTAAAGAAAATAAATTATACATCCATTAATAATTACACTTGTAAATAAATTATTGCATGATTTGTTACTTTGTTTATGTAAGATTACATATAGTCTACCCTCATTCATCAGGAGTAACTTATGTTCTCCATGAACTATCTTTGCAATACAAATGGGACCATGCAATGGTTATATTACTATATTAATTATAAATTTATTTAAACGCACATTTATTACATAAATAATATTCATTAAGGCTGTAGCCTCAATCACATGCATATAAAATGCGATAGTAGGGACCTCTACAGGTCTTTTTTCTTCCAAGAGTAAGCTTGTGGTTTACAGACCTGTAGCGGTCCCTACTATCGCACTTTATACGCATGTGATTGAGGCTACAGCCTTAATGAATATTATTTACTATATTAAATAAAATAGTTTTATATATACAAGTGTTGATTCATGATCTGATGCTTAAAGCCAGGTGGCACCTGTATAATGTAAATAATAAATAGATAGAGAAAATGTAAAAATTGTGAAATATCCTAGTCTGACCATTGCAATATATATATGTTTGTATCAATATAAATGATATATCCATATTATTTTCAAAACTAATTTTTAAAAATTTATCGTATAAATTCTGTATGTACTCATATGATCTAATATTAAAAAATAAATAACAAACTATCTAGATATAAACATTTAAATGTTTCAGTGGATTATAAAATATCAATAAAACAATATTTTCTGTCAGATAGAATATTTATGTTGTTATTATTTTAATACAAATATGTATACATTTAAATATATATATATATATTACATTTGTTGAAAATAATTAGTTTATATTTATATGACTTTAAATATTTGTAATTATCAAATAGTTTATATATATTTTGTTTCATGAACTCAAATGTAATTAAAAACTGAAATTTTCTAATTTTCTTAAAATATAATACAAAAGTAAAAAAATTACATTTTATTGGATATAAATATAAATTATTATTATATATAATATTTTTTATAAAACTACTGTGCACACGCTAATTTGAAAATAAATGTTACATAAATATATATACTGTTATTTTATTTCTTTTAAAAGTCAAATATAACTTTTTAAATTCATTAAGTGTTTTTATACTTAAGTTTGTTATTCCTTATATCTGTGTTAATAATAATAATAATTTTAATTATTATTATTATTATTATTATTATTATTATTATTATTATTATTATTATTATTATTATTATTATTATTATTATTATTATTATTATTATTATTATTATTATTATTATTATTATTATTATTATTATTATTATTATTATTATTATTATTATTATTATTATTATTATTATTATTATTATCTTTTTATCCTGCATAAGAAGTATAGCTTTTTTTTTCTTAATATTTTTTATAAGTTAGTAAATTTTTTATTATATAGTAAGTAAAATGTTTTTATATGCAATTTTTTTTATAAATTAGTAAATCTTACTTCACTTCAATGAAAACTGCTTCAAACTGTTTAAAACACTTTTTTTGCTTAAAACTCTATATAAACATTTAGTACTTGTGAGTTTTCCAGTAAACCAAGATGGCAGCCTATATTTTTGATAAGTATACAGTTTCAAGGGCGTACAATCTACCAAAGATGCTTTAGTTGCTAAAATAAAATTAATGTCAATTGTCAAATTTTAAAAAAAGGAATAAATTCTGATAAATTTCATTAAGTTTTATTTCATTTTTATTTTTGCTTATTATATGGGAAGTGTCTTGCATTGTTAGCCAAGAGATATCGCAGCCGCCATGCAAGCAAGTAGTTGGTTGCAGATGGTTGTGGGTTCTCATCCCGGCCGATGCTATGACATATAAAACATTATATGGGAAGTGATATGACACGCTTAACATTGTCGCACTTTGATTCAGTTCAGCGTTTTTCTTTTTGTCAGTAGTTTTTTTTTTTTGGTAAATTGTCATAATGATTAAAATTTGAGACCTTCCTGTCATAGAAAATGATGCAGTGGACTATTTCCAAAGATATTAGTTCCTGCTTTCCTGAAAAGAGTGTATTAATGGGCAAGATATGATTGCACATCACTAACTTAAATAAATGTAAATATTGCATTTTTTTCTCCATTTTTCTGTTCATAATTTAAATCAAAAAAAAGAAAATAAACTATAAATATTGTAATTCGTTTTTCACAATGGTTTCTTTTTTTAAAATAACAGTTATAAAAAAATAAAATGAAATTATTAATTATGTCATCATTTCCAAGCAGCATTTTTTTGGTAAACACTGGGGGGGGGGGGACCGACCCCAAAACTGTTGATTTATCAAAAATACAGATTGCTATTTTGCTTCACTAGTAAACTCATAAGTATCATACTTTTTTAATGTCTATTTCTCAATGAGAAGCTATTCCTTAAAGTTAACAAATTTGCAATATTGCTGCTGGAATGTTCTGACTTCAGAGTTTCAGGAGTAACAGATGACATAGTTGGTCCAAATAAACTTTTTTTAAATTTTCAAAATTCTTTATATTGTTTGCCTGCTGGACAATTTCCATCATCTAGTTGAATGGTTAAATGATTTTAGAAAAATCCAAACTATATTTTTCCAAATACGTTAAACTATTAGAAATAACACAGAGATTAGTTTATAATAGAACAATTTTAGAGGTATATACTCTCTCTTTTTCAGATACTGCTGGCCTTAGCAAGTGACAGTATAGCAAAAGGATTGAATAGTAATCTTTGAATTTTTTTAATGTTAAATTTAAAGTGATGTTCTAAAGCTAGACTATTTTTATTTGCTAGTTTTCCATTCTCCTTTTATGTCTTTATTTTATAGTACCTATGCACAGTAATATTTTTTCCAATTATTACTTTATTACCATCAGTATATAATCATAATAAGTTGTCTTATATTATCAGATGTTTAAATTTCATATAAGTCATACTGTAGTATATAAATCCAATGTTGATCTTCTCCTAATGATAATTTTAATATATCTTCATATATGAAAGAAATTGCTATATCACTCTCACATTCTATCAAGACAATTTATAATGTCTACTAATACTGGTCATATGTTGTAATTTCTACTGAATACTGTTTTTGGGAGATTCTTCTACTTAATTAGAGCAGTGCCCTAAATTTAATACTCATTATCTAAAAATCATAAGTCCATTTTCTAAAATGGTTCTGTCATTTCATAAGAACATTAATATTAGATGGAAAGATATTGTTGTATTGTCTTGTATGTTATTGTCAACAGCACAGAAACAAAACTACAAACATTCATCAAAAACATCAAGGGTATCTTGTTGATTCAGAAGAAAGTAAATTAATAACATATTTCAACAAAATTTATATAATTATTATCTGTCTAAATTTGTAAAGACCATATCCCATTAATATCTACTGTTAGTTCTGAAAAAATCACCATGTAAAAATATATCAAGATTTCTTTTCAAGATTTTAAACTTTTTTCCAAATATTCTAAGTGCTTTATGAAATTAATCAAGAATATGAAATGTGAAAAAACTGATTTATTGTTAATCTTTGATGTGAAAAACTTATCCTATACAGCGATGAAGTAACATCTATTGTACAAAATAAATTAAAAGAGGATAATAGCCCACAAAATGGAATCATTTTTAATTGATTGTAATGTGGAACTCTTAACATTCTGCATAACAACAACAACACCTTTTCAATACAACACAGAATTTTTCAAACAAAATCAATGTATGGTTATATATTCACTTTTTTATTAGGCACATTTGTATAGAAAATCTTAAAACTGTAGCCTTAAATATTATTTTATCACAACCAAAAATCTTGCTTCCTTATGTTGAGGATGCATTTGTGTAGCTATATGTCAATGCATTAATCCAAACATTCTAGACATGCAACAATTTCAATTGAATTCACAATAGAGTTATTGTATTCTTAAATGATCTTTTATCTTATGGAAAAATTATAAGAATTTTTTACAGAAACCAATGACTTGTAAAATATAAAAAAAATCTCTCTTAGAATACATATTCTTATAAATAATAGTTATCCGTTAATTATTATTAAAAAAACGTAAATATACAACCAAAAATCATCAAAACAAAAAATAAGATTAGGCACTGCAGTATATCCATACTTAATAAATTACATTAAAACAAGAAATGTAAGGGAAAGAGAGATAGTATTAATAGATGATGAGGGAATAGAGTGTAGCTCTAGAGAAAAGGTAGAGAGAATCTTAAATAGATATGTAATGGATATAGAAAAGATGTTAGATGTGAAGAACTTAGTGGTAGAAAACATGAAAGCAGTTAGTAATGGAAATATTAGGTTCACAAAAAAATGAACTGAATGAGGCAGGGAAGAGATTGAAAAGTGGAAAGAAAAGAGGTTTAGATGGATGGGCAGTAGAGATGGTAATGAATTTAGGGCATAGAGCAAAAGCAAAGTTATTATCATGTTTTAATAAGATGGCACAGAAGACAGTTTTTCTGGGTAGTTGGAGTAATACAAGAATAAGATTATTATTTAAAGGAAAGGGTAAGGATCATAGAAAGTTAAATAATTATAGACCGATAGCGGTAACATCAGTTTTATATAAAGTTTTCTCATATATGGTAGCTGGAAGAGTTGTAAAATGGATGGAAGAGAATAATGTAGTGGGGGAAATGCAAGGAGGTTTTAGGTCAGATAGGCGTATAGGAGATAGTTTGTTTGTAGTTACACAACTTATGGAGATGAGTAGGAATTCAGGTAGATTGTTATATATGAGTTTTATAGATATAGAGAAAGCATATGATAGAGTAAATAGAAATAGATTATGGGTAAGGTTAGCAAATTTGGGAATGGATGAAGCTTTAGTAAATATTATTTAGAAATTATATGAAAATAATTATTATACTTACCAATTAGAGGATATAGAATCAGTTAAAGTTAAAAATGGGGTGGGATTAAGGCAAGGATGCCCTATGTCATCTATTTTGTTTTTGTTGTTTTTGAGTGAAATGGAGAAAGCAATAGAAAGACTAGGAAGAGGGGTAGAGATACCGTTAATAGGTGGCAAGGGAGTATATACTTTGTCAGGTCTTTTTTTTTGCAGATGATATATTTTGTGTGCAGAAAGAAGAGAAGATATGGAAATTATGTTGAGGACATGTGCAAGGGTTGGTAAAGAAATGGGGATTAAATTTAGTGAAGAAAAATCAAATATAATGATAGTTAATACTGGGGGGAAAGAATATGTTGAATTTTTATTGGGGGATATAAAGTTAAGTGTAGTGGATAGATATGGGTATTGGGAATCATCTTATGTAATCAGGAAAATTGCTTGGATGAATGGGAAAAAATGGTAAATGAAGCAAAGAAAAGAAAGGGTTTGATAAAGAAATTAACAGTATTTTCATATAATAAATATGATGTAGCTAGAATTGTATGGAAGGGAGTTGGAGTAGCAGGGTTAACATATGGTAATGATGCATTATGTGTTAGTAAAAGGTTTTAAATTATTTAGAGAAAGTAGAAAGGGAAGTAGGAAGACATGCATTAGATGCAGAGATGTGGACAGCAAAGGAGGCAATTCAAGGAGAAATGGGATGGTCAAATTTTTATATGAAAGATGCAAAAAGTAAAATGAAAATGTTTGGTAGTTTGCAGTTTATGGATAGTAAAAGAATAGCCAAAATAGTGTTTAATTGAATTATGAATAAAGGGCAGGTAACAAGATAGGTGAGAAAGGTAATGCAGTATGCAAAAGATTTGGATAAAGAATTTATATCAATATACTTGTATAAAAGGTGGGATGATTGTGTTAGGAGGATTGTTGAGGGTTATAGTGGTAAGGAATGGGATAAAAGAATAGAAGCATTAATAAAAAATAGGGAGTTGGAGAGATGGAGAACTAGTATGGAGGTTAAGAAGAGTTTAAATATATATAGAAGTAAATGGAATAATGGATGCGAGTTAATTTATGATAATAGTAAGAAAAGTAGTTTATTGTTTAAGGCTCGAATGGGATCTTTAGCAACAAGAGAATAAACATGTAAATAGAAAACTATGGGTGATTTAGTGTGCAAATTGTGTAAGGAAGGTATAGAAAATATTAGGCATCTGTTGATTGAATGTAAATGCTTGAAAGCAGAAAGGGTACAGATAATGAAGTTATGGGAGAATAGGTATGAACAAAATGACTCTACAGAAAGTGAGTTATTGGTTTTTATGCTGAGTTTGCGAAAAGATAAGGGGGATTTAGATATAAGAGCCATAGAGTAGACAAAGATTATGTTGTGGAAATGGGATGGGGCAGAAGATGGGAACACTTAGAGTGGAGAATGGAAAATAAAGTGGCTAACAGGTTTATCTGGGCATAATTGCTGAGATATTCTTGACTTCGTTTAAGGAGAAGCCAAAATACATCACATCACATCACAATAGAAATATCAGATAAATTAAGGGTAAACTTCAATCAATATTTTATAAAAACAGCTGTTAATCTTGATATAGGGTGAGAAATTCTCACATCTACAAGATCTAAACTTGAAACATTAAGAAGTAAATTATATCTATAAAATTCCATCTTAATCTGGAAGCATATCCATTAAAGAAGATCAAATCATTTAAAATATCGCAAAATAGTGGTAAGAGAGGAAAAGACATGTGTATATAAAATAGTAGATTTATGCATTTGTTTTGAAAGCAAGCACAGGAAATGGAGAGTTAAGAAAGCTTGGCACATAATCAATTCTGTTAAGGTTATAAACATTAGCCAACAGCATTCGCCTCAACAAACATTGGTCATTTAGTTTGACTATAGGTGGAGTTTTGTCTATTCGCACTTACAACTGTTATACACGCAAATATGCAAATTCATTAAAATTAATGCCCTGTTTAATTATCTCTGTATGTAGGTGAAAATGTCGATTCATATTGCTAATTTTCTCTAGCAGATTAATAAATTGATTTTATAATTATTTTGCTTTATCATAATTATTATTTACTTGCTTATTTGTATATTATGTATTAATGTTTGCAAATTTGATTGGAAATATATTGGAAAGGGAGAAAAAAGTTTTTAAAAAATGTTATTGCTGTTTTTATGACAATAGGAAATAATTTTATAAGTCATGCTAATGTGATGATCCATAATATTTGGAAACATTAATTTTGCTCTTAAAATATAAAGATGAAGAAGGAAGGAGGAGCCTTCATAGATAAGTATATTAAATGTTTGCTGAATGCTGCTTTTAGCTTAATAGTCTAATCAGTTAGAGAATCACTTTCAATTCAGTATTCATGAATGTAAATATTAGGTGTTCAATTCTCATCATGGCCAGATTTATTAATTTGTCGAGCTAACATCAACTGAAGAAGAAATGAGAAAAATATCACTCAAAACTTCGTGTTTTATACTAACTAATAGTTAAACATATTTATAGATGTATTAAAATAAAGTTTGAATTTTTATAATATATATATTACAAATAAACTAGTTGATAAAAATCATTCAACATATAACTATTAATATTATTCATAATTTAACCAATTTATATGTATAAGTAAAATTAATTGTATAATTTCATATTTATAAAATTCAAACAGCTGTAATAATTTCCAATTTAAAAGGGTTTTTTCATCTGACTTTTCAGCATTATCATTATTATTATTTTCTGTACAAACAATGTGAATAAAATTATATTAACTATTATATTTTAAAAAAATTATCATTGCAACAAATTATTTGGGTAGTGCAGCCAAGGATTCGTGAAACCCAAGATATCATCATTCACATACTTATGATAATTATGAAACAGTGATAGTATAAAGCTTTTGGAGTAAGAAGCATCAAGATAATGTGTTCTTCAAGAATGATACAAGCCAATCACTGGAGAAAGCTTATCACAATTTTTTAAGGCAGGTGGCAATATTAAGAACACATATTTTTTCTCCTATTAGAATGCCACATTATTCATATTATAAGATATAGTTTGTCATCTAATACTCAACACATCATGTTGGCTAACAATTGGTTGACTATTGAAAGAGTATCACATCTACTAGAGGCAATAGAACTGGAAATGCCTTATCCAAGTAAAAAGAATTGTTATAAATCACACTATACAAGCACATGCATTGTAAGCTTTAACAAATCTGACCATAATATATTTCATCAAACATTAGGACATAAATATTATGCACCACCTGGAAAAAGAGGGAGCCCTCTGATAAAGGATAAATCTACTTTCCAGTCACCACAGAGGAAAGAGCCTCCAAATAAAACCTACAATGATTGTACAATTTTATATCAATGACCAATATCTGGATATGCAACTTATGAAATATCAAAAGGGAAAAAAGAGAAACAATTAACTACAAACTTTTTTGATGTTTTTTGTCAAGTTCGAGAATTTGAAATGAGTAGTATATTATTCATTTCAGTATCAACAAAAAAAATTTCAACTGTAATGGACTGTTTAAAACAAAGGAAGTAAAATTTATATAAAATCAACTTATCTTATTGCATTCATACTGGATTCTTACTATATTCAAACTACATCAGACCGCCAATATGCTTAGTGAATAAAAAAAGAAAAACCCACCAGCTGCTAATCTATCTTGGACATTGAAAACTTAATACATTACTTTGAATAATTCTAGTTAAAAATGAAAAAACAATGCCTTTCTCAAATTGCAGAGCTATAGATTGCTAAAGAATATCATAGCTGCATATGAACTGTTTAATATTTTGTCAACATGAAGTAATAAACTATGATTATCTTGATTTGTAAGTTTCACATTTAAAAGACTGATTAGACTTTATCTTAACTATTTTAATTTTATATTTAATATTAATATGTCATATCTGATCTTGAGAATTGTTTAAAATAGGAAGCAAAAAAAATAATTAAAGTTGGTTGCACTTTAATGCAACTGAAAAAATAATCACTCTATATTATATGTATGTTATAATAATACTTTATAAAGAACTTCTTTTTAATATATGTTAACTAAATATTATTTTATAGAAAATGTTAGTTTAAATGGGGGGCTTAATTAAATCTAGTTACATTTTAATGCAGCTGAGAAAAAATGTTTTTGTATTATATATGTATGTTATGTTAACATTTTGTAAGAACTTTTCTTTTAGTACATGTTAAGCAAATATTACTTTGTATAAATTGTTTGTTTAAACAAAAATATAATAAAGAAATAATGGTAATAATAGGAAATGAAATATTCATTTTTAATTGTAATATATCCAGGCATAAATTGTACAAGTGTTAAATAATTGTAGTAAGCAATTATTAATAGCTTTATGGTAATAATGTAATTGTATTCATCAGGTTCATTTGCTCATAGTTAAACCTGCATTTGATTATTGAGAATTAGATTTTGTTTAGGTGAACTTATAATATATATAAGGGACTTGAACTCAGGTTTTCAAACTCCCCATAGCTATCCAATATCATCTTATACAACTGATACCCATGACCCCATACATGTGAAAAAGATAAATGATCCCAATATACATATTTTATGCTGAACCAGCACTCATCAGCTGATCCAGATCACCATCTCCTACACATATATACAATCAATGCTCAGTTTATATTAAGATAACAAATATTTAAACTTTAATGGACAAGCTTCAATCTTTTCCAGTCTCCAACTTTTTAGCCAACCATAGCATTGAAAATCCTAAGATGGAGTGCTCAAATCCCATACTAATACCAATATTATTGTCATACTCATGTTTACCTTAGGTTAATACAATCTCTCACAAATAGGACCTTAATATGGCCATTTGATTATACAAAAGAGGGATGGGCAGAATACAGGCTGAATGTGTAATATTTAAATATATGGATATCTGAAAATTTTAGATTTTCTACTTACTAGTTATCCATTAGATAAAGCGCTGGGCTTGTCCTGGTATTTTAATCTAATGCTTGAATATCCTAGCACCTCACTGAGAAAGCCAGTAGCAGAAACCTGTCTGGGGTTAGGGATATTCTGTACAGCTTGTTAAGAGCTTATTTGCGAGCTCTATATATAACATTTGTAATACAAGCTTGTTAAATTAGGTCATGGGACATATGACTTGATTTCTTTGTAATTGTAAAAATATATACATATATTTTCCATATTAAACTTAATGTAATTATAAGGGACTTGAACTCAGATTTTCAAACTTCCCAATCTATCCAATCCATCTTATATAACTGATACACATGACCACATACACATGAAAAAATATAAGATCTCCAATAGAAATATTTCATGCTGAACCAGCACTCATCTATTGGTCCAACTGATGAGTATTGGTGCAGCATGAAATACATATATTGTAGATCATTTATCTTTTTCATGTGTAAATGGTTATGTGTATCAGTTATATAAGATGGATTGGATAGCTGTGGGGAGTTTAAAAATAAGAGTTCAACTCCCTTATAATTTTATTAAGTTTACTATATAAATAAGCATTTACTTTTATAGCACTCTGCTTTATAAATTGTAATACATTAAAGATCAGCCTTTTCAAGCTATTGTGCATGCACTTTTTACGAGTGTTAATAATAAATGAATACTTTCACTCCCAACATGAGATATAGTATTTAAAAAAGAATAAAATGAATCCACTTATTCTTTCCAACCCAAATGCTTATATATGGGCAAATCTTAAGTACTGGAAGTGAAAGCATGAGGATAGACCACTCACTTTAAATTACTGATTACGATGTCTGAATGAATGATGTTGACAAAATTATCTAGAATGTATTACAATTTATAAAGCAGAGTGCTATAAAAATAAATGCTTATTTACATATGTTTAAGTTTCACTTGAGAATGATGTTTAGTAAACTCTAGATAATTTCGTCGACATCATTCATTCAGACATCGTAATCAGTAATATAAAGTGAGTGGTCTATCCTCATGCTTTCACTTCCAGTATTTAAGATTTGCCCATGTATAAGCATTTGGTTTGGAAAGAATAAGTGGATTCATTTTATTCTTTCTTAAATACTATATCTTGTGTTGGGAGTGAAAGTATTCATTTATTATTAACACTCGTAAAAAGCGCATGCACAATAGCTTGAAATGGCTGATCTTTAATGTATTATAAGTTTACTATAGAAAATATACATGTATTTAAATATTATATATATATATCTGTATGGGAGGATTCATTCATATTTTGTTTTAATAAATTAGAGATCCATCTCAAAATGAGTCATTTATGTATAAGTTGTAGTTTTATTAAATTGGGATTAGGACCTAAAATGACAATTCCTTATAGTTGTTGTTGTATAAGAATAGTAGTTATATTTATCCCGTATTAAATATATGCATGTATTGGTACTAAGAAACTTATGAGTCAAAGAAATGTCTCTCTGGGTTCATTGTATGGCAAATGTACTCAATTATCTATAACTATATTAATATTATAATGTAATTGAAGATTAAAATTAAACTTAGCAAAGAAGATTTGAACATTTATAAATAAAAATTGTTTTCCTGCATCCATATGGGATAAGATAATAATATATTAGAGAAAAGGTTTTGGTAAAAGAAAATAAGTTACATAATAACTGATAATTATATTTTGTAATCAAACATGTTGTGTGATGTGCTAGCCTCTTTAAATCTAATATTGTATGGTCTATGTTCATTCATCAGGAATAATTCATGTTCTTCATGATCTAGCCTTGTATTACAAATAATGGCTGTGTGTAGTGGTCATCATTATTTGGTTAAATAAAGATTGTTAAAACATATGTGTTGGCATATTTCCTGGTAGTTAAAATCAGGTGGCATCCTATAAATTATAAACAAAAAATGTAAATCATGTAAATATGATTTATCTAATCATTGCATAATATATCAAGAGCTCACAAATAAGCTCTTAAGCTTTGCAGAATATCTCCAATCCCATGGCTTCATCAGTGAAATTCTAGGGTATTTAAGCATAGATGCTGAATATCTTAGCACCTCACTGATGCTTGAATATTCTATCATTTCACTGAGGAAGCCAGTAGCAGAAACTGGCTGGGGTTAGGAATATTCTGCAAAGCTTGTTAAGAGCTTATTTGTGAGCTCTTTATATAACATTTGTAATACAAGCTTATTAAATTAGGTCATGTGATAAATGACTTGATTTTTTGTAACATATATAAATATAAGAAATTTGAACTCTGACTTTCAAGCACCCTTCAACTATCTACCATCTCATACAACTGATACACATGACCACACACATGTAGAAAAGATAAATAATCACCAATATACATATTTCGTGCTAAACCAGCACTCATCAGTTGGTTCAGACTATCATCTCTCTCTCACACACACACACATATATATATATATATTGTGAGAGTACCACATGAGCCTCATCTAAAACAATGTGTTTCTTGGTGAATTTAACTGTGCCTATATTGAATAAACAGATATAAATAACATACACCTATCTTAAGCTTTTACCATTAAGCATCACATGATTACTATCTCTTATACTAGCACATATTTGTTTATAAACAAAGCGAAACTCTCCATACAGTATTGCCACCCTGTGCCAACCAGAGTAATCAATGAATGCCAGAAGGCTTGTGCATAAAATCCCTATCTAATGCCTACTCATCCAATATCCCCAGACTAGTTTCTGGCTTGTGGCCATAGTCAGTGAGGAGCTTTGGATCTGAGAGCACTGTACCTAGATCTTAGGATCTAATGCAATCCTCCAGCCTCCACCTTTTATCTCTACTTAACTACTAAACTATGAGAATGAAATTGAAAAACACAAAAATGTTTTTAATCTAAGCTCAATAGCTTATATAGTCATATGGGTCTGAACTCAGTTCAGCATCCATACATTTTGGTGTCTTTGGCTCTTTAACAACCATAGCCACCACTATCCTATTAGGCAGGATTGGTGTTAAACCATTAAGCATCACATGATCACTATCTCTTATACTAAGCACATATTTGTTTATAAACAAAGCAAAACTCTCCATACAGTATTGCCTTCTGGCATTCATTGATTACTCTGGTTGGCACAGGGTGGAAATACTGTATGGAGAGTTTTGCTTTGTTTATCTTAAGCTTTTCGTATATCATCTATATACGTAAACTAGTTAGTATTAAAAGAATAATTCTAAAAATGAATAATTCTAGTTTATTTATACACACACATAAATAAATGTTTCTAACTAATAGTATTTTTTTTATTAATATAAAAACTTGACATTTGACAAAACCTTAAGTCAACATTGCATTTTTATCAGTTGAAACAAAGGAAATAAATGTTTGGGGCTCATTACAAATTGTATATGTTAAACAATAGAGAGCGTGAGCATGATTATGTGATATGCTTGCAGAAATTAATCCAGTATAAAAATGAACTAATATTGCTATAACAATAATCTTCTATTTAGTTATCAAGGCAAGAACTATGTCTGTAAATTTAAATGTGTTCAAATTTAGAACACATTTAAGAAAAAAAAAGAAGATTCAATATTTTAAAACCTGCTTCAAGTAATTAATTTACTGCCTTTTAATATTATAAAGAACTATAAAAAAATAATCATTGAAATTGACAAGGTTATAAGAGATATCAACGTCTTCGAAATGAGTTTTCAAAATATATATTTAAGAAGAGAAAAATTTATAAAGATGTTCTCTGGCTAGATAATTTATGCCAAAGATTTCTGCTGATGTTTTAAACCTGAACATGTAAATTTATTCCTACTACTTAATGCCTAAAATATAATTGTTGTAATTCTCATTTAAAAAGCTGCCTTAATAATGGAGTATTATATTGAAGAAGATGTTAAATATTTTACTATGCAAATATTTAAAAGAATGAATACCTGGATTGTCTCTTCGAAGGATGATCAATGAACTTTATGTTTCAACATTCATCGTCATTTTATTTCATCTAAGGAGGGATATAAAACCGTTATTCTTTCTTGTCTTGGATTACTTCATTGTGTATTTTAATAATCCTTAAACTTTATTTCCTTTGTGGATAATTATATTTACTTGGAAAAATTACTTCATATATTAAAGTGGAGAACTGATAAGGTGAATATTTTATTTTATTTTATTTATTTAATAAAATTTAGATGTTGATATTTTGTATATATACTCTGATGAAAATGATGGCTGACTAAGGTAAAAGTTTTTAAATTATTTCAATTTGGAAGTAGGTTTTATTATATTCCAAATTGAATCTTACCTGACAATTAACATAATTTCTTTTTAAACATACATAACTAATATCAGAATACATTGTATTATTAATCTAGTGTGAATGGATGTTATCTTATATAGGCATATAACACACACTGAATCATTTTAATGACACAATACGTAGATTTACAATGTATGGTGGTATTATTTATATTACACATGATTTTAAATTATATATATGTAAATGATTACATTTTTTTTTCTGAATGTTAAATAGTTTATTATTGTATTTAAATATGAGCACAGATTATAATTCTAAATTTTAATATTTTTATGTGATAATATTTTTGTTTTTATTACGGATTAAAATGTGTTAAACTTGATTTTAAAATTAAACAGGTCTCATTTGTTTATTTTATTTAGTCATTTTATAAAACCAATAATTATAAATATACATACTCATGCATATATATGTTGAATCAACTTAGTGATTTAATATTTATAAAAAAGTTATATATAGCTTATATTACATTTATCATTACTATGGGATATTTGTGGAAATGCCTGAAGAGAGTCGATTGCAATTTCTACTCTGAGCTCGAATTCCGAGAGTAACGAGGTTATTAATAGAGGAGTGGATTGGATTATATTTTAAATCTCATCATCCATGGCATTCTATAAGAAGACTCAAAGTCTGACTATAGGTAGATGCGACTTCCTCGAATCCTGAAAAGGATCGTCCCGTTATACATGGCGCCCATACTTAAGGCATGAAACAGTAGTTTTACATTAATTAAATCCATAGTTTAAAAAAAAAATTATATGAGTATGTTGTGAATTGGTAAAAACACTGAATAATAAATAATAGAGACTTTGAAATAAAATAAACCGTAATAAATAGATAAATCAGTCGCTTTAAAATAAATAAATAAATACGATTATAGTTTGGACATTAAAATATATATTATAACAATATCTTATAAAAGTAGGAAAAATAGAGTTACATTTAAGGGCACAAGCACAGCATGAAATCTTTTGGCATATAAGTAATTATAACCTTGAAAAGAAAGTAGTTTATATATATAATATTAGGAATTTTTCATTAATGATAACTAGAAGTGGGAAAAAGCAAATAATAATGGAAGTAAAAAGTTTTGAAGAATCTTTAAGTAATAAAGATAGTGAAATAGAGATTACTTCAATTAGTAATGAACAAGGATCCTTACAAGTCCTAATGTCTGAGGGGTCTGTAGAAGAAGTTGAACATCTTTCACAAGTTCACATGACAGAACAAATATTACCTCAAACACAAAAAGAAACTGAAGCTATAACAGTACAAGAAAGTGATAAGCATATAGCTCAATTGGTTCAAATGATGAAACATCTACAAGTTAGCATGGAAGCAAAGATGGATAATATGGTAACTAAAGCTGGTATGAATAATATAAAAGCTGATATGAATAATATAAATGCTGATATAAATAAAATGAATGCTGATATGAAGGGAGAAATGGCTAGAATGAGTGATAATATGTTAACTAAAGTTGATATGGAAAATATGGAAGGGAAATTAAAAGAAGACAATTTCTATAAAAGAAGAGTTAAAGAAATATATTAATAATGTTAAGGAAAAGATGCAAGTAGAAATCAAAGGTATTGAAAATAAATTGTGTGAAGAAATGAAACAATTATCATTAGATTTAAATAATGTTCAAAAAGATAGAAATGAAACAAACAGTAAATGAAGTGAGAAAAGAGATGAATGAAGGAAACTTACAATGTCAACAACATTTTAAAGAATTTAGTTGTAGTGTAACTAGTCAATTAGAAATCAAATATCAAGAGATACACCAGAGCCAGGAAACATTTAAAAATAAAATCCAAACAAACCAAGAAAAGTACCATGAAAAGATTCAAGAAAAATTTCAAGATATTTATGTGAAAGTAAATCAGTTTAATACAATACAGAGTGGTGAAATAGAAACAAGGATGGAATTTAGTGAAACCATAAAACAAGATTTAAGGCAGCTTAGAGCTAAAGTGGCTTTAAATGAATCAGATATAATTATAACTAAAAAGGCTTTAGAAATAATTATAAAGGACACAAGTGGAACAAAGAATCAAACACATCTCATGAATAAAACCACTACCCAAAATTTTATCCATGTTGAATCTCAATTAGATAAAAATTCACAAAATAGAGAAAGGCAATTAAGTGAACATAGCCCAAATATACAAGATGATAAAGATAAGAGAAATGTAGAAAATAATTCAGATACATTTACCCGAGGTCTTAATGATGCAAGAAAATCCCTATTGGAATCTATCTTTCCATATCAAATGATGCAAGAAAATGAAGAATATTTTATTCATGATAATTTTGATGAAGTTAATCCTAACATAAATCAAAGTAATTCAGATTTACCTATGCTAACACCACATATCGATTCTACAGTGCTAAATAAACCATATAATCATACAACACAAATGAATACCATTAATCAATTTGTGTGACTCAAGGTTTTTAAGGGATTACCAAGTGAAGCACCCATAGAACACCTTAAGAGTCAATTTATATTTTTCAGTAAATAAGAATTTGACTGAGGGAGAAAAATAGATTATTGCTTATAGTCATTTACAGGGGGATGCACTCCTATGGTGGGGGTCATTATTCAAAACTCCATCCACATTTAATGACTACCAAATTATGTTGATTAAAAATTTTTGGAGTAGGGATAAACAAGAAACATTACTTTATCAGCTATTTCAAAAGAAATATAGGCCTTCTCCAGGGGAAACACTAACTAAATTCTTCCGATGTCAAGTTACCAAACTTCAAACATTAAGTACTTATCATTTAACAGAAGGTGATATTGTTCATATTGTCAAAAGAAACTTACCATGGAAAATTGAGCAAACATTGTTATGCACAAATTCCAATAGTATAGAAAAAATAACAGAATTACTTAACAGTATTGATTTAAATAATACTAACATATCATCAAGAACTACAGAAAAGAGAAAAGAAGAACTCACACTAAATACTATTTACTATAAAAAAAGAAAGAATAATAATGACATAAATCATTGGAAAGGGAAGTCATTACACTAATCCCTTCTCATATGTACTCAAATAAGAGTAATCAAGCATCAAATAATAATAAAAAGATGAATCATTTCAATAGCCCAGAAAAATCTCAACCTTCAACCAGTAATCATGCACTGAAAATACAACAAAAACCAAACTGAAAAAGGTACTTGGAGTCATGTTCCTCACTTTAAGAAACCAAAAAAACAATGAGGAACATAAATAAAAAGAAAACTGGGAAATCACTAATTTGATGCATTCATGGGAGGACAGAGCACCTGATTTTGCTTTGCAAAGTTGCCACATGATAGAGGTGTTGTTTGAGGACATACCAGTTAAAGCATTATTAGATTCTGGTAGTCAAATATCAGTGGTGACAGTTGCATTCTATAATAAAGTTCTGACAAATAACCCTAACATCCAAAATTTTACCATTAAAATCCACACAAGTCACCATGGCAAATAATAGAAAAGTGAAATTATTACAAAAACAAATTTGGATACAAATTAAAATTGGACAAACAACCCTCTATCATGTCTTTCTTATATTAGATGGATTAATACATAAGGCTATCTTAGGGGCAGATTTCCTCCACATGAACCATTCTATCCTTGATTTCTCAAATAAGATAGTTAGGATTAATGATGAGGTTTTGGAAATGACATTGCATCCAAGATATGGTCTTTTTGAGGTTGATTGTATGATATCTGTAATCCCACAAGCACCAATTGAAAGTAAAATCGCAGAATCTAATTTACTTGGAAGCGATGACAAAATTAAATTACGATCTGTTATTAATGAATCTGGCCCTATTTTTTCAGAAATACCAGGGATAATAAAGGGTTTCCAGCAGAGAATAAATCTTATACATGACCAACCCTTTCAATCCAAATCATATCCTATGCCTTACCAATATCATGAAGAGATAACAAAACAAACCAATAAGATGCTATATTGGGGAATTATTTCCAAATGTTCTTCACCTTATTGTAATCCAATTGTTACTATGAAAAAGAAAGATGGGTCGATGAGATTTTGTTTGGATGCTCATCAACTGAACAAAATTACGGTTCCTGATAGGAACATCCCACCACCCATCCACGAATTGTTCATGAAGTTTGGAAATAAAAAGGTATTCTCTACCTTTGACTTAACCTCCAGTTATTGGCAAATTGAACTCTATCCTGATGATAGCCAATATACTGCCTTCCAATATGAGGGTTTCACCTATCAGTTTAATAGGATGCCCTTTGGATTGATCAATAGTTGTGCTGGCTTTATACGATGCTTGGATAATACCTTATCTCCTGAGGTCAAACAGATCATTAAAATTTATGTGGATGATGTAATTATTGCATCTATTACTATTGAAGAACACTTTCAACATCTAAGATTATTTTTTAAAGAGTGCTGTGTGAAAGGAATTAAAATCAATTTCAAGAAAAGCACGGTATGTAATGAAGTGGTTTTCTTAGGACATATCATTGGATGCAATAGGATAAGACCTCATCCTGATAAGATCAGTGCCATACATAACTTCCCAAAACCCATGAGTAGAAAACAAATTAGATCATTCTTGGGACTGTGCAATTTCTACAATCGTTTTTATCTAAAGTTTTCTGACCACATGGAACCATTACTAAAACTTATTAGAAAGAATGAAAGGTGGAACTGGACTAGTGAACAAGATGAGGCATTTGCAAAGATTAAAACAGGGTTCTTAGAGCAAACCATCTTAGCCTTCCCTGATTTTAACAAACCATTCATTGTTCAAACGGACAGCAGTGGTTTTGGATTAGGGGTAACATTATCCCAGATCCAGGAGGACGGTCAACCTGGTGTCCTCTATATCATCAGCTGCCTCTTGAAAGGTCCAGAATTAAACTATATGGTCACTGAGAAGGAGGCACTAGCCATAGTGTCGGCCTTCCAAAAGTTTCGACAGATGCTTCTTGGATCAGAGATGATAGTAGTCACGGATCACAAAAGCCTCGAATTCCTGAATCACAGCTACTTGACTAACAGTCGTTTAATATGGTGGAGCTTGTTATTGCAGGAATTTAATTACACCATCCAATATTGCAAAGGATCCAAGAATGTTGTAGCAGATGTGCTCAGTCGAAACCCATGTAGGTCAGAACAATGTAACCTGTCAGTAGATAATGCCTACATTACTAACATTGATCTAATTATTGATAAAAATGTAGAGAATGATTTAGAAAACTTATAAGACCCACAGTCTAATGATCCTGACCTAAATCCCATAATTAATGCATTAAAGGGGGAGAAAGTTCTGCATGTGCCAAAAGATCTTATCCAATATAAGTTAGAGAAAAATGTCTTACTTTATAAACCAAATTTGGATATTGAAGAGTGGAGGGTAGTTATACCCAAATCAATTAGAATGCCACTTGTAAAATATATACACTGTCTGTATGGACACTACGGTGCTCATAAGACAGAACATATGATTAAAAATTGGTTTTACTGGCCAAAGATGTATCAAGACATCTTGAAATCACTGCATGATTGTTTAGTGTGCCTGCGAGCAAAGCCAGTAAACCAGAGTTATGTTAATTCAGTGAAATCTATTATTCCAGTAAGACCAAATGATATCTTAGCAATTGATTACTATGGACCTTTGCCTCCATTCAATAAGAAGAAATATTTATTAGTTGCTTATGATCTCTTTTCAAAATATGTGTCAGCTTATCCAATACCCCAAGCTAATACTAGACATACCATCAAAGTATTAGATACCCTCCAATTCATTGGGATAGGAAAGCCTAGAACCATATTAACAGATCATGGTACTCCTTTCCTATCCAAAGAATGGAAAACATGGGTAGAAAAATCTCAAATTAAACATGTGCTTACCTCCATTAGAAATTCTCAGTCCAACCCTTGTGAAGGTGTAATGCGGGAGCTTGGTAGGTTGTTTAGGACTTATTTAGGAGATGAGCATAAGGGGTGGGTTAAGCTAACCAAGCGTGTAATTGGAATGTGAATGAATCAACTGGATTCACACCAATTAGATTACACTTTACAAAAATCGTACCAACATTATTTGCAAGGTATAAACCTATGCCTACATATGCTGAAATAGATACAGAAGAAAATAGAGTAAAAGCTTATGAACAACTTGTAAAAAATGCCAATCAAAGAAATAAAAATGTGATGACAACTTCACACAAATTCAAAATTGGGGATCAAGTTTTTATAAAAATACCTCATGTGAGTAAACTCCAAGAGAGCAAATATCAAAAGTTTTACCATCAATATGAAGGACCTTATACTATCATAAAGCAAACAGGTCCCAATGCATTCTGGATAAATATAAAGGGAGACATTAAAGGCACTTACAATGTTAGAGTGTTAAAACCCTATTTTGGTCAAACAAATTAATAATGTTTTACCACATTCTACTTATGTATAGAGTAAAATATTGAAAGAAAAGATAACTTGGAATAGGTAAGGAGATAAAGAGTTTTCATTTAAAAGTATATAGGTATATATATGTATAAGGATGTATATAAGTCAAAAGAGACATTAATTTTCTTTGATGAGTATATGTTAAGCAATTAAAATTAATTCTTAGGATACCTAAAAACTAAAACCGTTTTAAGAGTTAATCCATGCTGAGTGATGGATGTTCTTATGTTTTGGATAGTTCTCAAAAGAGTCCATAAGTCTTAAAGAAAAGCAGGATGGAGACTACCAAACAAATATATGTGTCATCTATAAAAGAAACACATGACAATAAATCCATCAAAAGAAAATAAATAAAAAAGGGAAGAAAAAGAAAGAACCCTATATATATATATATAAACCTCCTTATCCTTCTGTTTAAATTGAATGATATTTAATGTAGAGAAAGAGAAAGGATTAAAAAAAATAGAGCAAATAATAAGGGTTGATAAAAGCAGGAAAGAAAAACAAGCTCCATGACTTTATATTTAATGCAAACATTGACACACATTAAGTGTCCAAATTTTAATGGTAAATATAAAATTTGAACTTTTTAAGGGGGGTAATGTGAGAGTACCACATGAGCCTCATCTAAAACAATTTGTTTCTTGGTGAATTTAACTGTGCCTATATCGAATCAACAGTTATAAATAACATACACCTATCTTAAGCTTTACGTATATCAGCTATATACATAAACTAGTTAGTATTAAAAGAATAATTCTAAAAATGAATAATTCTAATTTATTTATACACACACATAAATAAATGTTTCTAACTAATAGTATTTTTTTATTAATATAAAAACTTGACATTTGACAAAACCTTAAGTCAACATTGCATTTTTATCAGTTGAAACAAAGGAAATAAACCTTTGGAGTTCATTACAAATTGTATATGTTAAACAATAGAGAGCGTGAGCATGAGTATGTGATATCCTTGCAGAAATTAATCCGGTATAAAAACGAACTAATATTGTTATAACAATAATCTTCTATTTAGTTATCAAGGCAAGAACCACGTCTGTAAATTTAAATGTGTTCGAATTTAGAACACATTTAAGAAAAAAAAAGAAGATTCAATATTTTAAAACCTGCTTCAAGTAATTAATTTACTGCCTTTTAATATTATAAAGAACTATAAAAAAATAATCATTGAAATTGACAAGGTTATAAGAGATATCAACGTCTTCGAAATGAGTTTTCAAAATATATATTTAAGAAGACAAAAATTTATAAAGATGTTCTCTGGCTAGACAATTTATGCCAAAGATTTCTGCTGATGTTTTAAACCTGAACATGTAAATTTATTCCTACTACTTAATGCCTAAAATATAATCATCGTAATTCTCATTTAAAAAGCTGCCTTAATAATGGAGTATTATATTGAAGAAAATGTTAAATATTTTACTATGCAAATTTTTTAAAAGAATGAATATCTGGATTGCCTCTTTGAAGGATGATCAATGAACTTTATGTTTCAACATTCATCGACATTTTATTTTATCTAAGGAGGGATATAAAACCGTTATTCTTTCTCATCTTGGATTACTTCATTGTATATTTTAATAATCCTTAAACTTTATTTCCTTTGTGGATAATTATATTTACTTGGAAAAATTACTTTGTATATTAAAGTGGAGAACTGATAAGATGAACATTTTATTTTTTTTATTTATTTAATAAAATTTAGATGTTGATATTTTGATATATACTCTGATGAAAATGATGGCTGACTAAGGTAAAAGTTTTTAAATTATTTCAATTTGGAAGTAAGTTTTATTATATTCCAAATTGAATCTTACCTGAAAATTAACATAATTTCTTTTTAAACATACATAACTAATATCAGAATACATTCTATTATTAATCTAGTGTGAATGGATGTTATCTTATATAGGCATATAACACACACTGAATTATTTTAATGACACAATACATAGATTTACAATGTATGGTAGTATTATTTATATTACACATGATTTTAAATTATATATATGTAAATGATTACATTATTTTTTTTGAATATTAAATAATTTATTAATGTATATATATATAAGCACAGATTATAATTCTAAATTTTAATATTTTTATGTGATAATATTTTTGTTTTTATTACGGATTAAAATGTGTTAAACTTGATTTTAAAATTAAACAGGTCTCGTTTGTTTATTTTATTTAGTCATTTTATAAAACCAATAATTATAAATATATATATACTCATGCATATAATTATTGAATCAACTTAGTGATTTAATATTTATAAAAAAGTTATATATAGCTTATACTACATTTATCATTACTATGGGATATTTGTGGAAATGCCTGAAGAGAGTCGAATGCGAGATCTACTCTGAGCTCGAATTCCGAGAGTGACGAGGTTATTAATAGAGGAGTGGATTGGATTATATTTTAAATTCTCATCATCCATGGCATTCTATAAGAAGACTCAAAGTCTGACTATAGGTATATGCGACTTCCTCGAGTCCTGAAAAGGATCGTCCCATTATAATATATATAATCAGTGCTCAGTTTATATTAAGATAGCAAATCTTCACACTTTAAAGGGCAGGCTTCAAGCTACTCCAACCTTCAATTTTTCAGCCATCCATATCATTGAAAATCTGATGATGGAAAAGCCCAAATCCCATGCTGATGCCAACATTATTGGCATACCCATGTTGACCTTAAGTCACTTTGACCCCTCATGTATAGGACCTTATCCATTTAAATACATCGAAGAGGCATGGGTATGATACAAGCTTCATATATAAATATTTGAAAACTAGGCACTCTTCACAAACATCTCAGGATATTATAAGTATTACAAAGTAAGTAATGATATAAAAATATTAAATAATTTATAATTTTAATTATACATATATTCAATAATAAAAATAATCAATAATAATTACAAGAAAATATATACAGTAAATAAAATATATTTATATTTATGCAATATTTGAGCTATTGTTATTTACAGATTTTTTTACTATTAAGTGCAATACTAAAAAGACATCTTCTCATTTCAGCCTCATCTGCTTTTAGTCTTTCTCTCCTCTCTCTCTCCCTCTCTCTCTCTCCCTCTCTCTCTCCCTCTCTCTCCCTCTCTCTCTCCCTCTCTCTCCCTCTCTCTCTCCCTCTCTCTCCCTCTCTCTCTCCCTCTCTCTCCCTCTCTCTCTCTCTCTCTCTCTCTCTCCTTTGCTGCTTTTAACAATTGCTAATTGCTAAAAAAAATAATTTGCGAAACAAATAACAGAAAATTGCAGCAATAAGACTAACCTTTTTTTTTTCAAAATGAAAATTTTTGATCTTTATATTAATCTGGAATATATCATTTTCAATTTTTTTACATTTTCATTTTAAATTTTCATTGTTTCTTAATTTAATTAGTTATTCCTGGTCTATTATTCTTTTCTACTTTTAATAACACTATAAAAGTACTGCAGTGCCATTTTTTTATCATTTTGTAGTATTCTTTGAATTATCATTACAACTCTTTAGGGCAGTGATTTCTCAACCTGTAGGTCATGACCCCTTTGACGGTCAAACAACCCTTTTACAGGGGTCACCTACCATTAATAAACATATTTTTGATTCTAACAGTATCAAAATTACAGGTTGGGGGTTGCCACAACATAAGAAACTGTATTAACAGATCAACAGCATTAGAAAGGTTTAGAGTCACTGCCTTAGGGTGTTATAGCATTTTGGTTAAAAATTATCGGGCTAAACATTAGAACACTATATATCTTTTATAGCTGTTATAAATTTCCATTATTCTAATATCCTCTATCCAAACTGTCATATCAAATTCCAAATTATTTGTAGGCTAATGCTTGCTAAAATTTTTGTTTAGTCTTCTTTACCACATTATTTCTACTAATCAATATACCATTGTCAGATTAAAGTTTAATTTGATTCTGCATGTGTTAATTGCAATAAATATTTGATGGATATAATATTTATTTTAGTGGTGCATTCTTTGTATCATTGGAGTTATCTGATTCCTATAAGCAATCAATCTTAACCTGCTGCTAATACAAATATGTTAAAACATTTTAGTTTATGTAATGTATGTTTTTTTTTTCATTCTCTCAAAACAGTGAATTAATTTATCATTCTTTTTTATATATCAGTAATAAGATTTGAAATACAAGTATTCTTCATATACCTGGAGTTTAATTGTAAATATAGGGTATTTGAACCCAAACTTTCAAGCACTCTTCCACTATCCACACTACCTCATACCATTGATACACATGAACACACACATGTAGAAAAGATTTGTGTGTGTGTGTGTGGTCATCAGTGGTATGAGAGTGTGGATAATGGAAGGGTGCTTAAAAGTCTGGGTTCAAATCTCCTATATTTATATCAGTAATAAGAAAATATCTTTAAAAGAAATAATCAAGATTAATATAACATATACTTATTTATCCTTACGTTTGTTTAAACATTATGCTTGAAATATTACATTTATGATACAGAAAAAAATTATTATAGGTATCTTTATAGAAATTTTGGGTGAATGTTCTATAATCAGATTCACAGTGATTAAATCTATTGCAACCTTATAATACTCTTTTCACATGTTAGTGTTTGCAATCAATATTAACAAAAGAATTATAAATTTATAAATTTATTGACAATAAAGTTGTTGTTTTTTTAACATAAAAACGTGGGCAAATATACTTTGAACTTTAATGATGAAACTCATGTTTTCGTTTCATATAACTTTAAAAATAAACTACTTTAACAACCTTCTACTTTCCATCTGAAATTAATCTGTTTTTAAATATTCAAACACTTATTGTTCAAAGTGAAAACATTATTTTTAAAATTTCCTTTAGCAAATTGTATTAATTTTATAATTAAAAAATCGTATTTCTATATTCTAACGCAAAATAAACAAGGCTATTATATTCTTAAACTATTATTTAAAACCTGCATTAAAATTAACTCTTAATAAACCTTAGTCCTGTTTTATTTTTTAAAAAGTTTTATTATTTTACGCATGTACTTCAGTTAGGGATATTTTTCTGCTGCGATAAAATATCAATATAAACTGCAAGCAGATAAAATTAAACTCATTTTTCAATATAGGATTTTTCCAGTTATTTAACCTATAATCAACATAGCTAACCATCCAATATTGGTGGATTAATAAGTTTCAAAATATTTTTATTTTAAAGTTAAATCGAAGTTGAATAACTACGCAGATACTCATCAGTAATTAAATGGCCATCTTTGTGTAAAATATTTTTTCTTTACTGTTTTTTAATCGGGTTAAGCAAACTGCTGAAGTAACATTTACCTTCAAAATAGACTATTTAAAGGTCTTATCCCCCCTCCTCATCTTTCGAAATTATTATCTTTTTATATGAAACAAATTTACATCCAATTCTAAAGTTCTGTTTCTATTTTTAATATATCTCCTCAATATTTATAATTAGTAGCAAAGATATTATATCAAAAATATTTTTTCCAGCACATAATGAACTCACTAGGAAGTTTCAAATTTTAAAAAAAATGCATATTTGCATACTCCATTGATAATCGCATATATGTAGTATATGCCCATGAAAAGATGATTCAGGGTTTGTCCTCTCTCCAAACTGCCTGGAGAAAAGCTCTGACTACATAGATTAGGTAGTAACATGTATCCACAAGCATTTTAAATGCTAACAAATCTGAATCACATGACAAACCCATGATGGAGCAACTTGCTAATTTTTTTAAGCTGGGCAAAACTGCTACTGAATATATACTTTTACTCTTTTCTAATGGAAACTAAAAACGCACTTGTTGTATAAATCTTTCATTACTAAAATTTTATAAATATAATAATTAACAACATCACTTATTCCAGTAGCAGGTAAATGTGCAAACAATAGTAAGTGCATGTGCAAAGATTGTAATCTTAAGCCAATACCCTGAATTCTATAGGGCTTAATCCTCTAGTCATTCTTGCTGTTTCTATGTTATTTCGTATTTCTTTATGAAATATAGTATCAGATAGATCTAATTTTTTTTAATATTTTTATTTTACTAAAGCTTGACTTAACATAAATATTCAATAAAATTTATATTTTGCAAATAATATGCCTTATTCGACATTAATATGTGAGCTTACAAATTAATTCTTTTCTAGATTGTAATCTTAAGCCAATACCCTGAATTCTATAGGGCTTAATCCTCTAGTCATTCTTGCTGTTTTTATGTTATTTCATATTTCTTTATGAAATATAGTATCAGACAGATCTCTTTTTTTTTTAATATTTTTATTTTACTAAAGCTTAACTTACATAAATATTCAATAAAATTTATATTTTGCAAACAATATTCGACATTAATATGTGAGCTTACAAATTAATTCTTTTCTAGTTGCAAAATTTATTACATTAAAAAATACTCATATTTTAAATATAGTGGCATATACTAGATTGAATAATCCTATAATGAATAAATGTTATAATACACTTTTTTGTAATTGAATCAAAATACTGTAATGAATGAAGAAAGGTGGCAAATAAATGTGAAGGAATATCATGAAATAGCATTTCTCATAATATTTTTGGTACATTTCTGCTTTGATCATACTGCCTGACTTTATCAGATTTGTAAAAGTTCACTTATCACTTTTAGTTCTATTATCTGCTTATTTGTGCTTTTACCAATGAAACATTTTTTTTACTCACACATTCTGCAATATATACACATTTAGCTATAATCAGAGGAAAATAAAGTAATGATTTCCAGCAGTGATTTCTCAGTATTTGAAAATTAAAATCAAGTAAATTTAATTTGAATTTGAATAAATATAGCAAAAATTGGCATGCACCACACATACATATTGAAGCAGTTAATCTTAGCTTAAGATTGTGCTTCATGTTTCTACCTACTAACCTGTGTTTAAATCCCTATTTCCCATCCTGCTCTTTTTGTTGTATATATATAGGAGCAAAACTTACTAACAAAATATTGATGTTTTTAAATATTTGTTATATGTCGTTTTTACCTTTTTCTTTTTAAATTGCTTGTTTTTCTATTAAACTGTATATTTTTTATAAAATCCAATATGGAAGATGTAACTTGTTGATTGTCCTAAAATAATTAAGGGTTGGGAGCATTATTGTTTTAATCTGGGGAAGGTATTTTTTAATTAAAGTTTTACTTAAAATAAATGGGATTAAGTAGATTAGAGATACTTTTGTTGAAAAAAACATGTTGTCAAATCTATTTCTAATCTGGAAATAGATTTGAATTTATTTTTGGACGTTATCTTACAATTGCATCTTCAAAAACAACTGATAAAAGAAAAAGTATAAAATGATTGAATTTTGAACACAGAGAAGATTAGCCACTATTGAGAGGAGATTAGCTACTTTTAGAGGAGGTATTATAAATATATTTTGTTTTGCTTGAAACTTAAAAATGATGTAGCAGTAAATCCACCACTCTGCTCGACCCTATGGGTCAGGGTCATCATTTGCCACTACCATAATATCCTGTGGCCATGAAATGAAGAAAGGTCTAAAAAGAACTTTAGAATGCTAATAGAAGTTACCTGTTACTGAAGTACTTGCATTTCAATCGCCGTGCACAAACCATACTTTAAAATGGACTCTTAAAATTGCAAGGTAAATTTCCAAGCCACCACCTAATAGTCAATTTAATCTAAATAATCTATCAAGATCTCTTCTCATGTATTCTTTAACTTTGCCTTTTTTTATATATATCTGTGAATGTAATTTTGCTCTCAAATAATTTCTTTAGATCTAATCCTATCTCATATGCTCTAACTTTCTTTGGTGCGGTCATTTATTTATTATTTGATTTTATAATAGTAATAATTTTATATATATATGCTTTTCTAATTAATATGCCAATCTTAAACAATCTGACGAGTTGAATTTCTAAAATCTTTTTTTCTGTCATTTTTCTTCTTCTAAACCTTCATACAAAGGTTATTAACGTCCCCTTAAAATATAAATATATAATGCACTGTAAATTAATATGTTTGCCAGATTGTTTTATGAATCAACATTTTAGGTTCGTTTTTAATATAAAAATTGATTTGTTTAACTCTGAAAATCCAGAACTTAAGCTAATTAATGCTTTGAAATCTTTTAAAATGTTTTGTTTTTATTCAATTCTGAAAGAGTGACCCATTAATTATTTTCTATAACTGCCAGTCTTCTTATATTTTCCATACTCTTAAAATTTCAAATCTTGTATTTAAATATTTCAGTTATTGTAAAATCAACAAAGATGAGATTGATTTATTTTAAATAGCAGAAAAAGGGATGGGGAAAAATCTTAATGCTTCTTTTACTAGGTAAAATCTTAACGTATATTTTATTAAATGAAATATTCTCTATATATGTATATTATAATTGCATGGCGTATTATAGGGTCATTTATTTTTAAAGCAGTAAAATTTATTCAATGTTGTTAGAGACATGTATCATTACTGCGTTTCTGTCATTTAGCCTATCTTCGTATATATATATTACATGCTTCTAATATGGGGGTTATGACAGGTTCGAACCCATAGATTTCTTTTCAAGTCTTCGTATAAAATGCCTCTGGTGGTGATTCCCTAAGTCTGGCACACGCTATGCATATTCTTTCTTCGTATAAAAAGGCCTCTGGCGGTGATCCCGTAAGTTTGGCACACACTATGCATATTCACTTCGTATAGATAAAAGGCCTCTCGCATCTGTTATACCAGCAAAAGTCTGGGCCATGCCATGCCTATCCACTTTTCTCTAAGCACTACCCAAGAAGGGGGTGTGAGATTTCGTTTTTCATCCAGAAGCAGGACCCTTTTCCTCTTAGTTATTTTAGGCTATTATGTCAGCACCGCAAACTTCTTTATATTATTATTATTATTTCTTTTGCTTCATGACCCAGTTTTAATGCTCTAATATTAAAATTAAGCTTTGCTTAAAAGATATATATAAATGCCAATTACTTCTATTTTATTAATTAAGTTTATTTCAATCATATACAATCCTACCTTCGTAATTTATATATCTATATTTAAGAGTATCTATATGCCTTGGGAAAAATAAAGCGTTCATCTTACTATTGTTAAAATAATTTTTCATTAAATATTTTGTCATAGATTCAAATATAATCAAATGTTTTCAAATGTATTTTGTTTATTTTCACGACCTCAATGGTGTGAAAATAATTTATATCATATGTATGATGAATCCCAGAATGCTCCCTGAAATAAAGCTAGTCACCATATTTCAGAACCGTAATCCAAAGCGTTAATAGCAATATTATGTAATTCCTTTTATTAACCGATTGGCATCTTAATATTGGACCCACCAAAGAGGTATGTTTATTTGTAAGATATTATTTAACTAATAAAGAGCATATGAGAACTAATAGCGTGAATGACACTATGTAACCACTTGCTCATTCACGCACACACTAATGCATATAATTAATTTATAAATGTATAATAATTTGTCAGTATATTAAACTATATTTTATTGTCTAACTTATTTGAGTAGTTCGAATTCCTTCTTTTTCTCCACTTCCAAATGTACCACCTAGTTGATATATATGTTAGTTTAGTCATAGTCAATAGATGTCTCATTGTCTTCTCCACTCTCCTAGTTGGCCGGATTAAGATGAATTCTCATGGGCCATCACTATTATGTTATCCATTAGGTGTTTGATCTGGGGCTTAGAGAGTGGGTTCAAATTCAGGCTGGTCCCTGACCTAAATCTTGGGCTTGACTGGGTTTGAAGTACATTTTGTGAGTTCCAGCTCATGTTAGATGGATAAACATATTTTGACCGGCACAATATAATATGTCATGTTGGAAATAATTCATTTTTCTTTAAATAAAATTTTCAAAATGGCAATACAACTTAAAGATTTATTTAAGATTTTTTTTATAAAAGTTATATTTTAAGAATAAAAAAAATACTGTTTATATTTAAAAAAACCATGGAAATTTATGTTTGAGTATTTTAAAATGAATTAATAAATACTTCCAAGTTATGTGCAATGCTTACATTATAACAAAATAAATAAATTATTTTAATTTTAATCTTCAGAAAGTAAAACTACTTTTAATTATAAAAGTAAAATTAAATTTATTAATGCAATATTAATTACATTTGTAAATATTAATTTATAAAAAAATTAGCTGTATATATATATACTGTATAAATTTCTTGTAATGTATGCATTTATATATAATATTTGAAATGCCCCATAACTATATTATTTCACCCATATTCCAACTTTAAACAAAGAAAGCTCAAATTTTAGTACTACATTGAAAAGGAAATCCTCTTTTCAGTGTAGTGCTAAAATTTGAGCTTTCTTTATTTAAAGGGATGTGTGGCTGAAATAATATAAGCTATGAATGTTTCAAATATTTTACACTGAGTTCTGATAGTGTCATGCACTGTTTCTCTTTCATATATATATATATACATATATAGTTTGAAATTGATTGTGACTAATATTGGGATGTCTAAGTGTTGATTGGTTTTTAATGATTACTTAGAAACTCATTTAGCCTTGAGCATTATTACACTTATTATTTAAATATTTGAAACCAGGCATTCTTCACAAACCTGGGAGCTTAATTAAGCTCCCAGGTTTGTAAAGAGTGCCTGATTTCAAATATTTACATATTAAGCTCGTATCCTGTCCATCCCTCTTATATGTATTTAATGGATACTGTTCTATACATGAAGGGTCAGAGTGACTTCAGGTCAACATGGGCATGGCAATAATATTAGCATCAGCATGGTATTTGAGTTTTCATCATCAGATTTTCAATGATATGGATGGCTGAAAAGTTGGAGGTTGCAGTGGATTGAAGCCTGTCCATTAAAGTATGAAGATTTGCTATCTTAATATAAACTGAGCATAGATTATATATATGTGTGAGAGATGATAATCTTGACCAACTGATGAGTGCTGGTTTAGCACAATATATATATATTGGTGATTATTAATCTTTTCTACATGTGTGTGGTCATGTGTATCAGTTGTATGAGATGGTGTGGATAGTTGAAGGGTGCTTGAAAGTCTGAGTTCATATCCTCTATACTTATTATTTAAGTAATACTTTGGGTGCAATTTGAAAATATAATTGCAGTTTGCAATATTGTAATTGACTTTTTATTAATCTAATATATTTACCTGTGTAAAGAGGTTTTTTAAACCTCTGGGGTCAAGTTGCAATATTTAGTGTCTATATAAATATATTGGACCATTAATAAAGGTGGGATTCCACTTTATTTTGGGATTTCACCTGTATTATTAAAAGGAGGTTGCCTTGACAACAGTTTGAAATTGTTGATTGTTACTGATATTGGGAGTGTATAAGTGTCGACTGGCTTTTAATGATATATATATATGTGTGTGTGTGTGCATATGTACTGTATAATTTTTGTAATGTGTACATATGTACACATGTGTATAGATTGGTCAAAATCAATCAGTAAATCTATTTGCTTATCCATCTTTTTAATATTATTATTAAATAAATATTTAAAAACAATTTATTATATAATCTAATATTTATTTGATTAAAAAAGAAAGCTCTTTCTCAAGCAAATGTTTATTATTTAGTACTTGTATTTCAATAAAGCAATGAATTGTTCTGATTTTTACAAAAAAAAATACTGTTATTAATAATGATTGATAAGTACTTATATATATATTATTTTCTTCAAAATTTATACATATAATAATTTAAAATTAATATAAAAACCTATAAATTTACAAAAAAAAAGCATCAGAATTTTATAATAAAAAAAAAATGTATTTATTTTTAAGAATTATAAATTAAATCTGCTTTAATGTAGTATCCCTTTGATGCAGTGCCCTGGTATGAACTTTGTCCACTTTTCAAAGCAGTTTTGAAACTCTTGTAAATTTCTTTTAATGCCTCAGGCATTTTGTCTTCATCACTTCTAAGTTGCAAAATGCTTTTTTGAGACAATTTTTTTTAATTTGGGAAATAAAATGAAGTTACATGGATTGAAATTGAATTAATATGGTTGATGGATAAACTGTTTTTTGCTGTTTTTAATTGAAAGTTGTTTCACATTCAAGACATTTTTATTTTACCGCATTACACAAATGTTTTAGAATGAGTAGGTAAAATCCCTGACCATTACAAATAAATTGTGAGTGAAAAATGTTGTTTGCAAAAAAAAGTTGGCATTATCCTGTTATTAGACTTTATTTGTCCTGCTATTTTTGGTATGTGGTGAATTTGAACTCTTCCATTAACCTTTCCATTTTTCATTATGTGTTGTATTGACTGATAGTCAAGAAATTGTATTTGTGCTTTTTGCCCTCTATTGAGAAATTTTGAAAATCTCTTTTTTTTTTACAGCTTCAAAATTCACATATATTTTTTTCTAAATTTTAATTTCAAATAAATTCAATAAGTGAGTCTTCAAAGGTGCTTAAACTCCCTGATGATGGGTGCCTATTATATAATTGGCCATCTCAAATCTTGTGAGATTATTTTGAGAAAACATTATGATGGCCTAATAACTTGATTTTTTTGGAAAGTTTATCATCATTTTTGTATAGTAATTGGATAAAAATTATTAGAAATCAAAAAATATATTAAATATTTTTTTTTATAGAATTTTTTTATTTTTAAAAATAAAAGAATATATTCTTCTGAATAATGTTACCATAGAGATTACAGCCACAGGAAATACAACTTTCTAGAAATGTCATCAGTAAACAGTCTGTTATAACATTTAGTGATATTGTAAAAATTACAAACAATTTAAATGTTTAAAGCATAAATTGATAGATTTACTAGATATTAAAAATAATTAATTCAGTTTTTAAAACAAACATCAAACAAAGACTTCCTTTGTTTTGCAAATTGAATCTGCTCCACCTGAAATTTGATGACAAAACAACACTTTGTTTTGATTAAAATCTATTTTTTAAAATATTTCCAAAGATCAAATGTGATTTTTTAAATTTTATTTAATTTCTAAACAAAAATAGCTATCAAATGAGGTAAAATTTATTATACTGTGAGAAATAACAATGGTTTAATATTAAAATGAAAGTTGGAAGCTTAAAGTAAGTGAGAACAAAGAAATTTGTCAAAATGCTAGCACAATACAAGAAGGTTAAATCACTCAAAAATTTGTATTTTCCCTAGAACTGCTTAGTTGTAAACTGTTTCAAGGATGACAGCTGTTTCCTGGGCCATTTTTTTAATAGAAAACAGAATTTAACATTGTTCCAACTGTTCAGCCATTACAAAAATTGATAAATAAGCAAGATGTACTTAATGAAAACATTTACTACATGGTACCATGACTTTACTCAATGATGTTATTCAGTAGACTGATGTGATGCAATGTGATGTGATGCATTGTGATTTCTCCTTATATGGAGTCAGGAATCTCTCAGCAATTATGCCCAGAGAAACCTGTTAGCCACTTTTAACCCCTTTCCATTTCCCACCTCAAGTTTTCCCATATACTTTTCTACTCTGCTCCATGCAGGGGAGTCTTCTCAAGAGCCATCTAATGGCAAAATCATGCACCATAACACACACCCTAGATAATGATTCCATATTTTTGTAGACTCCCTTATATTTAAAATTAATAACTTTTAAAATATTTAAATTCTTTATACTATGTTCATTATTATATTTTTATAGCTATATTGTTTATATGCCATATTATTGTTTTATCTTTACTATTATATAATTTAATTTTATTATAAAAATTACATCTTCAAATAAATGCTTTAAAAAGTTAAATTTGCACATTGTTCATAATACTTTTTTATTATAGTCTTGAACAGAGAAAAACCATTTGTTTTCAAATTAACTTCACAATATATTTACATTAAATAAATTAACTTTAAAATATTTTTACACTTAAATTTTTGATTTTACATTATATTTTTTTTTTTAATCACCTGAATTTATTTATTGAATTATTCTGAATTTTTGGTGCTGCAATTATTGTATTTGAACTCAGAATCAATCACTTGTGGCCATTCTCTGTCACTCATTTGACAGTTTTGCAGTTATTTGATATCCAAAACTTGAACTAAAGTGTATATTGATTGATATTAATTCTATTAAAATAGCTTGATGAGTATTTAGGCAGCATTTGTAACAGATCAAAAATATGCAATTGGAAATAATAACTTTAATATAGCCTGAAAAAAATATATATAACCCAGTTTTGGTCACCCCAATGTAATAGACTGAACATGATCCCTGAAATGGAGCGTCATTTGTATCTGAATAAAATATAAATCAAAAAAAAAATAATACTAATTTTATAATACCTGTGAATTATAGTATCATTCACAATAGAATAAATATAATAAACTAAGATGAATAAATACCAATCAATAAATAATTATTCAGTATATAAAATAATCCTTTATCTAATCACATATCTAACTGTTAACTATATCAAAACAAAACATTGGTGATAAACTTTATTATAACATCATGAGTTCAAATAGCAATTAGAATAAACAGACAACCAACAAAATTATCACTTCAAATACTCTAAATACAAACCATACTTAAAATAGATTGTCTCAAAACAACAATGTATGCTTAAGATGTATTTCACTTATAATCAAATGAAAATAATAAATCATTCAACAACTTCAACAATTGAATTCTAATATATCTAGATAATGAATCAAATATTGCTTATAATAATATAAACTTATACTAAAATTTAATGATGTTCATCTCTAAATAAAATGATTGATGAATGATTGGGATAACAGCTTTAATATGTCCTATAAGTTCATAATATTTATAATATCTAAATAAATATACAACCCAATAAGTAATTTTTTAATTCTAGTTTAATAAAATAATAAATAATACTAACTCAGCCATGCTATATTCATATATTAATTTATTATTATTAATCATGCTATTTATAATAAGATAAAATACTTAATAATGATCTAATATCAATAAATCTATAAGATAATCTTGAATCTATAATACTCAATCATACCAGTATATAGTGGCATTCTATTGGATATTTACTTATGTACAATTAACCAATCATATCAATGTATTTAAACTTCCTGTAACTAAATTATTAGAAGTGTATATTATAACAATCAAAACATTTAAAACAGTTATTATCATTTATTATAATCAAGTATTAATATTAAAATTTAACATTTAATTAGATTCATGATCCACATCAACTAAATTTAAATATAATTAAAGCAAATCATTCTGACTTATAACAGACCTAAATATACTACTATCAGCTTTATAATTAAATAATATTAAGATCTTATTGACTTGTTCAATCAATAATAATTTAGATAGAACACAAATATTTTATTATGATTATCAAATAAAATTTATATATAATCAGATAATAACTATAAAATTCAATACAAAAAAATATATAACCATACTAACCAATCCTGGGATTTGATTTCTGGATGATGTGATATAGTTATTTCAAATAAATTTAATGATATAGTCAGTTTATCTTGTCTTATTCAAATGTTATTAACCAATGAATCCATTTGCACAATTGGACAATAATAATAAAAGTTTGCTTGTTTTATGTTAAATTAAAATTTATTAATAAATGAACATTAATCAATATGTACACCTATGATCTAATTGTATGTACAATAAATCATTAATTGGCATTAATTTCATATTTTAATAGGTGATTTCCTATTATTCTCCAATCATTTAATACCAAAAATTAAACACATATGTGTATGTAATACAAATATATTGCAGAATGTCCATACATTCCAAGAAATGAAAGATTATTATATATATCATTTTATGTAATTAATTATACATATAGACAAAGATGAATCTAGCTAGTTGTTAATATGAATTTAAGAGACAAAGTAAAATAAATACTTATTGCAATAAAATCTTTTTGAACTTCTAATATAAGTGATATACCTGAAGTTAATTTAAAATCAATAAATAAAAAATTAATGTTTTTAAATATAAAATAATTTTTATTCCAACAGATATAAGTTTAAATCTAGAAAAATGTAACTCTCTTATATTTTGGTATGTAAATAGATTACTATTTTACTTAAATTTTTATACTATTTGTCAATAAATATACATTTTTAAATGAAGAGAAATAAATATATATCAATAATAATCATGAATATAAACAAACAATCTGAATAAGTCTTTAAATACTGTATTTCCCAAATTGCATCACAGTTGGGTATCTATTTTGAACTATAAACTAATAATATGTTCTTGCTTTAGAGAAGATAAAATATATTCATGAAAAATTTTAAATCCAAAATACATTTTATTAATTCTGATGTTTTATGTACATATCTAAATTATTCTTTTGAATAATAATTATTTGATTTATATCACATTATACATATAAGTATTAGTTTATACTCATGATATGAAGAGATATTTTTTCATGAACAAGTATTATTTCAAAATATTACAAAGAAATAGATGCTAGCTTTATCTAGGATGATATGATGAGAAATTAAACTGATTCATATTTTAGAAAAAATTGATCAATCAATCTAATAAAATTACATATGCTGGTAAATATGAATCTTGTACACCTTCTGAAATTTGTATTTCATCTTTAAAGTATAGGTAACATCCATTTTAAATGATAAAAATATGCTGATGGTTTATAATGTAGTAAAGCAATTGTAATGGTTTTTTTCTCTTTTATAATAAATTTGTTGTTTTCCCATAAAATGTTCTTAATATGCTGCTCAGTCTATGGGCAGATAATATTGCTTCTTATCCATTTTGTTTAGCCAACTATATACTTTAAAGGAAATGAAAATCATATACAAAAAAATTTATACATGCTTCCATTTAAAGCCAAAACAAAAGAGAGAATCCAAACTATTCAGTTCTATTAATAAGATTTTTTTATTTATGTCAGTGTAAATGTGGCAATCCTCTATATTTTCTTTTTAAGGAATTTCTTCCATAAATTAAAAAAATATTATTACAGAATAATGATAAATTTTAAAAAATTATTTCACAATTATTACATATAATAAATATTTATGTATTTAATATACAAATACTATTTTTCATTCTAATATAAATTAAACAATTTACACTACATTTTCAATATATTACACTGGAAATATATTTTTACATATATTTTTTCAGTATAATATATCGTACAAATAAAAAGAACAAATATATTTGAAATATTAAACATTTATTTGTATTGTTTATAATTTACTATCATGAATGCAGTAATTTAAATAAAACATATAACAAAAGAATAATTTTATCCAAACTATATAGTTTATAATTTACATATCCATTTTTCTCTTAAAAATGAACAAAATCAATTTACAAAACAATTAATAAATATTACTATCACCATACAAACACAATTCAATGTTTCATATGTTAACATATTCACCATCCAAAAATCAAATAAGAAAGAAAGATTTTAAAAAATTATGACTGACATCTTACTACATACTGAAATATATTTCAAAGGTTAGTAGGCACAGAATCTAGCTTTTCAAGTTCCTTTTAGTTATCCATTCCATCTTATACAACCAATACACATGACCACATACATGTGAAAAGAGAAATGATTTTTAATATATGTATTTTGTGCTGAACCAGCAATCATCAGTTGGTCCAGATCATCATTTTCTACACATATATATAATCAGTGAGAAAATCCTCAAACTTTAATGGACAGGCTTCAATATTCTGTACTCTCCAACTTTTCAACCATCCATATCATTGAAAATCTGATGAGTGTGTATTCAAAGCCCTTGTTTGCCAATTTTGTTGTGTCATATTCATATTGACCAAAAGTCAATCTGGCTCCTTATATGTAGGATCTTAAGCCCATTTAAATACAAAAGAGGGATGGGCAGAATATTGACTGAATATATATTTTAAATACATGTATAGTATATATAGTGTAATTAGTGGGGGTTAGAACCCAGACTTTCAAGCTCCCCTTTAGTCATCCATTCCCTGATGATGGTATGTTCAAAGCCCTTGTTTTCCAATTTTGTTGTGTCATACTCATGTTGACCATAAATCAATCTGACCCCTCATGTGTAGGATCTTAAGCCCATTTAAATATACTACAAAATTGGCAAACAAGGGCTTTGAACACACCATCATCAAATTTTCAATAATATGAATGGCTGAAAAATTGGAGAGGAGAAGATTGAAGCCTGTCCATTAGAGTTTGAGGATTTGCTATCTTAATGTAAACTAAGCACTGATTATATATGTGTGGAGATGATGATCCAGATCAACTGAAAAGTGCTGGTTCAGCACAGAATACATATACTGGAGTTCATTACTTTTTTTCACATATATGTGATCATATGTATCCATTGTATAAGATGGAGTGGTTGACTAAAGGGAACTTAAAAGTCTGTGTTCAAATCTCTCTAATTACATTATACATCTATATATACACCTGGGTCTCTTTTTACGTGGACTTATTTAGCATGATTTTGAAGTTACGTGATTTGTGTTTCACCGGAAGTTAAACTCCGATAATGCGCTATTACTTTAAATAATAAATTTTGTGCACGTATGTTATATTGAAAGTAATAGAACATTATTGGAATTCGACTTTCATCTTAGTAATTTCAATATTTTCAGTGCTTTATAATAGTAAGATTTTATGCAATAATGAAATTAAAATCATGATTTCCACATTTTATGTGTACAACATTAAATTTTACAAGATTATAATGTAAATTTGTTCAAACATTGTGCGTGTTAATTTTGCATTTTAAATCACATTCTGTTTTTGCTTTTTAAAAAAGAATGTAATCAATTATTAATCATTTAGTAATAGCAGTGGGCACAATTAAATTTGACAATTAAAAATTAAAATCTGATTTTTAATTGTAATTAACAATTTAAAAATTACTTGGTGACTTGAAATTAATGTGATGTAAAATGAAATTTGATTTTTAAACGGAATTGAAAATTAAAGACAAAAATAAGAATTTAATTTTTAGTTGTTAGTTTTAATTAAATTTTTCGCAGCAGTGGTGAATATCTTTTTATTATCATAAGTCTAAGTTCATAAACAATTAATAAAATTGTCTCAAAGATTAATTACTAATTATGTTGTCAACAGAAAACCATTAACACAGGTGCTAGTTGTATTTCCTTTTGTGAGAATCTGATTATTTACCAGTTTGCAAACGAATGTGTTTTTTGGCAAATAGCAATAATAATTAAAACATGTATAAAAAATGTAAATTACTGTACTGTAAATTATGGATAAAAATATATTATTTTGAATAAAATTAAATATTATAGTTAAAAAAAGTTTGTCTTGTATCAATTTTTTTCAAATTTGAAATTTTTTATTAGTCATATTTTATTTCCTTATTTTTTTTTTTTTTTGCGCGAATTTTAAAGTAATTTTATGTTGGTGCTTTGCTTTTACACGAATTTTGAAAAATCACAGACCACATCCCCCCTTTTTCAATGTAAGTTACATCTATTTTTGCGTGATTTCGTTTGCGCGTGTTTTCTGAGGAACCTATCTATCGCGTAAAACGAGACCCAGGTGTATATATATATGTAAATGTTATATATATATAGTAATAGTATAATGAGAAGTTTTTTTTAATATGGCTCCATGAATTTGAGCAAGCCAAAATCTGTAACAAAATAAATTTAACCAATAATTTTATCTAAGCTCTACAAATAAAGTAAGCCAAAAATTGTACTGGAATAAGCTCAAAAATTTATTAATAATATTTATTTATTTATTAAATAAATGCCAATCCTACTTGATACCAAAATTTTAATAAATAAAATAAACAATAGTTTATTTAAAATTTATATTGGACTATTTATGATCATCAATTTTTCATGAGATTCACTGCTCAAAAAAAGGTTTTCCAGTTACTATTTTGTCTTTAGAAAAACAATATTTAAAGACGAAAAACAAGTAAAAAAAACTTATTTCACATCAATAATAAAACATTTATTTTGTAAATCAAAAAAAAAAAATTATACATTGACATTTATTATATTATTTCAATCAAAAACTTATTAATAAAACTGATATTACTTTTTTTATATGATTTTCAAAATAAATGCATTATTTTATTATTCCGTTTTAAAGCTTATTTATTAATCAGATCTTTGTTAAGCAAATTGTATATTTAACAAAAAATCCAAGGAAATATGATCATCAAACTTTGTCTTATAAATAAATAATATTTATTTATTTCCGAATATTATATATTTTAAATATAGGTATATTTTATATACCTAGAGTTTAGATGATTAAAATATAGGGGATTTAAACACAGACTTGAAGCTTCCTTCAGCCATCCACTCTATCTCACCCAACCAATACACATGACCACACATATGCGAAAAAGATAAATGATCTCTAATATACGAAATTTTGTCCTGATCCAGCACTCATCAGTTGATCCAGATCATCATCTCCCACTTACTATTTTTTTATTATACTGGTTATCCAGTTTAAAGAATTCTGGAATAAATTTAAAAGAGAAATGATATTCATAATATTTCAGTAGTATAATTTTTACTAAACCACTCTCATGAAAGATAGGGAATGTTTTCTAACTGCAAATCTTATTTCACTAAAACAAAACTGGCCAATAATGATTTGATTGACCATTTGATTTTATAGAAATTTAAATAGATTTACAACTCTTTCAAAATGTATACATATCAACTGAATGTTTGAAAAAGAAAAGGTTATTCAGTATTAGAATCATTACAGCTTGTTGAGCATGTTTTTGACAGCTAAGGTCAGAATCGTAGCATCCGTGATCTGCAGGGCACACTGTGAGATTTAAATAAAGTAGATGTTATGTAAATGACTAATTTAAATATTCCATTTTTTTGAACAATGGAGAGTTGTTTTCATTTTTGTTGATAGCATGGAATTATTGGAGATGAACCACCCTTTCTTCATTTTGAATTTTCTTCATCATGTTCACAGCATACAATGTTTACCATTCTTTACTATGTCAAAAACATGGCTGTATTATTGCTCATTCTTGAGAAAAAATGACTTTATACTCGGAGTTTATTTCTTGTTTGTTTATATAGATATTTATACTTGCAACTCTAGTAACAATGTTTATGTGAGACTCCAGTAATATTCTGGACTGCAAGAAAAATTGCTGCATCAACTTTTATATACTATTAGAGAGGGGGGGTGATCCAAGGCAACATATCCTAGTATTGTTTAACAGTCTTCTTAAATCGGCAGGAGTTTTCATTAGTGCCAAAATATATAGGCAGATATTGGTATTACTGTGATTAACTTTTGTAGAGGGCATTACTTCCTGGAAAGATTCTCACCACCTCTCTACAAATATCAAGGAACTGTTTTATACAACTTACTAAATTAGCCAAGGCCTTATCATATTTTTACTTCGGCAGTGAGTTCATTATAATTTAACTAAACAATTCATATTATTCTGTAACCTTTGGTTATGCCATAATGAACTAAAACACATCTTGAAGCATATTTGTGACTTCAAAAAATATCAAAGTTTGTCTGGTTTAAATTCAAACTTTTGAACATGTTCCACATATATATAAACATAAATTTTAGCACAATCTAGTGTACATATAAGCTTTAGAATTATAAAACATCCAATATCAAATAACAGATGAATTTTATCTCACTATGCATATGTTGACTCAACAGCCTGATCAGGTGAGCCAATGTCTTGAAGTGAGCACATCAAGCTAAAATAGAAAATTCATATATAAATATCTCAAAACAATCTAATCATTTTCAAAATAAAAACATATTAATACATATTCACTAAATGTTTCCAATTATCCAAAAAACAGAAACAACCTCTACATTGCATAAAACTGACATGTCAAAAAATCTAGTTATTAGCCTGTTATCAGATCTACATACCATGCAAACCAGTTGGTTTAGGTTCAAAACCTTAAAGTTTTTTTCCTTCAGATTCTAGTTTGAATGACAGAAAGAAGTTAAATATGCATATAAGTACATTTGTTCCAGTTTTAAATCTTGATTAAAGCACAAGCCAAAAAGTAGACTGAAATGTATACATTAAAACATTAATACTGAGTATCCACTGATTACTGTTGTGTGTAATAGATGGTTCTGGAGATGGATGAAGATAACTGCTCTTGGAATATATTTTAAACCATGTGCAGTTTTATTGAACTTTTGCTAGAAAAGAAATGCTCACCCCAAGTTAATCAAACTTCATATGATTGCTTATATGTGTGTGTGTGATAGCCTCTTGCTAAAAATATCAATACACTTATTTGCTTATAAATAATTGGACGTTTATCTAGGCTGAATGTGTATGAACTGCTTACCTGTAAACAAAACCTTAAGCTTGTGAGATCTAAAAAAAAAAAATAAAGTATTATGCAGATTTGAATACCAGGTCAGAAGCATAACAATACTTTTAAATATATATACATACTTCAAAACAATGTTTAACACACAAGCTAATAATATTGCTATTCAAAAATAATCAATATATATTACTGGAAATCAATGATTAGTTAGACAGTGTAAAATTAATTTATATATTAATTCCAGCTTAGCAAGCATATTTGTATGATAGATAGATAGATAGATAGATAGATAGATAGATAGATAGATAGATAGATAGATAGATAGATAGATAGATAGATAGATAGATAGATAGATAGATAGATAGATAGATAGATAGATAGATAGATAGATAGATAGATAGATGGATAGATGGATGGATGGATGGATGGATGGATGGATGGATGGATGGATGGATGGATGGTGGTGGTGGTGGTGGTGGGGGGGGTGGATGGATGGACGGACGGACGGACGGACGGACGGACGGACGGACGGACAGATAGATTGAGTGAGATAGATAGAGTGAGATAGATAGATAGATAGATAGATAGATAGATAGATAGACAGATAGATAGATAGACAGATAGATGAGATGGATGGATAGACAGATAGATAGATAGATAGATAGATAGATAGATAGAGATAGATAGATGGATAGACGGATAGATTGGTAGATAGATATTTGGATGGATAGATAGATGGATAGATAGATAGATAGATAGATAGATAGATAGATAGATAGATAGATAGATAGATAGATAGATAGATGGATAGGATGGAAAATAGATAGATAGATAGATAGATAGATCAGTGGATGGATGGATGGATAAATAGATAGATAGATAGATAGATAGATAGATAGATAGATAGATGGATAGGTAGGTAGGTAGGTATTTGGTAGCTAGATAGATAGATAGATAGATAGATAGATAGATAGATAGATAGATAGATAGATAGATAGAAAGATAGATAGATAGATAGATGGATAGGTAGGTAGGTAGATATTTGGTAGCTAGATAGATAGATAGATAGATAGATAGATAGATAGATAGATAGATAGATAGAATGTATAGATAGATAGATAGATAGATAGATGGATGGATGGATGGATGGATGGATAGCCGGATATATGGATAGATGGATAGATAGAAAGATAGATAGATAGATAGGTATTCAGTAGATAGGTATTGGATAGATAGATAGATAGATAGATAGATAGATAGATAGATAGATAGATAGATAGATAGATAGATAGATAGATAGGTAGATAGGTAGGTAGATAGAGATAGATAGATGGATGGATGGATGGATGGAAAAAAAAAGATAGATAGATAGGTAGGTAGGTAGGTAGATAGATAGATAGATAGATAGATAGATAGATAGATAGATAGATAGATAGATAGATAGATAGATAGATAGATAGATAGATAGATAGATAGATAGATAGATAGATAGATAGATAGATAGATTGATAGACAAACATACAGAGACAGGTAGGTAGGTATATAATAGATAGTCAAATGGGTATGTAAATATACAGTTAGGTTTGTAGATAGTAGTATGTAGATAGATAGATATATAGATAGGTAGTAGGTATGTAGATAGATAGATAGGTATGTAGATAGATTGATTGATTACAATTAAATTTATATATGTATTCAAGATTTTGAAAGGATATTATCAGAATGTCAACTTTTAAATAGCCAAACTTCACAAATATATGTATACTTGCATAGTTCTATATATATACATATGTGTGTATGTATCTGTGTATAGATCTATGTGTGTATATATAATGAATCTAATCATTCAGATTTATGCTGCATTTTTCTAAGTTTGTAACAAATCTTGAACTTTCACTTACTGTAAAATATTTCAGATTACATGCGTTTATGTAATAGAATTCAAAAAGAGAAACAATCGGGAAAAGATGTAAATAAACCATCATCTGTTATATTTGATCATAATAAGTCTTGTCAATATGGATTTGAATTTGATTATAAAAATTTAAAAATTATGCAAATTGAACGTTCCCACAAGAAATCGTCAAATGTTAATGAATTGGCAATCATCAAATGTTAAAATAACGAAATAGTGGGAGAACTAAACTAAATTGAACTATGGGTATTGAGAAAGGATGTCTTGATTTGATTATTCAATGTTATATAGTTAAAAGATTACAAGATGCATAGTTGAAAATACTTCTAATAAAATAACTATAATTTATGTGAATTTTACTGTATTTTAATATATATATATATTGTTTTGAATATTACATATATTTTGGAAAAAACACAGACATCAAACTTAATTTATTATATATATATATTCATCAGAAATCCCAGCTCATAAATTGAACTAATGACTTGAAATACCTGAACATCTACTCAAAAATGATAGACTTTTTATTTATATATCTAATTATTACTGATTTGATTTTGCATATTAAACATTTTAACAGTCATACCTATATAAATCAATATTTTATTAATTTTCATACTTTCTAACAGATAGCAATTTTTTTATCCGATGACAGATTGAGAGACTCTAGAGGTCAAGATCTATAAATCATGGTTCAGTTCCGTCATTTATGGTACTCAAATTTTTTATGAACTGCTGAGTATTGAACTATATGATTATTTTTATTATATCATTTATGTTTTTATTATTTTTTACAATACTTTTTACAACCCACTATTGACGGTTTCGATTACCTCAGAAATCTTTTGCAGAACTATAACAAAAACAATATTAAATACATGAATACAAATATACATGAAAATTATATGTTCATGTATATTTGTATTCATGTTTTTATATTGTATTTGTTGATCGTGTATATTTGTATTTATGTATTTGTACTGCGTTTGTTATAGTTCTGTAGAAGATTGCTGGGGCAATCGAAACATTAATAGTGGGTTGTAAAAAGCATTACAAAAAGTAATAAAGAACATAAATGATATTAATATTATACAGATTTGGCAATGCAATTAGAAAGATAAAATTATAATATCTATATTACAAACCAAGGGAATAGAAATATTACAACATAAAATATATATATATATGGAATTAATAAACCTAATAAATAATTGAATAGATCAAATCTTTCAGATTTGTGACAATTTATTACAATTTAATCTAAAGATGCCACATCATGTAGTCTTCAAAATGACATCATCACATCTCACTCCCAGATAAATATCTTAATAATTGTTGCTAATCATTCATAAGGCTAATAACTATTATATAATTTCTAATCAAGAATAAATAATATATTTTATTATTTAAATACACTTACATAGAATAATTCATTCAACTTCCATGCATAATATTTTATTTATAATTTTTCCATTTTACCATATCTGAAAAAGGTAAATGACTTCCAAAATGCATTTCATACCAAACCAGTACTCTTTGGTTTATTCAGATCACAACTGTCAAAGTATTAATAATTTAATTTAAAAAGAATATACTTTCTTCACTCACCAACTATAACAGCATTCCCTCTCCCAGATAAACATCTTAATAACTTATTAATATTGTGTGATACAAAGCACTGAACATTTATGTGAGAATTCACCATAGTGATCATCATCAATTTGTACCCAAAACTTGATTTACAATTGATTATTCACTATAAAGATGTAAAAAAAAATTTCAAAAATTTCTTTAAAAGTTCGACATTTTCAAAATGGCAACCATTTTGTAAAATTCATGACATCATAGGATAATGATTTTATGTCATACCAAAGAAAAATGGTGGCATGCATGCTGAAAATGTTATTCATTATACACAATACAGTATATAATATTGCAGTATGCAGTATTTTAATTATAAAATTAAAATATGACTAATGTATAGTACTTTATATAATTTTCATCCAGTGTCCATGCAAAACAATAAATACATTCTCTAATTACATATCCAAAGTAAAGATTTATACCACTAATAATTACAAAAGCAAAAAAGAAGTGTTTTATTCAGTATAATTAATAATCCAAAGCTTATTTTGATGATGAAAAATAACCAAATGTATCAATATTATATTACATTGACTTAAAAATTGTATATTTAGTATTTTTACAAATTTTAATTTTAATGAACATACCGGTATTTTTCTTGTGGCAAAAATTATAATCATCATAATTGTAAAATTTATTTTCTACAATTTCAATTTATTTTGAAAAAAATGATTTTGTGCATTATGCAATTAGTAATCAATTTTATATGATCTAAAGTTACTAAATCTAAATTAAAAATAACATTCATTTGCTTAATTTTAAATTATAATTTTGTAATTTGTTTCAGACACAGTCAAGCAAATGGTATCATTATCACAAACTCAAAAAAAAAAAAATGCAGTACCAAAAAAAAAATACAAATTTCATTTAACATAAAACTAAAAATAAATTTTGGGCATATATTATTAATAATTAATTGTAAATTGTGTACTGTATACATATTACCAAAATATTCAGTCAATCAATTTTGAATTAAAATTTTTATGAACATTAATTTCAGCCAAATCAAAACTACTATTGTCATAAACATATTTTCAATAAGAAGAAAAAGATCATTTCATGCATTATGCATTTACTAATAAATTTTGTATGATGAAAATGATTCATGCTTTTAATTTTTATTTAAATGACCCTTACAATATACTATATTATTTGATAATTTGCTAGATCATTACAAGAAAATGTTACTGTGCAAAATAAAGTGTGACATCATCATCATCATCATCAACCATTATCAATCCACTGCACGATGAAGGTCTCTCCAAGTTTAATCCATCTTCTCTGATCTTTAGCTTCTCTTCTCCACAACACCCCTGCACATTTTCTTATTTCATCCATCCATCTCCCATGTGGTCTCTTTCTGGGTCTTTTACAATCTCTTGGAATCCAGTTTAAAATTTCAATTGTCCATCTATTATCATCTCTTCTAGCAATATGTCCAGCCCAACTCCATTTCAATCTTTTAATTTTTTCAATAAGGTCAGTAACACCTGTTTGTTGTCTTACCCATACATTGTGTTTTCGATCTCTTCTTGTTACTCCCAACATACATCTCTCCATACTCCTTTGAGTGGTCTGAAGTCTCAGTATTGCTCTTCTATTAAGTGTCCAAGTCTCAGATCCATAAGTAAGAACTGGTAAAACACACTTGTTAAAAACCATCCTTTTCAAACACATAGGCATATTTCCTTTTAGTATCAAGTTATTTCTACCAAAAGCACTCCAACCAAGTTTAATTCTATGATTAATTTCCTCCATTATGTTTCCATCTGTATTAATAATCTGACCAAGATATTTGTAACTGTTAACTTCTTCTAATTCTTCATAATCAATCTTTATTTTCATATTTTGAGCAAATCGATTAAACATTACTTTAGTCTTTTTAACATTTATCTTTAGTCCTACTTTTCTACTTTCATCTGCTAACTCCTCCAACATTTCCTGCAGCTCGGAAGCATTATTTGCAAAAATAACTACATCATCTGCGAAATCTAAATGACTTAAATACTCTCCATTTACTTTCACTCCTTTAGTTTCCCATTTTAATCCACAAAATACTTCTTGTAGCACTGCTGTAAAGAGTTTTGGAGTCACCTTGTCTTACACCTTTCTCAATGTTGATTTTTTCAGTATCATTATGTAATCTAATTGTTGCTGTTGCATTTTTATAAATATTCTTTAAAATATGACAATATCCTGGATCTATACCTTGATGATCCAATGCTTTAATCACTGAAGAAATGTGTATAGAATCGAATGCCTTTTCATAATCTACAAATCCAAAACATAATGACAACTCATATTCATTTGTCCTTTCTATGACTTCTCTCAATACATGGATATGATCTATTGTACTAAAACCACTTTAAATCCAGCTTGTTCTCTTGGTTGGTGGAAATCCAAAGTTCTCTGTAGACGAGTTGTAATTATCTTGGTAAAAATTTTATATAAAACTGATAAAAGGCTGATAGGTTTGTAATTTCTAATATCTTCTTTATCACCTTTTTTAAATATTAATATTATTACTGCATTCTTCCAATCTTCTGGTACATCTTTATCATTTCGACATTTGGTATATAACTTTGCTAAAATTGTTTCTATTTCTTCACCTGCTTCTTTTAATATATCAATTATAATTCCATCATTTCCTGGAGCCTTTCCTTTCTTCATACACTTAATTGCATGTCTCACTTCTTCATTTAAAATTCTGGGCAATTCGGAAGATGTAATAGATATAGGAGGTACTTGTTCTTTATTACTATATACTTCTTGATAAAAATCTTCTACCAATTTCATGATGTCATCTCTCTTTTTAGTAATAATTCCATCTTTTTTTCTTATTGCAGATATAAATTTCCTACCAATACCAAAATGTTGTTTAACATTTTTGAGACCTTTATTTTCTTCTACAGCTTTCCTTGCTATTTCACAGTTATACTTTCTTATATCATTTTCAACTCTTTTCCGTACCATTTTACAAAATTCGAGATATTCAATTCTTTTTAATACATCATTTTTGTATATCTTCATATTCCTTCTTTTCTTCATAAATGCTCTAGTCTCAGTAGAAAATTTATTAGTCAATTGCTGCTTTTTTCTACCAGCTATGTTTGTTGCAGTTTTTAAAAGTGTATCAGTTATTTTCATATTAATTTCATTCAAATCTGTATCATGTTCAAAATCTCCTAACACTTGAAACCTATTTGTAAGTTCTAATTTAAATTCATTAGAATGTTTCTGAAGATTAGGAATATCAACTGTAAATATTGTTTTTCTTAATAATTTTTGTCTTTCTAGTTTTACATTAACACGTAACTTACACCTTACTAATCGATGATCACTTCCTGTGTTAAATTTATTAAGAACATTACAACATGTTCAAAATCTCCTAACACTTGAAACCTATTTGTAAGTTCTAATTTAAATTTATTAGAATGTTTCTGAAGATTAGGAATATCAACTGTAAATATTGTTTTTCTTAATAATTTTTGTCTTTCTAGTTTTACATTAACACGTAACTTACACCTTACTAATCGATGATCACTTCCTGTGTTAAATTTATTAAGAACATTACAATCTTGAAATATGTATTTTCTGTTAGTCAAAATATAATCCAATTCTGCTGTACCTTCATTTGGATTCTTCCATGTCCATTTCCTTTTAACATTTTTCTCAAAAAATGAATTCATAATATAAAGTTTTTCTTTTTCTGCAAACTCCACAAGTCTATGTCCTCTCTCATTTCTATTACCATAACCAAAATTACCTACAGCAATTTCGTCTTTCATTGGTCTACCAATTCTAGCATTAAAGTGTCCCATAACAATTTTAAAATGTTGTTTACTCTGATCAAAAGCCTTTTGTACATCCATATAAAAATCTTCTACTACTTCATCACTATGAGAACTTGTTGGGGCATAAACCTGAATTATCTGCATTTGGTATCTGCTATTAAGTTGTATAACTAATCTTGCCACTCTGTCTGATACACCATCAATCTCCACAATATTGTTCTTCCACTTCTTATTTATAATGAATCCTACTCCACTTGTATTTCCAATATGTGTGCCTTTATAATAGAGTATATGTCCACTTTTTAAATCAATTGTTTCTTCTCCTTTTCTTCTAACTTTACAGAGTCCAATAATGTCCCATTTAATATAAGACAGTTCTTCTTCTAATTCTTGCAATCTTCCTTCACTTGAAAGTGATCTGCAGTTGTAATTACCTAAATAAAAACTTTTCATCAAATGGCAGCCTGGGTCCGCAATCAGGGGATTCTTAGCACCCTCCGCCTTCGGCCACCAACCGCTGCCTTGGTTGGTGACTTTACAGCCTCCTGGGAATAAGGGCCATGCTTTATTTTTGTCTGTCATAATTGTATATCATACCATAAAAGGACCCAGCTAGTGCAAAATAAAGTGTGACATATCATACCATAAAAGGACCCAGCTAGTGTATTTGTACATAAATTTTATGTTTGTTTGGATTTTCATAGTACATACTGTAAAAAAGTCTCAAATATTGATTACAATGCATTAGATACATTTTTTGCTTTTGTAATATTTCAGGATTTTTTTCCAAATTAACTACACAATCAGATTTTACTAATATACAGTACACCTGGGTCTCGTTTTATGCGGTAGATAGGTTCCTCAGAAAACGCACACAAAAGAAATCGCACAAAAATAGACTTAACTTATCTTGAAAAATGGGGATAGGAGGTTGTGATTTTCAGAAATCACATAAAAGCAAAGCAAGAAGGAAAAATTACTTTAAAATTCGCATTAAAAAAATAAGGAAATAAAGTATGACTAATAAAATATTTCAAATATTTGGAAAAAAATAATACAAGACAAATGTTTTTTACCTTTTTTATTAATTACAGTATTTAATTTTACATTTTTTCATATATATTTTAATCATTAGCGGTTATTTGGTTATTTACAATATGCGTTCATTTGTGAAATGTTAAGAAATCAGATTTGTCATGTGACATACAACTAGCGCCACTTTCAGTCTTGAGCTGTGTTAATTGTTTTTTGTTTCCATATTAAATAAATGAGATCGTAATCAAAACAAAAAGATTATAGATTATAATTAGAAAGATTATTTTCAGTTTATAAAATCAATAAAATCTTTGTTATTATTTATTTTAAAAATCTAAAAAATTATTTATTTCTGTTATAATTAACAAAATACGTTTTAAAAGTTTAAAATTTTTGAATATTTATTGCAATATTTTCATATGTAAATATAAATCTAGTATTACTATTTATTCATTAGTATAAGTAGGTTATTTACATAGAAGCTAAGATAGCTTCAGGCCATATTCACGTTAGCTGCTAATATAACGTTATATTTTTGAGACAGAAAAAAAAGTATTTCAATTCAAAATAAGTTATTAATAATTTAAATTTCTTGATATCTAATAAATATAGTGAAATATGAAATATATTAAGAAGAAATATGAATCACATAACTTCAAAATCACATTAAAATAATCTGCATAAAACGAGATCCAGGTGTACTGTAATTTGGCTACTCTTAAACTGATAATAGATTACAAATCTTTATGATCAGAACAGTATAGTTAAGTGAGATATTAAACACTGTATTCTTAATTGTAAATAATTTCACATAAATAAGACTATGAATTTTTAAAAAGTGAAACTTCAGTAGGTTTTTGTTTTCAACACAATGAGAAACAATTTTGTGGAAGAATAGAAAAAATTGGCAATCGCAAGCTTACTTTGCCTTTCTCAGTCTATTTTTATATGTGTTTACACTGTGAAACTGCATATATTTTTATTTGCAACACAATATTTTTTGCAACAATTACTACCAATAATCACCATATAATTTCTTTAACCTATGGATCAAGATACCATCACAACTTTCAAGATGTACTATCTTCAACAAGTGATGTACCAAATTTTCAGCATTTTGAATAAGGACATCAATAAAGTAATGCCATAACTTTAGAAGAACAGTATAAATCAGCTATTGATTTTATAGGCAATGCATAAACCAAAATCACTAATATAATCTCTTAAACTTGCATGAAAGAAAGTCTGCCCACAACTCATTCCTTTCAAGCACTAATGTCAACAAAGAATCCACTTCAGTTATATGGAAAACTATATTTGAATTAACCAACAATTCAGATTTACAGAAGTTGTCAGTGACAACATTGAAGAGTTTTTGGAAGCACACATGGAAAAATTAACACAACGGGGAATTAAGGCAACTGAATGAAAAAAAGAAAGACAGTGAAGAAAAAATTGACAAGCCTGAAAAGAAGAACCTTGGCATCAAAAAACTGAAGGAACTGATTTTTTATCATGTGGCCATGAACAGCATGAAATCAATAAATGAGATCTTATAAGATATATGAACAGAAATCAAAGAAATAAGTGAAATATTCATTTCTAAACTTTTTTCTAGAGATTCTTAGCCACCAACAACTGGTGTATCTCCTCCAAAAAACCAAGATCAACAAAGGATTCAGAAGACAATGGTAGAATTTTAGAATAAACAACTGATGATTCAGAAATTCTTGGATGATAAATGGATGGATTATAAAGAAATTTAATAGATTTAAATTATATTATTTTACATATATATTAAGTGCATATTATTTGATACACACATAACACAATGTACACATGTATATATTGTATACTAGGGTTTTTAAATTACTATATGCATATATACTAAGTTAAGTTATTTGTTAATACAATATTCTTAATTTATGCAATAATTTTTTTATCTGCAGGAACAAGCTAATTTTTTTTGCATAGAAAACCATTGTAATCATTTGCTTTTTATACAATATTATTGCTTTACAATGAATTTTGGAGAACCAATTATCCTCACTAGGTGGGATGATGATATATTTATATATCTGGGAAGAAGGGGCAGGTCATAGTCATAACTAAAAAAAAATTAGCTTTTTAAGTTAACTAAACATCACATGATCACCATCTCTTATGCTAGCACATAACTGTTATTAAACAGGCAAAACTCTCCATACAGTAGTGCCACCCTGTGCCAACCAAAGTAATCAATGGATGCCAGAAGGCTTGTGCATAAAATCCCCATCTAGTGCCTACTCATCCAATATCTCCAGACTAGTTTCTGGATTATGGCCTTCATCAGTGACGAGCCTTGGATCTGAGAGCACTGCACCTAGACCTTAGGATCTAATGTAACTCTCCAGCAGCCACCTTTTATCTCTACTTAACTACAAAACTATGAGAATGAAATTGAAAACACAATAATATTTTCAATCTAAGATCAATAGCTTATATAGTCATATGGTCTGAACTCAGTTCAGTACCCATACATTTTGGTGTCTTTGACTCTTTAGCAACCATAGCCACCACTATCCTATTCAGCATGGAGAGTTTTGCCTGTTTAAAAACAGTTGTGTGCTAGCATAAGAGATGGTGATCATGTTATGTTTAGTAGTTTATCACCAATCCTGCCTAATAGGATAGTGGTGGTTATGGTTGTTAAAGAGCCAAAGATACCAAAATGTATGAGTGCTGAAAGTTCAGATTCATATGACTATATAAGCTATTGAGCTTAGATTGAAAATATTGGGTTTTCAATTTCATTCTCATAGTTTTGTAGTTAAGTAGAGATAAAAGATGGCTGCTGGAGGGTTGCATTAGATCCTAAGGTCTAGGTGCAGTGCTCTCAGATCCAAGGCTCCTCACTGATGAAGGCCACAAGTCAGAGAGTAGTCTGGGAATATCGGATGAATAGTCACTAGATGGGGATTTTGGTTGGCACAGGGTGGCACTGCTGTATGGAGAGTTTTGCCTTTTTAAATTAAATTGCAATAATTTGAAATTGAAAGGTTGTGATCTGGGTCAATTAAAGAGTGATGGTTTGGCATGAAATGCAACATGGGGATCATTTCCCTTTTACAATATCTTTATTTGTGTGATTAAACTGTACACGGTATTCATATTAATGTTTTCTGCAAAAATATGAGTAAAATAATTATGTACTAACATTATGCAATCGTGATATAAAACTTAATCAATTGAATAAAAATCAGTAGTGTTTAATTTATATCATGATAATCGGGGGGTGCTTTATCTCAATAAGTATATGATCATCATCAATATTATTTTGCTACTGTTAGTTACATCTTAATGCAATGTATTTTAACGTTCCAATATATAGAACTGCATTGTAGACTTTAAACAATGAGAAATGTTTAAATTACTGACAACAGTTCTAAATAAAATTAGAGATCGGTTTTTAAGTAACTATCGACAACTAATTCAATACTAATAAATCGATAACTATTTCCTGTTGTCTGGAAAAAAATAATTAAGAAATGGCCTAACTAATTGAATTATTTAATCTACTAGTTGTGCCTGATTTTCCAGTAATCCTTGATACATATGAATAATGAGAAAATTCCATGCTCTACAATGAAACATCTAAAAATTTCCCTGATTTTTTATCATCATCATCATTTTTAAACATTATCATTTCACTGCAGGATAAAGGTTTCTCTAAGTTCTATTTCAGTTTCTCAAATCCATAGTTTCTCTTTTCCACATCCCTTCATTAATTTTTTTTATTCACATATTTTTCTTATATGATTTTTTTTTTATGTCTTTTTCAATCCATTGGAATTCAATCTAAGATTTAAGTCGTCGTGTGTTGGCATTTCTTCTATAAGCATGTTAACAATTCCATTTTAAACTTCTATTATTTTTTTCAATAAATGTCAAAAAACTTAATGTTTTCTTCTCTTACATTTTGTTGTTATCTCTCCTTATTTATGTATTGTCTAAATTGTTTTACTTAATATCCAAAAATTGTATATTTAAGTAAATACTTGTAAAATACATTTATTAAAAATCTTTTTTTAAAACACAGATATATTTAATATTTATTTATTTTTTTTACCAAAAGCACACCATCCGAGTTTATTTATATGTTATCTTCATTCATTATATTTTCATAAGTATTAGCTTTTATTTTATTATAAATTGTTATAGTTTAAGTGTAAAGTAACGGCAAACTGTTTTTGATGATGATGATGATGGAGTTGTTTTTTTTTAAACCATAGCTCTCATTGCCAGCACAAACCTGTTGGCAACAAACAACTTTCTACACATACATATATATTTTGATACGAAGCGTATTGAATGTTAGTTTCTACTATAAATGATTAACTTTTGAAAAAATAGAATTAATAAAGTTAGCATACTAGTTCAGATTTTAAATGTAAACGTTTACGCTCTAATATCAGGCTTTTATGCTCGCAATCTTCGCAAAAGCTGAAGGGATCTTCAATTTATCCAAAGTAGTTTTCAAAGTCGACTTTTTTATTTACGGAGAACTTCCGTGCGAAGCTTTAAGAATATTATCGGTGATTGGAATCAAAGACCTTCGGCTTTGATCTAACTGACACGCCATCATCTTTTTGACAAATGAGCTAATTACTTAGTCACCACCGTAACGACCAGGGATTTCAGTTGGAGTATAAAAGCATGTTAGTCAAGAGAAAGGGGGTTGGGTGAATGCGATGAGAATAAAGGAAGATTAAAATAAAATACTTTGACTTCTGAAGAGGACTTGATTTCTGCGACTGTTAACGCAAGAGGAGAACAACTCTTTGTGGAAAAAAAAAACTTTTGAATAAAAAATGAATTCTGATTGAAAATATAAAAGTTGAGGATATTAATAAAATAAAATAGCGTTAAGAATTCTGCCGTCTCTCATTTAAATTATTTCACAGGCAATTCACTTTAATATAATTTTATACGATTCTCTCCCACTCTCTCTCTCTTTCTTCATCTTCTTTTTTTTTTTAATCTTAGAGTTGGTTTCCAATCAAAAAATCTAAAAGCAGAATAGAATATTAAAGATCTTTTGAAATTATGAAAACGGATTTTTTAAAATTATATTCTATTCTTCAAGCTTTCAATTTGCTAGGCAAAAAAAAAATTTATATTAAAAAAATAAAGTTTCATTAACTTTGTAAAACAATTAGGAATATTTTAAAAGACTGAAAGATGTTAGAATAAATTGTTCCAAATTTAATGGATCTATAACCAGGTTATTAAAAGTTAAGAAATGATACAAAGTTATTAAAGGACGAAGAATATATGAATAGAAATGAAATTCCATAAGTGAAATATTAATGAATTAAAATCAATGTCTTCAAATTTGTAATAGACATATATATATATACGTGTGTGTGAATACGCAGGTCAATATTGTAGTAATGTATGCCTGTATTTACTATAACATTAAATTTGTGTGGTCATTGGCGTCATTTCAGTCGGTTCAAAAAATTGAGTAAATAGTAAAACCTATCTACCAATAGTTTTGGTTAGATATATGGGAGTATATACATTACCTATCATCAACATCATTTTCAATGATTATCAATTTACTGCAGAAAGATCTTTCCAAGTTTAATGCAGTTTCACTGAAATATCCCGTCTCTTCTACACATCACACCAACATTCTTACTGATTTTTGAGATCCAATGTAAAACTTCGATTTCGAACTCAGCTTCGTTTTCATCTCTTAGTTCTTTTAATGAAGTGATATCTTTTTGTTTTCTCACTCAAGTACTTCATTTTCGATTTCTTTTTGTTATTCCTGATACATACATACTTCACTAAATGATCTGAAATCTCTGTACTACTCTTATGTTAATATCTATGTGTCAGATCCATAAGTAAGAACTGGTAAATCACACTTATTAAGAACCCTTTTCAAATACATAATCGTAATTGTTTTAATATTATTGCTACTAAAAATACTTCATCTAAGAATAATTCTTTGATTAATTTTCATAATGTTTCCATCTGGATAAATAAGTTGACCAAGATACTTTTTAGTTGGTAGCGTCTTCTAATTCATGATTATTAAACTTAAATATCTTCTGCGAAATTCCATTGAACATTAATCTTTTTCACATTTATTCTTAATCCTAATTGCTGACTTTCATCTTCCAGCTAACATTTTCTGAAGTCTGAAGCATTCTTTGAAAAACAATCCATATGTGAAAAATCCATATGACTTAAATAATCTCCATTTATTTTACTCTTTTAACTTTTCCCCATTTTAGTCCATTTTAAACAGTTCTGCAAAATATTTTAGAAATATGGAATCACTTCTCAATTTATACACTTTTAATATCATCACATAATCTAGTCACTTATTGCATTCTAATAAATATTCTTCAGAATATAACAGTATTCTAGGTCTATATCTTGATGATCCAAAAAATTAATAATCATAGATATGTTTACAAACCAAATTGCCTTTTGACAATCTACAGTTCTAAAGCATAATGGTCACTTCTATTCATTGAATCTTTATAAAAAAATTCTCAGTACTTAAACATGATCTACAGTGCTAAAACCACTTTTAAATTCAGTTTGTCCTTTAAATTGATTAAAATCCAATGTTCAGTATAGATGAATTGTTGTCATAGTAAAAACTTTGCATAGAACTGATAGTAGATTGATAGATCTATAACTTCTGGCATTTTCTTATCAACTTTCTTAAATATTATTTCTTTTTGCATTCTCCCAGTCTTCTGATATTTTATTATTAAGCATTTAATATATATCTATCCCATCTTCATTCTGCTTTTTCTAAAATATCAATAATGATTCCACAATTTTCTGGTGCTTTTCCCCTTTTTATTAATTTAATTGTATATTTTGATTTCTTTATTTAAGATGTTAGGCAATTCAGAAAATGCAGTAATTGTGGTAGATGCTTTGTTTACTTGTTTCTTATTTTATATAATTGTTTATAGAACTCTTTCATGCATTTTATGATGTCATTGTTTCTAATAGTTCTTTTTTCTTAATGTTAAAACAAATTTGCTATCAATAACAAATATAGTTTTACACTTTTGTGACTTTTTATTCTCTTCTAAAGTTTCCATCATCAATTCACACTTGTATTTTCATATATCATTGTTAAATCTTTTTTATAATATTTTACAAAATTCTATATATTGTTTTATCTCAGTAAAAAATTTACTGATAAATTGCTGTTGTCATGTGATTAAACCATAAGTGTGCATAGCTAATTGATTACCATATGTTAATCCAAACCACAACAGCCAATGCTTAAAATAATTGCCATATGCAAGCCATATCACTACAGTCAATGCTTAAAATTAATAAATAGGATATCAGTAATCTTTTGTCAAGGTTACACTCAGATAAGAAATGAATATATCCTTTATAAGCATTGGCTGGATAGGTGCAATATATATATTCAATGTTAAATAAAATAATTTTAATGTATATGTATTTATATACAGAAATTTCACAAGATAGCTTTGTAATCAATTTATTATAATTTTTCTATAATATATATATATATATATATAGTAAGAATGATAAACTTCCACTTCATAGTACTGGCTATATAAATGCAATGTCCTACAGTATTAAAGTGAGCTACCTGCAGACCAGAATTAAACCTGCTTCCATTTAAATTCTAAGATTTTATAAGAATAGGTCAAATATATCAGAAGGTATCTCAATATTACTTCATTTGAATTGGCTTACCATTAAATTCACAAGGTAGATACTAAAAACCATCACATTAAAATAGCTAGTTCTCTGAAATTGAAATTCACCACCACATTATTATATCATATTTAGCTCTGTTTAATTTGATCTTTACATATTATATATGTATATATAATCCAGTGTATGAATTCCTGAGGTAGAATAATCATTTGTTGTTACAGGTAATTTTGTTGAAAGGTTAATTACTGAGGGAGATGTGACTAGTGATGGGTTGGGATATGATTCGAGAACTTTTATTTCCCCAGATCTATCATTTCATCAATGCACTGAACTACACACAGTAAATATAAATAATAACATGATTCAGAAAGTCATAATGATGTTGAAGCACCAGGAGTGAAAGATTAAGCTTTGATTCAATAACCTTTAGCTTTACCACTGCACTAATCTGCATAGATATTATTATTGAATGACATACAATCAATGACACTTCTTATCAGTCAAACAAATAGTATTTCTGCAAAATTAATTATTACTATAAATTATATATATGTATGTGTGTGTTGAATTAAATATTTTCATGGATTGCTATTATAATAAAGGATAGAAATAAAAAGATAAATCCATGTAAATAGAGATAACTTTTGCCTTTTAATCTTGCCAGGAAATTATCAATTACTCCTAAATGATAATTCTTCTGAGGCTAAATAACTTTTCTCCATTAACCTATAATAGTTTTTTCTTGGGTTTTTATAGTGATGTAAATATATCAAATCTAACTAAATAATATATATATAAACAAAAATAATTATACAGCTACTTTTAAGATTTTAACTATAAAACTTATTTTAAACCAGTTCTCTGATTAAAATATTAACAGTAGCTGTATAATCAAGGAATAGGGTTTGGGGGGTTTTTCATATATATTTTCATATATAATGATAAATATTATTTTAATCTTGAATAAATATAAAGTCATGTAAAATTCACCAAATCTATTTAAAATAATAATTGCACTGCTCTTTTAGCTGTCATATTCAATATTTTTACAGCAAGAAAATGGACTACTTCTTACGATCTTTAGATCATTTTATTTTGAGTTATCTAGAATAATAGCAACTGAGATTAAACTTAAACTAGCCTATATATTTTAATGTAAATTGATTTTTAAATAAGTGATATTGTTTATGGAGCAGAGATACCTCACATATTTCTAAAACTTTATAATAAATAAACACATCATAAATGTAATGTTAAATAATATTTTAATATTGAATAAATATAACATTATATGAAAGTCATTAAATCTATTTTAAATAATATATATATATATCATTTCTTATAGTCATTTTTCAGTAAATTATAGTTGTCAAAAAATTATAAACATTTAATCAATCGAATTATAAATAAATCGAAATAATAGACAACTCATTTGTACTCAATTTAATTTAAAATCATCAAATCAATTTTTGTTCACACATGAATCTTATAAATACTTAATCAATTGAATAATAAATAAATCAAAATAATAGACAACTTGTTCCTATTCAATTTAATTTAATATCATTAAATCGATTTTCATTCACACATGAACTTTTTTAAGATGCCATTTTTTAAATTAATCATATGAGAGTAAACGTTCTACAGCTTTATACACTCTTTAGTGGTCATCATTAAAAATAAACTCATGAAAAAATAATAATGGATATCTATATATATTGTGTGTGTAAATTGTAGAAAATAATAATATTTCCTTTTTCATGATTTTATTTCTAATGATGACCACTAGAGAGTGTAAAAGCTATAGAAAATTTATTGTCACGTGATCAATTTTAAAAATGGTATCTTGAAAAGATTCATATATGAACGAAAATCGATTTGATGTTATTAAATTAAATTGAATATAAACAAATTATCTATTATTTTGATTTATTTATAATTTGATTGATTAAGTATATATATATAGGGAATTTGAACACAGATTTTTAAGATCCCTTCAGCTATCCACTCTATCTCATACAACTGATACACATGACCACATACATATGAAAACGATAAATAATCTTCAATATATCTATTTTGTGATGAACCAGTACTCATCAGTTGGTCCAGATCATCATCTCACATGCATATATATATAATCAATGCTCAGTTCATATTAAGTTAGTAAATCTTCAACTTTCAAATATATATAATCTTCCACTTTCATTTTAGTATTAAACCATTAATATATATCAGAATATTATAATTTTAACTTTATTTCATAAATATTTTTGTTTAGAAATTAAATAAATTCTAAAAAATCACATTTTAGTTTCACAATTATTTTAAAAATTAGATTTTAATCAAAACAAACTGTTTTGCCATTCAACTTTTGGAAGGAGCAAATTAATTTTTCAAAATAAAAGAAATCTTCTGTGTTTGTTGTTTGTATTTAAAATGTGAATGAAGAATTATCAATATCTGGTAAAATATCAATTTATGCTTTAAAAGTTTAAAATTTTGTGATAATTTTTATGATGTTGATATATTTTCTAACATACCATGAGAGATGACATGTTACTAACAGAATGTAATTCCTGCAAACATAATTTTTATGGTAATGTTATTTAGAAAAATATAACATTTTATATTTAAAAATAAAATATTTCTTTAGAAAATAAATATGTTGTAATATATATTGTGCAAAAATAATCAGTAATATTACAAAGTTTAAAACCTCCAAGAAAACAATGGATGTTCATCATTGTGGAGATTAGCAGGCTTTGAATTTCTTGTTTTTTCAATTATCCTGAAATCTTTAGAATTTTTTTTAAATTAAAATATTAGAAAAATTATATGTGACTTTTAATACTTAAAAAAAATTGCAAAATTTCTCAAAAGAGGGCCAAATATGGAAATTTAATTTTTTGATTTCTCAAGTGTGGAAGAGCCATATGAAAGAAAACTTACAGTTAAAATAATAAATCTTTTATTGAAAACAAATTTTTAGCAGTGATAACAAAATGACAAGACATTATTGTTTTAATATTGCTCTCAATATGTGTTTCTTTACTAGGTTTTTTTCTATATTGGCAAAGTTGAAAAATTATTTTTAAGAACGTTTTTTTGTTTGCAAATTTATATTGATAATGAATAAATTAAAAATGTTGGAATGCAATATAAAATAAAATTTTAATTTTGACAATAAAATGTTACACTAAAACTCAAGCAGATAATAGGGTCTGTCAAACAGATATGGAAGTAGTTTGATAATGAAAATATTAAAATGAGAAAAACTGATACTGAAACATTGATGACAATCCCCAGAGCTATGAAATACACTCTCACATTTTATATTATAATTCATGATTCAAACATGCTAATGCCTTAAACCATGTCATTACATAACACATGCATTGATTCAGAAATGGCACTAAGAGTAGCTTGGAAAGAAAACCTGTCACCTTTTTACTGGAATATACTATATATATATATATATTGATTATATGATCTTACATATCAATGTTTTATACAATCTTTACTTATTGCTTCAATAAAAATGATTTTCATCTACATAAGTTTATTTTTTATGAGGATTTTCTCTTTTTTTTTTGCACAAAGATATGCCTTTTGGAATTTTTTTTATACACTGATAATTAATCTGCAAATCACAATTGTTTTTAAATAAAATTATTTAAGCATTTTTTAATACAAGTGTAATTCATTCTCTTCTGGAAGAAAACAATACTAACCAAGGCAAAGTCAAGTAAAAAATTAAAAAAAAGTACAGATCTTTCTTATAAAAAATTATTAAAGGAGAAAAATGTAACTCCACACATAATTTCAATATTAATTGAATAATACAACCAGCAAATAAAAAAGATTACACCTGCCATGATACTTCCAAACAAAGAATTTTATTTTCTTTTATCCCAAATCTTATTAGAATAAATGTAGTTGAACACTACCTGAGTTTATATCCTAAGAAATATAAGAATAAGATTGTATTAATAAATTTCTAAGATTTTTTTATAAATGGAAAATATTAATAAATAAAAAAATGAAAAGGTTGTTTAATAGAGAAGAATAAGACTGGTAAAATATTTACATATGCATAATTTTAAATATGAAAATATAGTGAGCAGAAAAAATGAAATTAATAAATGACACACAACTTTTTAAATTATGTCAAATATTTTTGGGCCTCTGTGTACCAGAATTAAATTTAAAACTTAGATTTTTTTCCATTTAATTTTAAAACTTATCATTATAAATTATAACTTAATTCCATATATATTGATACAAAGAAGTTTAAATAAATCTCTTTAAACAGGTAAATATAACCTGTTTTGAATGCAGACTAATAAACAGTCAATTATAACATTACAAATTGCAATTATAAATTTCAAATTGCACCCAAAGTATTATTTAAATAATAAATATAATAATTCTCAAAGCTAAATCAATAATTTCAGTCGCTATGGTCAAGTTGCAATTTTTAGAGTCTATATAAGTTTATTGGACTATTATTATTATTTGTGGGAGTCCACCTTTATTATTAAAAGGAAATTGCCTTGATAACAATTTGAGTTTGTTGATTGTTATCGATATTGGGATTGTTTAAGTGTTGACTGTTTTTTAATTGTATATATATATATATATTACTTTTACAATGGATAAAGTTACTTAACATGTGAAAAGAGTGATTGAAAATAATTATAGCATGTAAATCAAAATTTCCATCTCTGAATCCTCAAGTTCCAAATCTGAAGTTCATTTCATAATATTTTTGTGAAAACAGCACTTTTAGTACTGGATAATTTCCAATTCAACTATTTTTTTTGTAATTAACTTTTAAACTATTTCCATTATCTAGTATTAAATATTTAATGTATTTAGATAAGTGCAAATATTATTTTAATTTTCAAATACATTCAACTGTTAGTAATTGCACACAGGTTAGTATATAACACAATAGTTCAAGTAGTATATTCTTCTTTCTTCTTCAGGGGTTTCTAGACTCACCAAGTGTCAGTATTAGCATCAGAATTGCACCTGAAATCTTAATATTCATGATTACTGAATTTTAGGTGATCCAACTAAGTTATTCTGTCAAAGGCAACAGTCAGTAGAAATTTCATATATTTACTTATGAAAATTCTCCTGACTTCTTTATTTCCTAAGATAAGGTTAAGTAATGAATTCCAAAGTATATGAATTATCATATTAGTATTACATTAAATTCAATATTTACAAATCTTTTTATTTCAGTTTCTATGCTATTATTGTCACTAGTCAGGCCAGCAACATCTGAAGATTCATGAATACTGAATTTAAGGCAATGTTTTAATCAACCTAACAATTCTGTGAAAAGAGGGTCAATAGAAATATTTTCTATACTTATGTATGAGGAATTTTTATATTGGACTATTTCCATCATCTAATATGTGTGTTGAATGTCTTTAGAAAAGTTTAATTTTATTTAAATATTCCAAATGCATTCAACTGTTAGTAATATCACAGCAGACAGGTTAGTATATGCACCAACTGTTAGTAATATCACAGGAAACAACTGTTAGTAATATCACAGCAAACAGGTTAGTATATGCACTAACTGTTAGTAATATCACAGCAAACCAGGTTAGTATATGAACAATGTTTCAAGAGGTATTTTTCTCCCCTCTTCTTCAGGTGTTGCTGGCCTGAGGGGAGAAAAATACCACTCGAAACATTGTACATATACTAACCTGTTTGCTGTGATATTACTAACAGTCTATGCATATACTAACCTGCTTGCTATGATATTACTAACAGTTGAATGCATTTGGAATATTTAAATAAAATTAAACTTTTCTAAAGACATTCAACACACATATTAGATGATGGAAATAGTCCAATATAAAAATACAGCTAGAACACCATCATCACAACCCTTCAGAAAAACACTAAGTATTCGTATATGGACCCGATACTATATCAAACTTTAGACATTATGAAAAACTATGTCTAAAGCTAGCCAAAGTAGAAAATCATTTAACTTTCTTTGATAAATGTAAGTCAGAAGGAATAATTTCTAAAGGTTTACAACTAAAACCTCCAATTCACTCTCAGAGAGCTGAAAAAATTACTCAGAGAGCAAGTGAAGCTCTGTTAAGAGAAGGAATAAATGCTCAAAGGTTTTCTAAGTATCAAACAATGCATTCAATTAATAATGTAGAATGTCTTCTAAAAAAACTTACTGAGGATGACTACATGAGAGTTTCTCAAGCAGTAAGAAAATCATATTCTATATTACATGGAAAAATAAAAGAATGTCAAAAAAAGAAACTTACTAACCTACATGGGCATATCAAAAATCATAATGTACCAAGCAATGTAACAGCTTCATCTGTTAAAAATATAAGTTCTAAACATATAACAGATACTGAAATTTCTGTTCTTGAAAGAGGATTAAACTTTGCCGTAACATCATCTAATATTCCCTTATTAGATATAATGGCAGCTACTGAGGAAGTCACTCAAAAATTGCCTTTAGAAGAAGCAGCAGAAATACGCTGGACAATAAAAAGAACCCTTGACAAGCAACAAAAATTGAAGTCAAACATATCTTATGAAGAGAGGAAAACAATTAAATCTCTCAATGTAGATAAATCTATAATTATTCTCCCTGCTGACAAAGGCAATGCAACAGTTGTAATGGATACAAGTGATTATGACAACAAAATACAAGAACTTCTCACAGAAGGCCAATATAGAAAAGTGGCAAAAGATCTAATACCAAATATGGAAATAAAGTTGCAAGCATTACTCAGAAAGCATTGCAAGTACTTCACTGATTCAGAAAAGAGTAAAATAACATCATATTTCAGCAAAATTCCTCATCTTTATGGTCTACCTAAAATCCATAAGGATCATGTTCCACTATGACATATTGTTAGTTCATGAGATTCACCTTTCCAGAATTTGGCAAGATTTCTTCTCAAAGTTCTAAGTCCTTTGGCGTACAAGACCCAATCCTTTGTCAGGGATTCTAGACACTTTGTAGAATTAATCAAGAACATGAAAATTGAAAGAACTTATTTACTGGTAAGCTTTGATGTGGAAAGTTTATTCATGAATGTACCATGTGAAGAAGCAATGTCTATTGTAAGAAAAAAATTAAATGATGATAATCTTCCTATTGATAGCATAATGGAACTATTAACATTCTGTATAAAAACAACCTACTTTCAATATAACACAAAGTTCTTCCAACAAAATCAAGAAATAGCTATGGGCTCACCATTGTCTCCCCTGATTAGCAATATTTACATGGAAGAACTTGAAACTACAGCCATAAAAACTATTCCATATCCACCTAAAGTTTGGCTTTGCTATGTGGATGATACATTTGTTGTATGGCCACATGGTAAAGCATTGCTACAAACTTTCTGGACACACATCAACAACATATCCCCTTCAATGAAATTTACAATAGAACCAGAACAAAAACAAAAATTGGCATTCTTAGATGTTCTTGTGACAAGACTCCCTCATGGCAAAATCAAAACTACAGTTTACCGAAAACCTACACATACATCTAATCACACCAGAAACACAAAATATGGAGTTATACTATCACTGTGGAACAGAGAAAAAGAAGTTTGTTCAGAAACTGATGATTTGGAAAAAAAAATCTATATAGAACAAACTCTTATGAAAAATGGTTATCCATCAGCTGTTATTAAGAAAACATTAAATAGACAACAAAAAGAACCATCAAGAGAAAAGACAATTATTGGTACTGTAGTGTACCCATACATTCCAAAGTAACAGACAAATTAAGGAAAATCTGCAATCAGTATAACATCAGAACAGCTTTCCAGAGCCATACCACACTATGAGGAATTCTAACATCTACAAACCCTAAACTTGAAATGCTGAAAAGAAAAAACTGCATCTATAAAATACCATGTGAATGTGGAAGAACATATATGGTGAGACCAGCCATCTCATTCAAAAGCACTTGCAAGAACATAAACTGATGATTAGAAGAGAGAAAACAGATTTGTCTAAGATAGCAGACCATTTATGTACCAATGAACATATGTTTGATTGGGAAAATACTCCAACCTCCAACTCTTCAGCCATCCATACCATTGAAAATCTGATGATGGAAAGCCAATGTCAATTTGTAAATATTGAATTCTTTGCTCTTTTTTTCTCTAATCAATTTTCCAATTCGTACAAAATTTCATTTAATATATAGTTTTTATCAGTTCTCTTTTGCTTTTTTTATGTGGATAACCAAGTAACAACATTAAATTATCATCAGTATTAGTTTTTCATTGTTTTCAGTTCCCTTAACATAAATTATCCTACTATATAAAACCACAATATAAATAGAACAAAAAAAATATTACATGATCTTGATTTACATAAACCTTTTCAGGAGCAAAGTGTATTTGTTGAGTAATCAGGATATACAATATGATAGTATTTACTAAATCTCTTATCCAATCTTTTCCCATCCAAATTCACAATCTAGCTTCTTGGTTATAGCCTTTGTCATTGAGATGTTTTAGATTTAAATTAATGCACTCGCATTGGGGGAGGGATATAGATAGATTACCAATGAATAGAGTTTTAATAACCATTGCCATACAGCACTTATTAATGACTCAAGCATAGAATAGATGGCAGGACTGGAATAGTTTGCTCCTGAAAAGCATTGTTAAACTGAAATCGTGATCTTTTGTTTGTTTTATACCTATCCTGGTCAATGAATAAAACTATCTACAGTTATTATAAAACTGAGAATACCAAAATATATAGATAATGAACTGATATTATATCTATTTAAACAATGTAAGCAAGTTAGCTTAGATTCAAAACATTAAAATGTTTTTGAATTTCATACTGGGAGCTTAATTGTAAAAAGGAAATAGAGACACATTATATTCAAGAAAATCCAGATTGAAAAATTCTTTACTTCGATAGCATAAGCTGGATAACTAGTACAGCATAATTGTAGATTTAATGAACATTATTGTCTGGTATCTATTGATTACTCAACTTAATAATAGATGACAGAACTGAAGCAGTATAAATAGTTTGCTCCATAATATAAATAGTGAAACCTTTTACATCATTAACATTTTTCATAGCCACTTGCATTTCTGATTTAAGCGGTTGATGAATTTTATTATGCTACAAAATGTTATTGATTCTCTTTAGTTCCTATTTAAAGTTCACCTGTTTACATATAATTAAAAATACATGACATTGATTCGATTAATATTCCCGAAACCTTTCACAAATAAATAAAAACTGTTTTTTCTTTCATTTCATTTTTAAATTTTAACTTTTCTCTTTAACATTTTTGAAAGATTTTACAGAATTTTTTGATAGTAAACGGAATATTTAAAATTCGTTCACAAACATTAATTTATTCAAAGAAAACAGATTTTTCTTTTCTTCTCCAAAAATAAATAAAATTGTTTTTATCAAATACACAATACCAACTAAATAAACTAAGAATTTAAGAGATGTATTCTTTTACAAAATATTCCCCTTAAATTTATATATATTGTCTTATTTTATATAGCATGCTTCTATAAGCCGGTGCGATAGAAACTTGTATTTATATATATGTGAAGTTGCCACAATCACTGTATTAATATCTGTCACTTGATATATTCTGCAAAAAAATAGTAAATAAACAAACAATAAAACATTAAAATCAATAAATTAAAGAAAGATTCAATTTTACAAGGGTCGTACTGTACTTATTAATATTACAACAACCATTTCCTGGTTTGCCATAACCTTTATAATTCTTGAATTCCCGAATCTCACAGTTCGATATCAGTATAGTAAATTTTCTATGCTCACTTAATTTACTCCCTTTGTCACATATACATTGAGCTATGTTTAATTTAAAGTAATCTAATATATATATAGTGGATTTGTACTTTTCCAACATTTAATATAATGTAATATAATTAAGTTAGATAGCTGGTTTTGAAGACATATAGATGTCTGAAGATTTCAGACTTTCTACTTAATAATTAAGCTTTCGATAAATGCTGGGCTTGAGTTTGTAGTTTAGATCTAGTGTCTGAATATCCTAGCGCCTCACTCATGAGAGCCATTAGCTCAAAACCGGTTTAGGGATAGGGATAATTCTAGATAGAGATTTTAAATGCTTTCTCTTGTGGCATTTATTGAACAAGCTTGTTTAGATCTATTGTCAGGCTCATTATATTACATTTGTAAATACAAGATTATGTGATGTATAACTTCATTTTCCTTACTATTTTACAACATTTATCTGTAAATAAAAGTTGTTGTTTTTTTTAATTTTTATAAAGTAATCTATGTACATATTTGAAAAATTGATTATTTATGCATATTTCATAATTGAAAAAATAAAACATTTTCCTGTAATATAAAATAGTTTTTTAGTTTTTACCATGTAAAAATAAATATATTTGTACTAGTATAATAATAAAATGTTTTTAATTGAAAAATTAAAAATTAATATATATTTTAGACATTCAACTCTTAACCATAGAAAAACATTAGTAATTGAATGTTCATAGGTTGAAACCAAACAAAATTTTGAAGAAGATAAAAGGCACATTCCCTGAACTATTATATTCTCTCATCTGAAACACACTTGGTTAAAAATGTCTCAGCAGAAATATCACTCACTTTGTTTATTATGACTAATCAAAATTTTAAAAAAACTATTTAACCCTTCTTTTTATTTTTTGTTACTAACCCTATCCATATTTATTGTACATGTATTAATTGACACAATTTCTTTAAGAAAAATAAAAAATATATAATTTACAATTAATTTGTTCTTAAATATTGTTTTCATAGAACTCTGCATTTACAATTGATCTTATTTTTTGTTCATTTTGAAAGACAATAAGAAAATTAAAAATTTGACAAATATATAAGAAAAAAAATTTTTTTATATAATTTACAATATGTCACAATTAATTTGTACTTTTGTATTATGTACCTTTACAAGAGTTAATTTTTCAAAAAACGTTTATCAATTATTCTTTTCAGTATGGCTTCAGTGGCTCCACACAGTGGGTAAAAACAGAAATTGAAATGAAAAGTTAGCATAGTGCATCTACTATACCAGCAGTGAGAACTCATTCAGCCACTAGGCATTTTTTCTTCACTTTTTTTTCCAAAAAGTTTAAATTTTGTTCAAATATTTTTGTTAAATGATAAAAAGAAAAGTATTGCTATAATAGTAAAACAAAACAAAAATCACAGAATAAAGTTAACTATTCGTTTAACTTCATGCATAATAATCCTGTATGCTATCTATGACACTGAATCTACAATATCGGCTACTGATGGCTGAAATCTATTTTCACTTTTTTCACTTTTTAATGGTAGAAATTTTAAATAAAAAAATGAATTTTTATGAATTATTATTTATAACTATGATATCTATGAGAACTACTGGAAATGAAAAATGTTTAATAACAGAAAATGTTTTCTGCCAATGAAAATCAAAAAGGACATGTAGGAAAAACTTCATACAGTAGTGCCACTCGGTGCAAGCCAGAAGAATTAATGGATGCAGGAATGTTCCTGCATCCATTGATTACTCTGGTTTGCCCTGAATTGTGCTTGTGTATGGAGAGTTTTTCCTCTATGTAAACAGCTTTTGTAGCAATAAAGAATGATGATCGTGTGGTGTTTAGTGGTTTAAAATTAATAAGGCAAGGAGTAATCATATATATTAGAGTTAAAAGGATATTAGTATGTTTGTATTGCATCATTGTTTTTATAACATAAAAATGAAATGATTTTTAAAAAAATGTGTCACTTATATTTCAATTTTAGTGAATTTCTATAACTTTCTAAGAGCAAATTAGTCAAGCAAAAATGTATTGATATCATAGACTAATGAAAACTGGCTTCTGTCAAATCATTCTTTGAATATTTTCATTGACTTTTTATATATATATAATTATAACCAAAGAAAATTTCAAATATTTGAAGTTATGCTTTAGCAAGATACATATGAAAAAGATTAAATGTTTGAATAATCATTATTGACTTATTTCTAAACATGTTTATAAGTTACAGATGAAAACAATTTATTTCTATTTATTTTTGTTTATTAGTCATTTTTGTTTATTTGCAAAGCTAATGTTTTATTTTTTAGACTAATTTTGTTCGTTGAGCAATACAACTAAGAAAACATTTTAAAAACAAATATGGTAAAATGATGTTGACTATATATCATCAAAAAAATTTAAAAGAATTAAATTATCATTTATAAATGGGGGGGGGGGATTGGATGAATAATGTATATATACACACCAGTATTTCATTATCATTAACATTTTTAACTATTATTGACCTACTTCTGGATGAAGGTCTCTCCAATTTCAATCCACTTCACACTACCTCAGCACACTTCCTAATTTCATTCATGTATCTCACATGTGGTCTCTTTCTAGGTCTTTTAAATCTTTTGGCATCCAAGTTTAAGATTTCAACTGTCCAATTATTATCCCCTTTTCTAGCAATATGTTCATCCTAACTCCAGTCTTTTAATGCTTTTAATGATGTCAGCAATGTTTTTATTCTCTCATCCATGCATTTCATTTTCAATCTCTTCTTGTTACTCCTACTATGCATCTCTCCACACTTCATTGAGTGATCTGAAGTCTCTGTATTACTCTTCTGTTAAGTATTAACCAGTATATACATCTGTAAATATATATGCTCTATGCTTTATTGTGGGTTTTTTTCTATTTCTTATATATATATATAATCTTAATTTCTTTATTTGATTTTTAAATATATGCAATTATGCTGATATTAAAACTATATACTTATCATTCTATATATATGTGTGTGTAATATTATTAAATACAGCATTTTTCAACATAATTTTTTTTATAACAGAATGCTATGAAAATACCTTCACTGCTCTTATCCATGCTATATCTCTACTTAAATGAAATTTGCAATGAGGGCACCACCTGCATCATCTTAGGGACTTGAGGAATATGGGTTGCATTTGTATCCCACAATGTATATATAATGGTCATAAGGAAATTGGGTATGCTGTGTTAAAGTTTACCATATGTGATAAGATTTATCATTTGAGGTGTTTAAATAAGACTAGGAAAGATGTAACAGGTGTATGGTTATGTATATCATGTGTAAATGTTATAAAAGAGGTGAAAAAATGCTAAGTGTAGATACTTTAAAGAGAAATTCAGGGAAAATGGAACAAAATGTAGTTGAGGAAGATAGAATAGAGTATGTTTTAGTGGAGTGATGAGATATGGATGACAAAATAAGTAGTGCAATGGAGATGGTTAGCCAAAAAATAAGTAAGATAGAGGAAGAATGTAGAAGAAAAATTTAAATCATTAGAAATGAAGTGAGAGCAGATTAAGGAATTAAATGAATAGAAATGATAAGAAAAAAACTAGATAAAGAAGTCCAGAAGGTATATGAAAATGTCATGGATGAAGTAGGGAACATAAACTATGAGACAGTATTGATAGGAAACTCACTAATTAGAGGATGTGAAGTTTAATTGCAAAGGAAAATAGAAACAGATATGTAAGAATATGTTTGCCTGGAGCTAAAATTAGGAATGTTACTGATAAGAAGCAAGGGAATAGAGGTGTTTGTGTTATTGTAGGGACAAATAATTTGTCAGAGCCATTGGAGAGACTAATGGATGAGTACATAGAATTGATTAGTAATTTCAGTAAAATTAAAAGAATGGTAGGAATAGTTGGATTATTACCAAGATTTGACAATAGGTATATGTTAGATAGAGAATGTTCTATAAATAAAAGATTGAACAAATTATGTGAGAGAAATAATGTTATGTTTGTGGGTATGTGGGATTTTTTTTATTAGTAAGAGGAAGTTGTATAGTAAAGATAGAGTTGTATAGTAAAGATGGATTGCACTTAGCAAAACAATAAAATGAAGTATTAGAGAATTTGCTTTATAAAAAATATTATAGTATGGGAAACTTATAAAGGAGGATAGGGTTTAAATTGCAGTATTATCAAAAAGATAAAGAATAGACAAGATGTAAGAAATAAACAAAGGATAGCTTATTTAGCTATAAATATAGACAATGGGAGGGAATGGGTCTGTAAAATTAATGATAAACAAATTACTTACAAATGTAATAGAATAATGAGTCAAAAGAATTTACAAAAGGGTAATAAGAAAAGAAGAAATTGTTAAAATTGAATATTTGATATGCAAGGTGATAGGAGACCAGAAAAATGGTTGGAATTAAAGCAGTTAAAATGAAGAGTTTGGGGTATTAGCAGTAGTAGAAACACATCTAAGAGAAGAAGAAGAATCTACACTGGAAGAGTTGGTATAGCAGGGTATAAATAGAAAAGAAAAAGGGGGGGTGGTATAAGAGGTATGTCAAAAAAATATTTAAATACTGTTAAGTATCAAGAACATTTGTGGTTTGTGATAAGGTTAGAAAGACAAGAATGGTGGCTATAGTGTATATGGTCATTGAAAATAGTCAAACTAAAATGGAGTGGAATATTAGCATATATGAATGCCTAGTTAAGGATATACAAAGTTTCAAAAGAGGGGAAAAAATATTTGAAGAAATTAATGACATGGATAACAAAAATAGTTAGCTTTTGAAGATTTTTTGTCAGAGAGTGAATTTGAGCATTGGAAATTTATCAAACATTTATGAGGGGAAATATACATGATCTAGAAATAATATATTTCACACAATAGATTATGTATTAGTAGAGAAAGAGGGAATGAATAAAGTACAGAAAATTAGTGTTTGATAATGAAGAGAGAGAGTATGTCATAATGGTCATAATTTCTTCACAAGAGAAATGGTTAGTAATAAATCCCTTACTTGTAAATTCAAACTCTGCTAATTTATTACTTGTTAAAAATATAAAAAAAAAACATAACGATTAGATAAATTTTACTTATTAATAATTTGCTTCTTTAGGATGTACATCTATTCAAATACACCCTTTTTGTTTTAAGTAGTGGAAGGAGTGCTTGAAAAAGTCATTGGTCAATGGAAACTCTCATTATTTAGAGAGATCTGGATTATAATAAAATATTCTGTTTGGATTGTATTAAGTAATATAAAAGAGTATGTTGGTATTGCTTGTTTGCCTTTCATTAGATAATCTACAAGTTCAAGATAAGAAAAAAGTGATAGGTTCTTAAAACTCTTTTTTCCAATAATACTGAATATGATGAAGATAAGTTGGATTACAGATATTTATCAAAATTTATACAACTTGGTGAAAAATTTTGTTTCTGATGTTTTTTGTTTTTTCTTTTTTGCTTTTTTTTTTTTTTTACCAAGCATTATATTAAATTTTGAACTTGGGATTAATCCATGTGCCATACACAACTAAGCATTTCTCAGGGAAGAGTTGTCCCATGCTAACAGCATGATCATAGACTTCAACATAATAATGGAAAACTTCTCAATCTTGTTTGGGATATTAATTAAATTAATCATGTTGAATTTTTTAATTAAACACACATACAGAAATATGCATTCATGCTCTTGTATCTCTTGTCCCCAAGAATAATTATAAAATAGATGACCCCATTATTTATAAAGACTTTTTTAACTGCATAAATACATTATCATGGTTTTACAATGAGATACATTTAAAATAATCTGCAAATATTGAATATTTATTTTTTTATCTTCAATACATATTTTATCTTCCAGGAGCTGTTTTCTAGAATCAATCCTACTACAAAACCTCTACATTAAGTTTAGATAATCAATAGACATTAAATGATGTAGATCTTTAATATCCACAACCCTAAATCAATTTTTGGCTTTTGCCTTTCTCATGAGAACAACGGACTTAAAGCTTGAACTAATGTAATTTATATACCTAAAGTAATGTGACATTGAAACTGGTATATTTTACATTCTTTTTTTATATTATCTGTTTAATTCTTGTAAACTGTTGAAAATAAATAAGATGTTCTATGATACTTACTATTCTACTATATGACTGAAAATGTTTAGCAGAAACATAATTCATTTTTATTTTTAAAATCTGTTGATATAAAGTAGTCTGCTTTTTTTAGTATCCTTAAAGACTCATCCTCATTTACATATTAATATTGCTAATGTGCTTTAATTTTTTCATGATTTGATATCATTCTTTGACTGTGAAACAAATCACAACTTTTTTTTTTACAAATGCTTTATTTGAATGTATAAAAACTTACAATAATAATATATTTTACTTATAAAAAAGAAAGTATATAATAGATGTTTTAGTTGTAGATCTTTAATTTTTAAATGCAGTTTTTTTCATGTACTCTAATGCCATCTAATACATCCAGTGTAATCAATTGATATCAGATGGTATACTACTACAATACTCCTATCCTCAGACCAGTTTCTGACTTTTGTCTTTATGGTAAGAACTAAGATTTTAATCTGGAACTAAGGCAATTGTTATTTTAGCAGCTGTCTTTTGCTTACTCTTTTATCCCATTTAAGATACTCTGAAATTTAAAAAAATGTGAGTTAGCTGAAAAGATCATGTGATATTGTTGGTGGCATTAATTCCTAGACAAAGAGTAGAAGGCCTCTTTAATTTAGCATAAACTGAAATCTCTACAATATATAGAAACAGACCTAGAATCATATCTATATACCTTTAAAAGGGAATTGTCTTGAATTCAAAATCTAAGAATTTTTTTAAATTTCAGACTGTTAATTTGAATAATGTAAATAAATTAAAGGTGGTTGATAGATGCAAGAACATATTAGTTTCAGTTTTGAATGCTAGTACTCACTGATAAAAACAAAATCCAGAAAGGAATTTGGGGGTGGAGGTATTATAGCACTGTATCATATGGTTTCCTTTGACTACTCATGCTTATTGTAGTTGGGTTTAGAGCAAAAAAGTGTACAAGTAAGATTAACGAATCACATGATGTCATTAATTGTGCCATGTTTGTTTTTTAATTTTAATTTGAATCAAAAGAATAGATTCTTTGAATGTTTTTATTAATAATATACTGAAGCATCCAAACTTGGTTTTCAATATTCTGATTAGGCATTATTTTTCATGAAGGCAGGCAAATAGTGATTAAAAGACTAACTGCTTAGGCAGAAGTGTATGGTCATATCATCAAAAGTATCCGGTTGGGTTTTGACCCAGAAACTTTTAGTTTTGACTTCTTCATTCTGATATCATATCAGGTTGAGCTTTGATCCAGGAACTTTTAGTTTGGGATTCTTTGTTCTGTCATAACATGATAATTTATAATTATTATTCTCTATTAATTCCTCCAGGAAGTGAAGAAAGATTTGGAAGTTAGTTCTAGTTAGAAAGATGGAGATTAGCATGTCCATAGATCACGGATTCAGCTCCGAGTTCGAAATTTTGATGAATTTTCACAAACAGCAAACCATTCGATTATTTGTTTATTCTGGAGGCTAATTTTAAATACAGATAAGATATTGTATAAGCTTTGATATTTTTACTATTCAAATTTGTTATTATTGGTTTTGTTTTTATTTTTCTGAAATTTGTTTTTGTTTGTTTATTTACTTTCTTTATTAAATCATAAAAAATAAATCTAAACTAAATATTTATGTTTAACCGTTTATTACCAGGTTAATTATTATTAAAATCCAATTTTATTTTTTGTTTATTAAATTAGATCTATTTCTCAATTCATTGTTTGTAATTCTGTAATAAAAAGTGATTGATGAAGAAATAAAATTGGCAAAGACAGACAAATCTACTAAATAATCTAAAATACCATACGAAAGTCAAAACAACTAATAACTTTAATTTAAAAGAGTGAGGTAAATGTTTATTATTCTAAAATTCGCGATCTTCTACGTTATAAATAAAGTCATAAAATAAATTGAGAAATATATAAGTATAGATTTTTTTATGTTTAAAATACTGTTTACTTTACTTTTCTGGAAAACACATTTTAAAATAATTATACATATAAAGTTTTGTTGTTGTTGTTACTTAGGAAATTCAAAACGTTATTTCTTGCAATAGGTAAATGCCCCTAGATACAATTTTTATTAAACAAACATTAAATCTAAGCCATGCTGTTAATAAAAGACGATAACTTTCTAACTGCAGATGCAATTGCAATACGTGAATCACCATTATTAAATGAATAGCCAAATGGATTAATTGCTAAGGCAACTGCGTGATGTTGCGCACCGGAAGTTTCAGCTTTATTTTGGTTCAGGGACAGTTCTCTATCATTCTATCTCTGAGCCACACTGCGCAAGGCCTTTAATTAAGCATTCATCGTACTTTTTATATATTTTGAACTTTTCATGAAACAAAAGTAATTGAAACAATATAAAAGATGCAATAATATCTAGTAAATAGATCAATGTGTAATTACTATTCTTTTTTTAATTGGCTTTATTTCATGGGATAAGCATATTTCCGTAAACAGGCAGAAGAGATAAGACATGAAAACAAAGTTAATGGATCTTTCAATGTAAGTGATTCCTTGTTATTAATATAAGAGAGAAGTTGTTTCAGCTTTTACCAAAATTTAAAATAAAAGTCGTTAAATTACTCTGGTGTACGTATGTGTTTTTTTATATATAAATTCTAGGATTTTTTTTATATCGCAATCATCTACCAAAACCGTCGGTCAGATCATCTTCTCTCAGTATTGAGAATAACTTTCATTTTTCGGGTGAGTTAGAGATATCAGACATTTAAATTTCCATGCGCAAGGTGGTAGATTAGAATCTTTATCTCATCATTCTTACTCAAGGTAGAGACTAGTTTTTGTCTCATTTTAGTACCTTATTTTAAAAATGAACAATCATTGCACTATAAATATAATTTTTTTTTTTGCTTTTTATCAGTGTCTCTCTTATTTCAACTCCAACCTTCCACTAGTGCAGAATCTCAGGCCACCCACCCACCCTCTCTCTCGCTAAGCATGCATTTTGTGAACAATCTTAATTATTCACAGATTCAAAACTCTCCATACAGTAGTTCCACTCAGTGCAAGCCAGAGTAATCAATGGATGCAGGAAGGATGTGGATAAAATTCCTATCTAGTGCTTACTCATCCAATATCCCCAGACTAGTTTCTAGCTTGTGGCTCTTATCAGCGTGGAGCCTTGGGATCTGAAGTAATTCTCCTGCATCCATTGATTACTCTGGCTTGCATTGGGTAATGCTACTGCATGGAGAGTTTTGCTTCTATGAAAACAGCTTGTCTAAGCATAAAGAATGGAGATCATGTGATATTTGATGGTTTACTAACCTTAATTATTCAGGTAATTTATATATATTATTAAAAAAAAAAAATTTAAAATTGGATATTTCATTACAATGAATACCTATTGCAACTAAATTAGCTCTATATAAAGCTGTTATTTTACAATATTTATTGCTTGGAAATAATGTTTTTATCTTCTTGCTATGTGCAATACTTGAAAATTCACTGTAGTAAAAAAAAATCACATCTTTGATGTACTGGAAATCGTAAAAAAATATTTTATTGAGGACTTGGGGCCTGATTATCATAAAAGGTGGGTATCATTTATGTTACAAAAGTTGTACCTCAAAAATATTCAAAAGAAGTGTCATATTGATTGTCTTCAGTAGGAAGATATGGAAGACATTATAATATAACAGAGAGTTACCATTAGGCAAGGAGTTAAAGTCTTCCAGAAAGAAAAGTTTGTGGCAAAGGAAATGAAGACAATATTACAAAACATTCAATAAATAAAACAATAGATCCAGTATGTTTTATATGTGAGATGTATCTGTGGTCCATGTATTGGTTTGTATAGTATCACTAAACATTTATGTATATTATTTTGTTGTGTTGTTTTTTAAAATTGGAATGGCTATACTTATTTGTGACATGGGCTGATGTTTATAATGACATTTTATGATCTATTCTGAAATTGATTTAAATATAAAAAGACTTATTCTTATTGTATATTAAGATAAAAGCTTCTCTGAATTTATTCCAGTACGTTTAATTCAAAGTTTTTTTTCAAATTATTCACAATGCTTATCTTAATCATCCATAGTCCTTGTGATACTATCTCAATCTTTTGATATCCAACTTGAAATTTATCTATTCATCTATTTTTATTCTTTCTAACATTCCATTCAATTTGCATTCATTTCCTTCTCTTAATCCTTTCAATGATATTAATGATGCCTGTTGTTGTCTCTTTTTGTTAATCCTAATAAGCATGATCTCCATACTCCAAATGTAGTCTGACATTTCTAAATTGCTCTTTTTTCCAAGTGTCCATGTTTCAGATACATAAATAAATATCTTATTTGAAAAACTTTCATTTTCAGAATTATGAATAATTTCTTTTTAATATTGGATGTTTGAAAGTGAATTAAAGAATATAATGCCCTAAGTTGGTCAATCTGTGATCCAGAAGTCATATGGGACATTTTATGATTTTCTATGTCATACCTAATTCATGATTATATTAGCACAATAACTGACTGAAATTTTGCATGTTCCAATGGTTGTCCAGCATCAGACTTCTCACTAAGATTTATAAATAGCTTTCTTTTTTCTTTATAACATTAAACATATTGGCATCAATAAGGGATTTGGGCATTCCATCATCAGATTTTCAATGGCATGGATGGCTGAAATGTTGGAGGTTAAAGTTTGAAGATTTGCTATCTTAATATAAACTTAGCACTGATTTTATATATATAGAAGATAATATGATCCAACTGATGAGTGCTGGTTCAGCACGAAATATGTATATTGGAGATTATTTATATTTTCACCTATCTATGTGGTCATGTGTATCAGTTTATGAGATAGAGTAGATAGCTGAAGGGAGCTTGAAAGTCTGTGATCAAATCCCTTATAATTACATTTAAACCCCAAGTATATGAATTATGCTTATATTTCAAAGACTATAAATGATTTATATATACACAATATATGTGGAATTTTTCTTTTAATAATGTGGCCCATTTTATAATGAGCAATATTTTATGATGCCTAATTATTAAAAAATATTGTCCATGCTGGTCTTAAACCACATTCTTTCAACTTTTTGGTTTACATTATTGCATTACAATGAATTTAAAATGAAAAAATTTTATTAAAATTTTACTTAAGATAGAATTATTATAAGCATAGTTTATTTTATATAAATTTGAAATATGTTGCTTTATATTTAAATAAAGGCTATAAAGCTTTTAGTTGAACATGCCATGATCAGATTTTCAATTATATGGATGGCTGAAGAGTTGGAAAGAGGAGATGGTTAAAAGCCTGTCCATTAAAGTTTGAAGATTTGTTCTTTTAATATAAACCGAGCACTGGTTATATACATATGTAAGTGATGATGATCTGGACCAACTGATGAGTGCTGGATCAGCACAAAATACATATATTGGAGATCATTTATCTTTTTCGCATGTGAGTGGGCATGTGTGTCAGTTGTATAAAATGGAGTGGATGACTAAAGAGAGATTGAAAGTCTGGGTTCCAATCGTCACTAAATATTATTTATGTAATAATTTAACATGTTCGTAAATAATTTATTTTTTAATGCAAAACTGTAGAGGAAAAATTACCAATAACTGTTAGTATATTGCATTTGATAATTTTTAAAACATTTTGTCTATTTTAATTATGATTTATTACTTACCAAATATATTTGATTTTTTTTTTTTCATAATTATTTGATAATTTTTTATCTTATACCAAAAGCATATTTTTCATACTGAAAAGTTGGAGGTTCAAATCATACAAGTTCTAAATAATAAATATGTGGATGGGCTTGTTGCATGAGAGTTTACAAATTTAAGCATTTCTGGAAAGTTTCTAAACAAGAGTGAAATTGATTACAATTCAGATATATATATTAGATATACTTAACACTTCCACTCCACATATTTTTAAAAAAGATAACTAAAAACATCTTTAAAAAATAAATGCCTCTCAAAATACATTTATACAAAAACAAGTCTTGATAACCCAGATTTCTGCAATCACAACTTAAATGTGGTTTACAGTTTATATATGGACTAGAGATAATCTATAATTTAATAAATGATTAATATATATATATAAAGTAAATGGTGTCAAAGCTGTAAGTGCAGAAAAATTAACACTTATAAATCAAAGTGTAAAAATTATACCTGTATATTGTAACTGGTACAGAAAATAGGGTGTTAATAAGGAGATGGCAAGGCCCCAGAATTGGGTAACTATTTGAACAGTACACCACATTAGGATTGAATTATGAGGGTGGGAAACCATTCTCATCCCCAAATAAACAAAATATAAAAGGAATGATAATAAATATAATGAGCATGAGAGATCAGCAAAAACAAAGACTAACTATAACTTTACCAGAATTATAGAAAAAAGAATCATCATCAATAGTCAAAAAAATAAAATCAACAGTCAACCTTGTGATTGGATTTGAAAGTGGTCCACTCTAGACCACATTAATTATTTAGCCTTTACTAAACTTCGGGCAGATTTTATAAACAATAATTTGGATGCACAAACTTATGTGCTAATACATAAAAATATAGCAATTAAAAATTAATGCTGGGATGCTAAAACATGTTGATCATCATCAATGCCCTCTGGCCACTTAGTACCATTAATGTACTGGCCAACTATAAACTTCAAATTAATAATAAAATAAAATTTAGTGCCTGGACTTTAAATGGATATATATTTGCACCATCCAGGGTTATCTGAAGTTCAGACACCAACCTAAACACCTAATGCATATAACTAACTGTTTTATGCTAATCTAGCTCAGGAAGCAAAAACTCTATAGACGATTACTGTGAGCAAAAGATAACTGAATAAATAAAGCAGCTTATTCTAAATCATTTTAAATAATTCATAGGTTTACCCTACTATATGTAAATAGATTTATTGAGAAAAGTTTAAAAATCCTAGAACATTAAGCTATCTTAAAATAAAATCACACACACTGCCGATCCATGTAAAAGGAGTTGGAAAGAATAAAGACTAAAAAATCTTATAAAACAATTATTTGATAATTAATTGATTAATAATAAATAAAAGAAATTGACGTAATAGTATGAAACTTTAAATATTCATTTCACCAAAAAAAAATAGTTTCATAAAAATTATATTAACCAGTTGATTTCCTTTCTTTAAATTAACTTCTAATTCATTAAGTTATTTCTTTAAATAACTAAGATTTGGAAAACAATATTTTCAAAAAAAATCAGTGATTACAAGCTTTGACTTAGCTTAATTAATCTTTTGTTATGTTTTAGGAGGGAAAAGTGAATGAAAAGGAAAACATTAAATTTAAATTTTTAAAAATAAATAAATAAATAAAAACTCTCATTATTTTAAGAGAAAATTGAATAAATTAAAAAAATGTTTCACAATTTGAAAATTATTAATTCTTACACAAAAAAATATTACTTTTATATGAGAAAATAGTTTCTTATTATTAATAAAAATACCGTGCTTACAAAAAAATATCTTTAACTATGGTTTGATTCTTCTGTAGAAGCCTTTCTACTTATAATTTCCAGTTGAATTTCCTTCTTCAAGGCCTCTACATGTCTTTTCATGGTATGCAATATTTTCAGGTTTTAAAAAATAGCTAATTTTATCCACTTCTTTCCACTAAAATTTCCAGGTGACCCTATCATATGCAGAGACTCGTGCTCTTGGTTGAAGACAAAGTTGCACATTACTTTAAAGAGTAACTTCTCTTACATTTTATTCCAGTAAAGGCAGGTTGTATGGAGGAAGATGATGTCTAGCTTTTAGTTGAATTTAGCACATGGTTTTTGTATAACTAAACTTATAGTATGCTAAAAGCTTATTTAAAACTTCTGATATACTATGTAACAGTTTAGTTAAAACTTCTGCTTCTTTCTTCTTTAGTAGCTGAATTAAGACTTGACTGTTCTTTTCAACAGCTAAGTTAGAAATAATTTCTTTTTACCAGATACTTTGGTCATCTGACTTATTCACTCTTATTATTTTTAGAACAATCTTGCTTACAAGCTAATCACAAACTCTCTAGCATGATAATTTTTATGACAACCAATTAGTAATATTTACTGAGGCTAACTTTGAGAATATGCATGTAAAATGTGATAGTAGGGACATCTACAGGTGTTTAACCACAAGCTTACATTATGGAAGAAAAGAGGGGTTCCCCTCTTTTCTTCCATAATGTAAGCTTGTGGTTAAACACCTGTAGAGTTCCCTACTATCGCATTTTACATGCATATTTGAAAGGTTATAGCCTCAGTAAATATTACTTACATAATCAATGTGTGTTTAATAAATTTATAATAACAACCAATTAGATAATTTTTTTACAAATACAACTGTTCATCTATTTCTCTTCTTAAACTTTGACATTGGAAAACAAGTCAAGAACTGAAATTAACATTATAAAATTCTTGATATTCCTTTCTAATTAAAAAAATATTTTTGCAAAAAAAAAAAAACAAGATAATCAGTTAATTGCATTGATTTAATTTTTGTATTGAAGAAAGATAAAGAGAAAAGAATAAAATCAACAATTCTGACTAATTAAAAATAAAATTTACCAAAAATATACAAATCTTTTTTAATTTTCTTTTTAACAATACTACTAAACATAAAATTTTAACTCTCTTAAAAGGTTGAAATTAAATATTAAACAATTTACTAAAAAGAGAAAGTTTTCTCTTTTTTTTTTCTTGGTACATTTTTCTTTTTTAAAAAAGCAATTCTGTAATTAAATAAAATTATTGAAGACAGAGAACATAAGAAATTATTTATCTGATTTTATAATTTTCTCTCTCTTCTACCAACATTTACAATTTATAATACATTTTATGATATGTATGTTATGATTTTAAAAAATAAGTTTGACAATTATATAAAAAAAATTGTCTAGAATATTCCCACTATCATGTGGATATAAAAGTAAAACATTTAATTAAATAAAATCCATTATTATTATATATATATAAAAGATGCATGCAAAAATTAATTATTTTCTCCATTAGTTAAATAATTCTAAACTAAACATGAAGAGCATGTTACTAGCTATCTAATTATTTTTAATGCAGCTATGTACTTTTCCTAACAGTTAATATTATATACTAATTAGATTAACAACTCAATATCAGTTTATTGAGCACATAAAATACTTTCAATCCAAAGCACAAGATAGCATCTTTGAAAAGATAAGAATGGACCTATTATCCTTTTTACCTATATTAATTTATATAGGCCAATCAAAAGCAATTTGGAATGAATGCATTGATCATATTACTTCTTTTAAAACTATATTTTAATGATTGATATTCACAAAATATTTTAGTTTACAACTTGTCAATATTAGTTAAAATAATAAAATATGTAAATATAACCTTTTCCTAGCTGTTAATAATATATACTAATTAAATTAACAACTCAATACTGATTTATTGAGCACATGAAATACTCTCAATACAAAGTACAAGATAGAGTCTTTGAAAAGTTAAGAAGTCTTATTCTTTAGCAAATGTCAATAGTTAAAATATAGCTTTAAAAGAAATAATGTGATCAATTTAAGATCCTCATACTTTCATTCTAAAATGATTATAGGTAAAAAGGATAAGATGGTTTATTATCTTTTCAAAACTTTTTATTGTGCTTTATATTTAGAGTATTTCACATGTTCAATAAACCAGTGTTGAGTTATTAATCAATTTAATATATACACGGGGGTGGGGGGGCAAAAATAATTGGAATTTTTGTCTGGTTTGTGCATCTGTTGTAATATATACTTCTGCTGTTGCATATTTCTTGCAGGAATCCTTCTTCATCAAATTGCCAAATGATATCACCATGAAAAATCATAGGACCACATAACACATTTTTTGTAAAGTGTGCTTCATGTATTTGTCAATTTTTTTATAACGGCTGTAAAGATCGAACAATGTGAAATTTTGTTTCATTTACAGAAAATGATATGGAAAACAGTCATAATTCTTGAAACAAATTATAAAGCAAACTGATCTCATAAAAACAAGTTTGTGAGTGGTTTAATTAAAATAATAAATAAACCACATCCCTAAAAAGCTTGGCAAGTGAAGTCTAAAGTCAAAACAACACTGTTTTTAATGCAAACAGCATTTTTCTCGGATTTAGTTTATAATAGTCAAAAATTTTATCCATAAGTTCTGAAACATTTACAAGATGTGGCAAAATGTAAACATTCCATTTTGTGGCAAAGTAAAAAGTGCAAGATCCACCCCAACAAAGGATGTGAAAGTTTTTAATTAAATTCCGCATGACCCAACTTATCTACAGCCACATTCACTCACTCTTGCTTTGTGAAAATTTTTTTAATCTTTCAAATAAAAAAAAAATCTCAATTTTTTTTGCAGACTTAGAAATGGTGAAAAAAAATGATGGAGTATTAAAAGGTATCCAGACTATTAAACCACTAAACATCATATGATTACCATTTTTTATGTTGCACAAAACCTTTCTGCACTCTGGCTTGCACTGGGTGGCACTACTGTAGGAGAGTTATGCCTCTGTGTATTTCCAAACTACTTTGAAAAATGAAAAACACATTTAGACCAGTGTATTGCATCAAATGGTTAATAATTCAAAAGAGATTAAAAATATATAAACAATTTTTTACTTTAAAATTCTGGTTATCCCCCCCCCAGCTTATATATACTAATGTGTGTTAATAAAGTTAATAATTATCCCTCATTATTAGTATTTTTTACTGTAATTGTTTCAAGTTATTTGCAGCTTTGGTGTGATAAACCACAATTATGATTTGCCACTGTTATCAGAATTAATAAGAGTGTTGTATTATTGTAAAAGTTCTGGATTTAATATTCATTTTAAAAGTTTGAAAGAATATATACTAAGTTGTTTTTGTTGACAACACCTTCAACATTAGTAATGTCCAAAGTCTTTATTTTTCTGCCATTATTGATACAATGGCAGCACTGAAAGTGTTATCAATAGAAGATCTAATAGCAGCCTTTAAAGATTGATTTGAATATTTAAATTAAATGTTAGTTAGGAAGCCAAATGTGTGATAATTAATTAACATAACAGCAGATAGGCAACATTATAATGCACTGTATTGAAATTGCATTTCATTCAAACAGGTATCTTAACTTGAACCAAGCATTGCACAGTACATCAATATAAATATGAGCTAATAATTGTAAACAGAATCATGACAAAAGAGTATAAAAATAATAATTTAAAAAATGAATATTCTCATGCTACTATATAAAGAATATTATTGATGTATTTTAATCTTATTAAATTTAAAATCTATATCTAAGATAAGAAAATTAATAATTTCTAGTATAATAAAGAATGCTTAATAATAATTTATGTATGTACTGAAAGGTAATGATAGAAAATGATGATTTGCCAAAGAAATCACTTGAAAAGGTAAATTTATGTAATGTAATATATATTATAACCTTCCAATCTGGTTCTTCTAATAACCTCTACTCTACCTACTCTTTTATCTCTACCATATTAGCTCAATACTAAACAATACAGTATCATAACAATAAAGTATTGGACTCTTTATGGGGCTTGAAATTTGCTACACATAAAATTTATAGAATAGACTCTAAGGATGGTTACAACAGAGAGATTTTAACATTGGGAAGTATAAACCATACTCTACATTGGCATTACTATTATGGAAATTCTCCTGCAACTATCCTATTATAATTATTGGGGAAATTCCAGGAACAAGCAATATCTAACCTAATATTCTATCTTTAATAAGGATTTAAACTATCCCTCTATAATTTAATAATCGTAAATTAATAACATTAACATAATTACCTTAACTTAAACTAATTAATACTATCCTATGGCTATCTCTGGGATCATAAGTATTCTATTCGACAATATATTATGATAAATTTGATTAATAATGAAATAGTCAAAATGCAAGAGGGATTTTACTAGGATCCAACCATTTCAAAATCATTTACTGTTACAAATTACGATTAGTTTTTTATAAAAATTAATCTAACTTTAATAATAATGAGGCATGGAAATCAACAATGGCTATCTACCCATTAATCTTATTTTTATAACTTAATCCACTTTCCTGTAATTAGTTTTCATACTTATATCAATAACAATTACTCTAGAATACTCATTTTATTATAATCAAAGCTTTATTACACCATTATTATCTACAAAGTTTAGTTCACTGAAATACATCTCATAATTAATCAGCATTCATTTGCTGTGATCAAAACCTTCTGAACCCCAGATCTTAAAGCATATTGGTCAGTAACTTGCATTCTGAAATAAGATATTTCTTTAAATTTATGATATATATTTTTCAATAAGATTACAAACTCAGGATGTGATTTTTAACATACTACTAATTTCTATTATATGGTCTCCATTTGGTAATACTGAATAGTTCTTTTTACAGTGATCAAGATTCTTTTATATCCCATAACAATCTGAAGTACCATATTCCCTTTTGGTATAGTTATTATTTACAAGCAGTTGAGAGTTAGTGTATTAATTATAAAATATTAAACAGAACTTTTCAAGTAAGGTAGGTAATCAAAATATGTGTATAATTCTATGTGGATAATGTGATTTATTGATGTGACCTTGTGATGGAAATGACTTTCAAACACAATAAAAACAATACTACAAAGTTAAATCAATATGGTCTTTTATTTACAACAATATTAATAAACAAGAAAAACATATGCACATTAGGTTAAATACTTCATTAACAATAATAAAAAAAAAATAATAAGCATGAAACTATTTATACATTGATAATAACTTATTTACATTTTTTACAAATAAATTTATTGATTATGAGATTCACTTAACTGTTCCCATAGTTTATATCTAGTTCTTTTAAAATTATCAGTTTATTATTTTATCATTCTGTATGCTTTCATACTAATCTGATATATTTGCATCATTCAAGAGTTATCTGAGAACTTCACAGTCATTTTCCATATTACGTGATATTTTATAATCTCCAATATATTAATAACCTTATACTAATAAATTATATTTAATACATAAAAATGGTTTTAAAATCTTACACTTTAATCTTATTAACAAAATTATTACTGATGTGATTATTAAAAAAAATAAACACAATATTTATGATGTATTTAAATAGAATAATAAAGTTAGGATTCGCTATCTTATGATGTAATTCATTTAATCCATTCATTTTCTCTCTCATACTCATATTTTATATTGATCTTAGATCTCAGTTATTCTTATTTATATGGTCATTTATTCAAGTTGTTATCCAACTATATAGTATCTTTGCTCCATATATGCTTCTACTATCTACAGATCATTATATCCAAGCTTAAGAAGAAAACCCATACAATCCTTTAAAATACTGTATCTACTTTCAATGCACTCTACATTAGTATTTACTAGAACATTAGAGAGATGATCCACTGATTTTGTTAAATACTATCCTAATGGAGGGATGGAGGTTTCCTTTGTTTATTGTGTGTCATATTTTGGTAGGTAATCATTTTCTTAATGAGCTTACCCCAATTCTATCCTAGCTTCTTTAATAAGCACTTACAGTATGTACCACAATCATTTCTTTGCCTAAAATTCTCCTATTTTTTCCTCCTAACTATCTGAATATCACAAAGATTAATCTCACTTAACTCTTCATCAGTTCTTCAGGACATTATTTTATATATCCTAGCATGGAATTTTAACTCACCTTCTCCTGCAGTGTATTCAGTATCTAATATCCTACCAATTCTATACCAATACTATAATATACTCCTCTCATGAAATATTCTCCTACCTATATTTGCCATCATGTGACAAAAAAAATAATCCATTTCTCCTATTATTATTATTATTAATCAGATTTTTTTTCTTTCCAATAAATGAGATCATGATATAGTCTTACATCAACATTCACTCGTTCTTACTCTCATTAATATTACATTTTATAATATATTTATTATACTTTTCTGAGAATCATATCAGCTTTTATTTATGATTACTAGTTCATTCCTCTTTGTTCAATACATTTAATAATAATATCTTTGAGATACCTTTTAATGTATGTTATCATACTTAATTTTCTAAAAATTTATATTGGCTCAGAATATACAATTTAAACATTATACCCCCCCCCCCAACACATTCTCACAATATAACTCATGGGTACTCTCTTCCTATATTTAAGCATACTTTTAACATTATATACTAGATTGCAAACATAAATTCTTTAAATCACTACTATGAAAATATTTGCATTCGTATTTCATATCAAACAAGAAAATTATTACTAATAAATTTTAAATTGAAATCTCTTTTCACCTTTTTTTTCCTTTAAAAGTCATTTCAATTTTTTTTTTAGTCTAATATTACCATGGTTACCATATAGACTTTTACCATTCCTCGTGCGTTTGAGTGTTTCTCCTCTCTTTGTATTGCTAAAATACATGAATATCGTTAGACACACAAGTACAAATAATGGAACAAAAAATCTGAATTGGATGCATCCTTCCTTCCTGGCTAGTTTGTAGTTCTACATGCATAATTTTGTTCTTAAAGAAAAATACAGCATTTCATAAATCTTCTTAACAAATATCCACATTATTTTTTTAATGCACACTTTAAAACAGGTTTAACTAAGATATCAGTAAGTTTACTTCTGCATTTCTTTCCTTCTCCTGTTACTTATTAGACTCGGAAAATTTTAAACATATATCTGATAAAATTGTTTAATTCTTTGGCTCCAAGTATATTCATTTTGTGACTATCACTTCTTATTCAAAGTAATACAAACTCTTAACGTATCCTTCCCAGTTTAATGTTTCATTCTTAAAGTCGTATAATAAAACTTTACTATCTCTTTGAAAATAATAAATCTCAATTCATTTTTTTTTTCATTATTAAGTAGAAGATTGATATTTTTTTATAAACTATTTCTTAAATATCAATGGTTCAATTCAAACAAAGATTAGTTTTTAGCCAATAAACATCACATGATCTCCATTTGATTACTCTGGCTTGCACTGAGTGGCAATAGGTATTGAGAGTTTTGCCTGTTTTAAAGATGTTTTCTTAAACTTATCACTCTTGACTAATTAATTATTTTTAACTTTCGATAAAGTATCTTTATAGGCTTTAAAATGGGTAATTTTGGATTGGTTTCTCCTTTTTAATCTATAATTAATAAAAACACATAACTTAACATAGACAAACGCATGCCTTTTTACATGAATGCAGTTAAGTTTTTCTTTGAAGCAATGTTGTTGTCTTTCCTTTCTCATGGTTATTCTAAACAAAATTAAAACAACAACTTTGATTTTTCAACTTCTTTGGGTATTATTTTTGCTATAAGTGGACGATCAGAATTGACCGTTAGGTTCAATGAAGATTACTTCAATTTACACCATGGTATTAATAATTACTTTTAACATCGTTTATATCCTTATACTGTTTTTAAATATGATTTTGACTTTTTAAATATTTTAACTTTTATAATTATTATTTTTTTTACTGAGAAAAATATTAAAACAGCTATCTGTTTTTTAAGTTTTCTTGAAACTTCCCTCTCAGATCATTTGTTTTGTTTTTTTTTTTTTGCTTGAAAATCCCGGGATAAAGTGACATCAGAGAACAGCTTACTCAACTCTCATTGGTCAATATCCCATATCAACTTGTACAACTTTTAAATTGAAGATTTTTCTGTTTCTATTTAAAGTAATTAAACTCAATAAATATTTCACAAACAAAATTAATTTAAATCATTTCTTTAAGACTAAAATTTTCATTCTCATTATATTTTTAATAAATGATTTATTAGTTGAATTTAAATATAAAGTTTACTAGTAAATATTTATACTTAAAATATATTATTATTAGGATAATTTTAAAATAAATTATTATCTTGTAATCTATAATTGTTCCTTCTTTCATTAACTTCAATTTTAGATCTTTAACTTTTAAAGGAACACTGCATTAAAAATAAATTAAAGTCAAATGTATAAGTAACGATGTGTTAAATGGACAAATATTATATTAAAATTATATGTTAGATTATAATATAAATTATTTAATAACTGAGACGCAGGCTTATTATATACCTGTGTCTATATATATGTAATATATAGGGTATGTGAGCACAGACTTTCACACGACCCACCACTCTCCACTCTATCTAATAACACTGATACACTTAAACACATATATGTCGAAAAGATAAATAATCACCAATATACGTATTTCATGCTAAACCAGCAATCATCAGTTGGTCCAGATTATCATCTCTACACATATATACTATTAGTGCGCAGATGTATATTAAGATAGACAATTTTCATACTTTAATCGACAGTGTATTACATTGTAGAGATGTCTGCCCATCCTTGCATATGTATTAAATGGATTATGTTCTGTACATGTGGGGTTCAGATTGACCTTAGGTCAACATGAGTGTGACAAGAATCTTGGCTTAGGGTGGCCTTTGAGCATTTCATCCAGATTTTCAATTGGATGGACGGTTGAAAAGTTGGAGTGTGGAGTAGATTGAAGTCTTTCCATTAAAGTATGAAGATTGTCTATATTAATATATATCTGAGCACTAATAGTATATATGTATAGAGATGATAATCTGGACCAACTAATGATTGCTGGTTTAGCATGAAATATGTATATTGGTGATTATTTATCTTTTCAACATATATGTGTTTAAGTATATCAGTGTTATTAGATAGAGTTGAGAGTGGTGGGTCGTGTGAAGGTCTGTGCTCATATACCCTACATATATATATAGACACAGGTATATAATAAGCCTGTGTTTCAGTTATTACATTGTAGAGATGTCTGCCCATCCTTGCATATCTATTAAATGGATTATGTCCTGTACATATGGGGTTCAGATTGACCTTAGTCAACATGGGTGTGACAAGAATCTCAGCCTCAGGATAACCTTTGAGCGAATTCCATCATCAGATTTTCAATTGGGCGGACGGTTGAAAAGTTGGAGTGTGGAGTATATTGAAGCCTGTCCATTAAAGTATGAAGATTGTCTATCTTAATATATATTTGAGCACTAATAGTATATATGTGTAGAGATGATAATCTGGACCAACTAATGATTGCTGGTTTAGCATGAAATACGTATATTGGTGATTATTTATCTTTTCAACATATATGTGTTTAAGTGTATCAGTGTTATTAGATAGAGTGGAGAGTGGTGGGTCGTGTGAAAGTTTGTGCGCATATACCCTATATATTAAATATAAATTATTTATAACTAACAATGATTATTAAATCTCTACAGAATTCTCTTTTTAATCTTTATTTCATTTATTACTATTATACCAAAGTTTATAGCATTACAGTTATCTCACTTAAATTTAAAATTTTGAAGCTATAATTTACATATTTATTTGCTATTCTTACCATGTATAAACGAAAAAAGTAACAATACACACACACATAAGTACCTTATGATGACAGAGTGACCTGCTGCACACACTGCCTCAAACCTCAATCTGATGAAACTTGGAAATATTTCCAAGACCATTTAGAACTTTTTTCAGAGAGCTTACTATAGTTAGTCTAATTAACTATTCGATTATTAATCAAAAAATGGATTTCTAATAATATCTTGCTAGAAGCTAAATAAATAAAAAACAATTTTTTATATATGTTAGTCTAGTACATAGAATGCTGGAGAGAGTTTTGTTCTGTTGTGGCTATTTAAAGACTTTCCTTTTGTTCTTTGTTAAGAAAACATTAGTTTGAAAGGCAACAGATTGTTTATATTTTATTGATTTGTTTAATCATGAGGACTATGGTGTAATAATTTTTTGATCATTCCTAATTAGCTATTGAAATTTATACTTTAATATATATATGAAAACAATTTTGAGACTGGCTATTTTGAAATACGAACTCTAATATATTTATTTCGCAGAGGATGGGGCTGAATTTTTTAACCCTGAGGGATGACTTAATATTTAATATATATCACATCACTAAAGCCAATGCTCAAATACATCAACAACATATCAGCTATCTGTTGTCAAGGCAACAACCATTTGGTTCCATTAAAAAAAAAAAAGAATGTTGTCCTAACAACAGATTGTTGATATTTTATTGGTTAATTTAAGTATTATTTGCGGTGATGTAATTTACATATGATGACTAATTAGCAAATGGTATTTATGATTATATATATAATATTTTATGTGATGATGATAATGAGAAACATTTATATATTCAAGAAAATAATATTGATAGAAATTTTATATTACTTTTTATAATTATTAATTTTTATAATTTTACCTGTCTTCTAAATAATATATTGTTTTTAAATACTTCTCTAAATATATTTTCACAGGTAATCTTTTTTAAAAAAAATCCTATTACGAACGCTGATACCCCAAACTGATAATTCTCTTAATAAAGTAAAATAAAATGATGGGAGATGTTGGAAAAACTTTTTATATAATTTTCATAAATCCTTCTCTACCAAAAAAAAACTTATTTTGATTAAGACCCATGATATCTATTTGTCAGCTATAATTTATAGATCGTAAATCATTTCTAACACTATAATGAACCTTCCAAATTCAAAACAAGCTTAGGAAAGTAATAAATGATTCTAGCTTAGTTCATCAGATAGTTTTCAAAAACAAAGTTAGTAATAACAAAAATCACGATAGTAAAAGGATTTGTCAGAACTTGTTAAAACAATGCATTTATCTTATATATATAAAATATCTTATTATATGTGTGTGTGCTTTTAAGGTTTACATATATACACTTCTATCTATGTACCTATCTATCTAATCTACCTTTCTGTCTGTATCTCTCTCTATTTCTTTATATATATGCTTGTTTGCGGATTATGATTCTATAGGTAGAATACCATTGATTCAAACATCTATTCAAAATCTTTCATTATCCAAACACCCTGGATGGTGTTGTGCAGTGATAGACAGACTCGTGTTTGATTTTTTAAATCTTTATTGAAATGCTAATAATGTTAGCTGATAATATCCTATAGTAACTGTGCCAACTGTTGCTTGTAATATGTTGGAGGTCTGAGCTCCAAATATAGGCACAAGTGTATTTACAATATAAATAACTGTTATACCTTCACCTTATATTCTTGGCTTGGTGCAGCATTTAGTTGCAGTGCAAGTACTTATGCAAGGAATTTCAGGTACCTTCTAAATTTACTTATCACTTCCAGCTGTACCATGACAGCTTGCCTTATAAATAAGTACAGTGACACTTCTAGCTCTTCTATGGCAGTTGCCTCATGTGTACTTACAATGACCCTCCCAGCTGTATCATACAGATTGCCTCATATCTAATCTATGTTCTAGAAGCTTCCAGTCATAATGTGAAATCATCTTACTGCTTTAATCATATGGTGAACAATGTTCATCTTGCCATTCAAGTCTGACAGTAAGTTAGAGTCTATCTATGCCTCCAACTGGATTGACTATTTATCACAGATCACTTTCCATAATGAAAACAATCAGATTCTCAGCATCATCACCCATTGGCCAGTTGCTAACATTGGATACATGCTATCTATTCATATATTTATTAATCCATAGTGATGAATACTCAATCCAATCAAGATAAGATGGAATCTGGACTAGTTAGTTGAAGGTAAGTACAGATATAACAGTAAGATTTTCAGATCAATTCCAAATCTGTACTTCCGGTATGAACTCCTGCAGCAGAAAGCCATTCTATTATTTTATTTTCCAAATTAAATTTAAATGTGATAATTAACCTTTTATAATAAATAAATCAGTTTGTAAAATGTTTACAAACAAAATTTTTTTAAAAAAAGATAATCTATTAACATATACTATTATTACTAATAAAATAAATTTGTATACTACTGATAGTCAAATTAATATTTATTTATGGTGAGGAGATTAGAGATCTATTTTTGAAAGCTGAATAATTCACAAATCTAGAAAAAATCTTATATTCAGGAATTTTGGATGTGATCTTCCTCTTGTATATAGAGTTTCTTTTAATTTCTTAAAAGCATTTTTAAAATTATACAGTATATATCAAATGCTGTGTGTGGAGTGTATTATGGTATGATTGTGAAATATGGCCAATGATTAAAAAAAAAAATTGGAGGTCTTTGGGATATGGTCATGGAGAAGAATAGAAAAAAATAGATGAATAAAATGTCAAAGAAGTTTTAAAAAGAGTATACAAATAAAGAACATTTATTGAGGAAATTAGAAATAGAAATAGAAACTGGATTGAACATATATTAAAAAGAAAATAAGATTAATAAAATATATTTTTGGAGGATGGTAAGTGGAAATAAAAAGAATGGAAGGAAAAGATTGACTTTGCTGAATGATATAAGAGATAGAAAAAGATATGTAGAATTGAAGAACTGAGCAATAAAGAAAATTAGAGTGGGAAAAGGGATGAATTTGTGGTGTGATTGCTCTTTGGATTTGTCCACAGGATAGAATACTATTGACTTACATTAATGGCATCCATTAGCTGATCATAAACTAACAATTGATGGTTGTCTTTAATTATCTTCATGTTAAAAGTTATAAATATATCTTTTATAAAAAAAAAATCTCCTTATTGATTATGTAAATTTGATTTCACATAATTATCTAAATCTTCATATTTGTTTGCATATCAATGAAGCTTGATACCATGCAGTCATAAATACTACATGAAAATGCAGAATCTCAGATTCTCAAAATGTCTACCATATATCACCTCTTGCATTCCAATATAACAACATTTCTTATATTCCTCTGAGAAAAATTTTATCAATGGTGAGAAATAACCAGATTGAGTTCCAACCAGAAAGCAGTGACATGATATGGTAACAGTAAAAACAGAGCAGGGGCATAATGTGATAAAAGCAAGAACATAACAGTCACATGATTCGGAAAGACCAAATACTGTATATGGTATCTTATATTAAATAATTTTAATCATTATTGGAAGTCATTCATAATCAAGAATGAACATTTTAATTTAAAAGAAAAAATATAAAGTTAAAAAATAAAGCATTATAGATAAATTTTGAGCTGATGAATCAAAGCAATTAGTAAAATAAAGTCATCTAGTGGTTTATTGGCCAGGAGTTCAAAAGAAGTTTGAGCATCAGATGTGACAGTGTTGGACCACATTCTATAGACTTGAGCTCTAGAATCCATAATTCTGTCACTGTGACAAATCATGTAATGATTTATAAATAATCACATATCAGTAGTCATTCTTTAGTCTGTTTATTACAACACAAATGAAGTTGTCTGTGCCATAAAAGCTATGCTCATGTTTACCATAAATTTTTTAGGAAATGTTTCACAATTCATTTCTTTTATTACCAGTTCAATGAATATATATCTGATCAATAATAAATTCTATAGCATCACATCTAAGAAGCCAAGGACACTCCAGTTAATCTTACAGTTTAGTCATGTATTGTTTACATTTTATAGTTTATTCCTAAATGAAATTTGTTATGATGTTTTATGGGGGGGTATCTGTATCATTTTTACACAATCATCATCCACTGTAGCCATTTAGAAATGACTATGGCAATTTCAACTCCAAGATACAAAGATAAAGCAAAAATAAAAAAAATACATTAGCAACGTACTCCTTACAATATTGCCACATAGTGCAAGCCATACTGGTAATAATCAATGAATGCTGAAAGATCTCTATCTATTGCCTATTCATCTAATATCTCCAGAATAGTTTCTAGCTATGTCTTTTTATAAGTGAAAAGCCTTGAATCTGAAACCACTGTAGCTAGATCTTTAGATCTAATGTATCCATCCAGTAACTACCTTTTATTTGTTTAGTTAACTATAAAGCTATGAACCCAAACTGAAAACATAATAATTGTTTAATCCAAGCTAATTTTACTTGTATAATCATACAGATCTAAACTCAGTTCAGTATCTACATACTTTGGTATCTTTGGATTTTTAATAGCCATAATTACAAATATTCCTTGTCTAGAATTGGTATTAAACTATTATAGCATCACATGATCACCATTTTGTAAATTTACACAATCCAGTAGCTATCTTCTCTGTATAATATTGCTACCTACTGCAAGTCATAGTAATCAATAAATGCTTTTATGGTTAGAGCATTAAAAAGCCTTATCCATTATCCCAAGAATAGTTTCTAGTATGTGGTTATACAACTAGCTTGAATTGCAAACATTAGTTTGGATTCATAGCTTTATACTTTATTAAAAAGGTAAAATATGGCTGTTGGGAGATGCATTAGATCCAAATATCTAGATACAGTGATCTCTGATCCCAGGTTCCTAATTGATGAAAGTCATAAGCTAAAAACTAATCAGACAATAGCAAAACTCTCCATATAGTAGTGCCATCCTGTGCTAACCAGAGTAATCAATAGATGCCAGAAGGCTTGTGCATAAAATCCCTATCTAGTGCCTACTCATCCACAAGCCTTCTGGCATCTATTGATTACTCTAGTTAGCACAGGGTGGCACTACTATATGGAGAGTTTTGCTTTTGTTTACAACAATTGTGCTAGTATGAGATGGTGATCATGTGATGTTTAGTGGTTTAATCAGACAATATTAAATCAAATAAACACTAGATTGGTATTTTGATGCACAAATCTTCTAGCATCCATTGATTTTTATGACATGCACGTAGTGACCATATTATGTAAAGAAAGTTGCAAGTGTGTTATCAGATTGGGTAAGATTAATTAATGGTACCATGTGATGTTATAGTGTTTCAAAAAATAATAATACCCAAGAGATGAGTTTTGTGATGATTATACAAGGCAATATGTGAACCTCAGATATATCTATATATAGAACATAGAATAAGTTGATGTTATTTTGTTCATTGACAATTTACCTTTCTATATTTTAACTTCTTCTGCAGTAAACTTTTTTCTGAAACATATCAACCACATAATCAGCATTACACTTTTTTAGAATGTCTTTAAGATTTGTCTTTTCATAAAAACCATACTAAGCTTACTGTAAAATATTTTTCAAAAGTCTTATATTGCCATTCATTTCACATATCCAATACAATAAAAAGATGTGAACTTACAACAAAGGACCCTGTAATACCACATCTGGCAAACTAAAAAATTATACTCTTATTATTTTATGAAGTATTCTTCAATAAAATGTTTCTGGTGCTTCTATGTTACTTCTAGCAAATTAGATAAATAGCAGTTTTATATGCAGTAATTTGGTTGCTGTACTTATTTATTATAATGAAATACTCCATCTTTTTTAACTTGTTAAAAAATGCAGCAATACCTTGAATTGTAGATTATACCTCATTGAATTGTAGATTATACTTCACCATCTAAATCTACCATTTCCCTTAAAATACTACCAAGATATTTAAATCAACTTACATCAGTAATTTGATAACTATCCAATCTAGAAATTGCTGAAGATTCCTCTTTTATCACTAGTTGATAAAGAACTTTGTTGTTTTCAAAATATTAAAATCATTCTGCAGATCATCTTTTGAAGAGAACAATAACCCAATTATTAGCATACTGTAAATCTAGATTTCAAGATGTTATTGTTTTTTTCTTTAATAAAATTTGACTAAGCTGATTCATAAAGCCACTTCCAAACAGTTCTGAAGACTACTGTCATAAAAGTCGAAAACAGTGTTGGAGCAAGTATACGTTTGTTTGGCACCAATTTTCATATCAAATGTCTCAGACTTTCTACCTGCAGTAATAATATTTCTACTTATTCTATCATATAAACACTGTAAAATAATGAATAAATTTTGGTGGACACTCAACTAATTTCAAACTGTGTTTTAGCTTGATTGCTGAAGTCAAGTTCACCAAATCAACAAACAATATATAAATTATTGTTCTGTTCCTGGCATTTTTCTTGCATTTATTTCTTGATCTTCTAAAACTAGATGGAGTCTTTGATAATCATTTATCTATAACTGGGAATGATTTATTCAACAAAATCCTTGAAAGTACCTTTATTTAGTGTATATAATAATATTCCATAATAATTGCTATGATTTTCTTTATTTTTAAAAATTGAAACTATAGAAGCATTCTTAAAAACATGTGATATAACTTCACTAGTCATTATATTTTTGATACATATGCATATTGTAACAGTACAAATGGATTGCAAATAACATTATTTACTTTACAATGCTGTTTTATTACCAAATTATTAAAGACAACTTAATAAAATAATATAATATATCGATGTATATATTTTGTAGATTCTTATAAGTGTGTGTACATATTATATATGTAATCAAAATTACCCCAAATTCACAACTCGACCAGAATAGCCAAGAAAATAAACACTACCATTACAAGCAGACTTCTCAAGTGCAAAGAAGTATAAAATAACAACATATTTAAACTAAACATTACCCACAATTCCACTTACCTTTCATACACCCTTACCTACCATTCCATTTACCTCCCATACATCCTTATCCTTAATAGGATATATGAGAGGTAAATGAAATGGTGGGTAATGTTTAGTTTAAACATGTTGTTATTTTATAGTTTTTTACACTTGAGATCTGCTTGTAGCATTTGAAACCATTGATAGTGTTTTAGAGTTTATTTTCTTGGCTAGTCTGGATGAGTTGTGAATTTAGGATAATTTTGATTATTTATTGATTAGTTTAGCTTTATGTTTTTAAGGTTTATATTATATATGTATATGTTATATAATGAGCTTGCAAACAGCTCTTAACAAGCTTTTGAGAATATCTTCAACCTCAAACCGGTTTCTGTTACTGTCTTCCTCGGTGAGATGCTATTGGGTCTGATGTAGGGGCTATTCTGAAAAGTTTATTAAGAGCTATTTGCAAGCTCATTATATAACATTTGTCATACAGCTTGATAAATTAGGTCATGTGACATATGGCTTGATTTCTTTGTAATATATATATGTGTGTGTGTTGTGTGTGTGGGGGGGTAGCATTTAGTTATACTGCTTTAAGAAATAAAAAGAAAATTAGTTAATTGATTTAACAAAGCCATGAAATATTTTGTATTATATAAAGAAAGTATTATGTAAAATTAGTAAAATTATAACCCATCTAATAAGGGAGAAGAAGGAGAAATAGTTAATTTGTTTAAATTTACTATATGCACAAAAATCAAATGCATAGTTCAAAAAAAAAAGTGTACAATATTATGTGATCTTTCAAATTTGCCTTCTGGAAAAGGTTTAATAAAATAAGTTGTCTTCTTTTTATGATACATTGTAAATCCAAATAATATTGAAAATTATATAGAAGAAAAATAGGAAAAGCTAGAGAAAGAATTTCAAAATTTAGTTATAGTTTTTTTTCTTTTTTCTCTCTCTCTCCTTTTCTTTCTTTCACTCTTTAGAAATAAAAAACATTTTATAATTATTTGAAAAATAACTATCTGAATGTGAGATAAAGGTAAACCTTCCAATATGAATTAATATAGAGTTAATTAGTTTGTCCAGTGTGATAAACATATTAATCAAAGAAAAAGTAAATAAATGCCGTTAAAGACTTAGGATAATGCCAAAATTGTATCTTTGCTATAAAGCAAAAGTATAAGTAGATATGAAAAGAAGTATTTTTTAGTTGAATCAGACAAATGTGATTGCAGGAGGAAAAAATACTGAAAGAAAAGTAGAGTTGTTTTACCAGCAAGAAAGTGGAGCAAAGGACTCTACTCAGTCAAAGAATTAAGTCTGATGTTTATCTCTAATAGAAAAAAGAAAACCACTATTTAAAAGTTTCTTTAGATACTTGTGGTTGAATAGCTCAACATTACTGATTAATATCTGATTGCTTAAAAAGTATTTTTCACTTACTACTTCTGGTTCAGCAACCAGGATGATGTTTGCTTCCAGAAGGGTATTTTCTATGGGTGACTAAAGAACAAAAGGTATATCTGTCAAACATCTAGAACTATGTAGTTTTATTCAGATTTACCTGTTTGCAAGAACAAAACCATGCCATAAAGAAAGAAGAGGATTCTGCTGTAAGATCTATGATGTCTTTGCCTATAATGAGACGCATTAAATAAAGAAAAACTGAATCTGTAAGAGATTGTTATTTAAAATGTGCATAATATGTAGTAGGGTACATGTATGGTAGCAACAAACTCATGGTAACAACAATTTTATTTTATGAAAACATTTTTCTTTAACATTCAAATGCAAAGTCTTCAAATTATGGATTTATGTCTATTCATAATTACATTTAATGTTTATAACTATTTGTTAATTTTAATATTTTGTGTTTTGTGTATTTTATGATTTTATGGTAGTTATGAATATATAAGCAACAATTTCTTTATTTTATGTTTATTGTAAATAAATTGTTATTTTGTTATCAAATTTAATTATTTTGGTGTCTGAATTCACAATTATTATATCACTAAACCTACAAAGTCATGCAACTCCTTAGAGAAATGCTGGAGTAACAAAAATATATTAAAATGATGATGATCAGAGATAATAATTTATCCAGAAGTATTCTTTCTATTAAAAAAAAGTGGAACCTAAGATTTGGATCTTAAAAAAAATAATAAAAGAATGCTTTTTGGAATAATTATGTTGAATTTAACTTTATGAATGCTAATGTTATTTTCATCATCAATGGAAAACATTACATTTTGATGTTGCAAGTGTTGTAAAGAAATTAATGATACATAATATATATAGGGGATTTGAATCCTGACTTTCATGTTCCCTTCAGCTATCCAAACTGTCTCATACAAGAAATACACATGACCACACACATGTAAAAAGCATAAATTATCTCCAATATATGTATTTTATGCTGAACCAGCTCTCATCAATTGGCCCAGTACACTGATGAGAGCTGGTTCAGCATAAATACATATATTGGAGATAATTTATCTTTTTTACATGTGTGTGGTCATGTGTATTTCTTGTATGAGACAGTTTGGATAACTGAAGAGAACTTGAAAGTCTGGGGTCAAATCCCCTATAATTACATCTAAACTCCAGGAATATAAAGTATACCTGTATTTAAATATATATATATATATTTTGAAATAAATGATGTCATATCTATTTTATGGTTTTTTATATGGTCTTACCCATGAAGAAGAGCTGATTAACAATAATTGTGTGAAACTGAATAACGAAAGCTCGCATTGAGATCCTCCTAGAATATAAAGAAAAAATATTTTATAATGTATACCCAGGTCTCATTTTCTGTGGATTTATTTAATGCAATTTTGAAGTTATGTGATTCATGTTTCTTCTTAATATCTTTGTATGCGGTTTTCTTTTATGCGATAAAAAGTATTAGATCAGAAATCGAGCTTCAATAATGCGCTATTACTTTAAATATTATAAATTTTGTGCAGTCACATTTAAAGTAATAGCGCATTATCGGAGTTTAACTTTTATCTAATAATTTCAATATTTTCAGTGCTTTATAATAGTACTGTAATAGGTTTTATGCAATAAAGAAGTTCAGAATTTACTTAAAGTCAGGATTTCCCCATTTTATATACACACATTAAATTTTACAAGATTATAATGTAAATCTGTTCAAATATTATAGATGTGTATACTATGCATGTTGTTGTTTTTGCATTTTAAATCACATTCTATTTTTGCTTTTTAAAAAAAGAGTATGTAATCAATTAATCATTTAGTGTCCGCAAGTTTATTTTTAAAAGGTGAGTAATAGTGGTGGGCACAATTAAATTTGACAATTAAAATCTGATTTTTAATTGTAATTAACAATTTAAAAATTGCATAATGTGATCTGAAACAATGAAATTTGATTTTTAAACAAAATTGAAAATTAAAAAATTAAAGACAAAAATAAGAATTTAATTTTTAATTATTAGTTTTAATTAAATTTTGTCCAACAGTGGTGAGTCAGTGTCTTTTTTTTATCATAAATTTAAGTTCTTATTTTTGTTTTAAACTTTTAGTTTATTTTAACAGAGAGGGAAAAAACGCCCAAGAAAATGAATTTCTTTGGAAACAAAAATTTCAATTTTAGTCACTTAGAGAAATCGGAAAGATTGACAGCGATTGGAAAACATTTAGTTTGGGCAAGTCCACGATAAGAGCAATTTAAAAAATGAAGTTAATTTTTGATCATTAATACAAAAAAATGAAGTTGGCACTAGTTGTATTTCCTCTTGTGATGAATCTGATATCTTACTAGTTTACAAATGAACTTACATATCATCAAATAGCGATAATGATTAAAATATTGTATATATAAAAAAAATACTATAAATTACACATAAAATATATTGTTTTGAATAAAATTAAATACTGTAGTTAATAAAAAAAAGTAAAAAAAAAGTTTGTCTTGTATCAATTTTTTTTTCAAATTTGAAATTTTTTATTAGTCATATTTTATTTTCTTATTTTTTTTTATGCGAATATTAAAGTAATTTTACATTGTTGCTTTGCTTTTATGCAATTTTTGAAAATTACAGTATCTATCCCCCATTTTTCAAGGTAAGTTAAGTCTATTTTTGTGCGATTTATTTTGTGCGCATTTTCTGAGGAACCTATCTATCGCATAAAATGAGACCCAGTTGTATACTTAAAATAATAATAATAATAATATAATAGATTAAATTTATTATTAAAGTGCAAAAAAATTAATTTTGAAAAATAAACTAAATAATATCTAATATGGAATGAAATAATGCAGTCATTTTTGTTATCAGAAATTAAAATTAATTTTTAAAAATGTACTTAAAAATTATAAAAGAACATATGATGAAATGTGTGCTTAAAAGCTGCATTATCTCAAAAGCAACATGATAAAACTAAATAAGGTAGATTTTTTTTTTTAAAAAAAAAATAGATCTTGAAAGTTATAAAAAAAAAATTAATTAAAGCATCTACATGTTATTTTGGTTAAATAAAGCATTTTTGTGGATTTTTTTCTTGAAGGCAAATAGAGTAAAAAAACATAATTAGATAGATCAGATATGGCTTTTACTCCAAGATAAGAATTTAGGTAATTAGATAATTATGGAATAAGTTTTTTTAGGGACTCACAATTTCAACTCTTAGAAACTAGACAGTAATAAAAAATTATTTAGTGGCTAAAAAGTAGAAAATCAATCAGCTATCTTAGTCTATCTCGGATCCAATATTAATGACTTAATATGATGCAGCAACATTCAATAGAAAAACTATAAATCCAGAGGAAGAAAAGGTTTGCACTCTCAAGGAAGCTTATATACAACATTTTAGCTTGTTTTTTTTTTTTTTTAAATAATACATTAGTGGTAATTCAGAATGAAATTTATTTATTATCAAGATGGAACATAATACTTAATAGTTATTAAACTAATAATCAATTATATAAGGTTGGAAATAGAATCTTTCTTATAATATCTTGATTATAGTAATTAAATATGTTTTCATTAAATTAAACAAATGTGTCACCATTTTAAATATCAAGTCTTTTTTTATACAATCCAAAACTGATTAACAGTTTAGGTTAAAAGAATGAGGTGAAAAATAATTAATTAGACATATTTCATTTTATTCTTCTCATAAGATTGAAATCTGGGGTTCACCTCATTTATTAACAGCCATGTCTTTCTAAAATTTTAATGTTGTATTAATAAATATAATGAAATATAAAAATTAATGTACTTATCAAAAATGTTATATAGAATATTTATCAAAATAAATTACATTAAACAAAAACAATTTGAAATGATAAATATTTAACAATTAAACAATTTAACGGGTGATTAGCAGTTTAAATGTATAATAAATATTTGCAGTAACAAATGATAGCAGCTGTTATCTGGCTCAAAAAAATCAATACTATATATAAAATCTGATAAAATCAAGAATTTAATAATTAAAACAAAAATGGATATAGATAATCAGGTAGTAAATGGATAGATAAACAAGTAGGTATGCAGATAATCAGAGAAAAAGCAAGAATAAAGTAGATAGGTAAACATGCAGATAAATAGAAAGAAAAATGCTAAAGAAAAAAATGATAAAAAGAGAAAAATTAATAAGGAGATAGAAAGATAAAACAATTAAATAGATAAGAAAGAAGATAAACAGAAAATTAAGTAATAAGGATGAAAGGAGAAATAAATACATAAATATATAGAAAGATAAATAAGTAAGAAGATGGACAGACTGATATAACAATAGACATAAAAAAGACTGATAGGTAGAACAAATGCAGAAGTAGATAATAAATAAGTAGGCAGACATTCAAGCAAGCAGATAGATAGATAGGCATGTAATTAAATAAGTTGATATATGTAGATAGATAGATAGGCAGGCAAGCAGACAGACAGCAGACAGACAGACAGACAGATAGATAGATAGATAGATAGATAGATAGATAGATAGATAGATAGATAGATAGATAGATAGATAGATAGATAGATAGATAGATAGATAGATAGATAGATAGGTAGTAGATAGATAGATAGATAGGTAGGTGGGTGTGTGGGCGGACGGACATACAGACAGACAGACAGAAAGACGGACAGACAGACAGATAGATAGATAGATAGATAGATAGATAGATAGATAGATAGATAGATAGATAGATAGATAGATAGATAGATAGATAGATATAGTAATTATGCACGTTGTTTAGATGGATGGGCAGTAAACAGGTGAGTAATAAAGTCGAAAGGAAAAAGGTGTTGGATGAATAGTAATAGGTAAATAGACAGGCAAACAAATAAGGAAGTAGATAAGCAGATAGATAACTCGATAGATAATTAATATGAAATCATTGAAATAAATAAATAGAGCAAATAGGAATAAAACTCAGAAGAAAAAAAATCTATATAGATAACAAAGGAAACAGGCTTTTTTTATGAAGAATTCTTAGAAAAAGAAAGACCACTCTATATAAATTTCACTACTATATAGTCATGTGATAAAATATTTAGCTGAGAACACCATAGCTTTGCCAAATCCATATTGCGAGTTGAGAGCCAACTAAATTTTTATGGATAAATTGTTGTCACTTTGTAAATGTTTTATTTAATATAAAAACTATCAGTTTTTTATTTAGCGTTTTCACTCTTTGTATTATTACATGTAGCATAAACTATTTTCATTTATTTTCTTATCTAAGCATCATCCTTTTTATTAATTTCAAAGTGAGCAAAGTTTCTCAACTCCTCAAACGGAAAGAGCCGTAATCATTATTTCAAACTAAAGTTTTACCTTATCATTTATTTTCTTCCCCGAGATGCCTTTTGATTACTAATATTGCGCTTCGTATGCAAGCAGCATCTCCCAACTACTAAACTAATCTCTGACGGGAGGTGATGAATTACTTTTTGTTCTGCAAAAGACATACAAACAAATGTGAATTGATTGGGCAAGAAGATTCAATAGGTAAAGATCAACATTTAATTCTCTGTTAAATCCTGGCAGAGTTAATCAAATATAAAACCCTTTAAATGACAAAATGTCTGTGGAAAATAATACATGGGGATTTATTGTTTTACTAAAAGCCTTTTTTGATAAAAGCAATTTTAAGATTTGACCAGAAGTTAAATAAAATAACAATTTCAAAGTGAAAAACATTTATTTATTGTGCATAAAATAAACAGATAAATTAATTAAATAAAGTGAAGTATCTGAAACAATTAATTAAGCATAAAAATGTTGGCGGTTAATTATGCGGAAGCTATTTGCCTTTGAAAAGTAATTTTGTTAAAAGCAGATGGCTAAGTGACTGCAAGAGCGCAATTGTGAGCAGAAGTTGCTCATTGACTTCTCAAAGGTGTCAAACTTATCTCTTGAATTTAAACCATAAACAGAAAAAATATATAAATTTTTAAATAGAGACATAGATAAAACAGTTTACCCGAGATAGTTAGTTCATAACTAATCCATATAGCTATTCCATTGATGAAATGGCTTTTATTTTACTGTTTCGCTGCGGGAGGGGAGCTGTTGAAAAGATCTTTGCCTGGGAGTAGGCTATTTAAAAGGTATTTTATTTTTTAATTTTTACGATGCAAAGGTGTTGAGATATTAGAATGTGGTAAGCAGTGGAGAATTACAATTGACAACGATGATTAAGTAATATCAATTGATGATATTTCTCTATTGCTAGTTATGTCACCGTTAAAAATTACTGATAAGGACGATTTAATGATTATAATTCACTGGGTACATCTCAAGTTTTATGATTCAAATTTTGGTCTATGAGGTTTAGTGGAGTGGTAAAGTTGGACTTTGAAGCTCAATTCCATAAATCGCAACCTCATGCGTGTCAATTCCAATGCAACTTTCAAGCCATAAACCATTTGATTATATACAAAACATTATATGCTATTATTTTGTAAATGCGTATGCATATATATTACTACAGAAATTACGTAAATGTTTAAAAAATGGACTAATATAAAAATGTAATGATCAGATATTTCACATCATTTTATATTTATATTCATAGTAATCTTGATTTTATTTTATTTTACAAATAATAAAATCTAAGTGAAAAATCTTTAAAATCATAGTTCAAAATTTTATATGTTTAAAAATAAATTAAGTTATTGCTTACTGTAAAAATTATTTGTTTGGCATTTGTTTTGTGAAAACGTTTTGCCACCGTCAATGTATAATCTTTCAAGATGCGATGCGCTTTGGCTTCTCCTTTATCGAAGTCAGGAATCTCTCAGCCACTATGCTCAAAGAAACTTGTTAACCACTTTACTTTCCCTTTCCATTCACCACCCTAAGATTTTCCCATATTCTTCTCTATCCTGTTCCATCCCATTTTCACATCATTTTTGTCCACTTCATGGCCTTTATATCTAGATCCCCTTTATCTTTTTCCAAACCCAGCATAAAAACCAAGAACCCACTTTCTGTATAATCACTTTGTTTATACTTATTCTCCCACAATTTCATTATTTGTACCCTTTCTGTTTGTAAGCAAGAACATGAACTTGATTCTAGCCCCACACTGTGCATTAATGTAACAACTTAAATAATTCTATTTTTTATGAACCTAAATAAAATTTGAATAACTTTAAAAATCTCTTTTTTATTATTTATTTAATAAATTCTGTGCTAAACAGAAATAAAACAATAGCAGGATTACAGAAAAATATAACTAACCAGAGTAAGGATTAAACTGGAATTCATATATACATCCAGAAGTTCTTGAAATGAATTGAAATTCAAAAATGAATGCTTGTAACCATCTATATGAAAGCAACAAGTGTTGCCAAATCTTCACTCAGGTCAAAAACAAGAAGAGCAAAAAGAACTGTGACATTTCTTTTTTAAAAAATAACTCATGCACAAAATGTTGTAACTAGACTGTGCAACCACTCATTTGATAGAATTGAGATGTATAAGTAATAGATCTAAATGGTGAAATAAAGATATAGAACCAAAAAAAAACCATATCAAATATGCAAAAAACAAAGGTAATAAAAAATACTAACAACTATATTGCTTGAAAATTTATATGAAGTTTGAGCACCAGAACGGTGGATGTCAGAATCAATCCTGAACCTCCTGATCGCGAATTGGATGCTCTACCAACTACATTAAGTTAATAAAGATGTACACTAGAGTTTCAATGTATATATATTGTAATGGTATATAATATGACATAATATGCCGTTACATTATTTTAAAATTAAAATAAAAAGATCGTAGATAAAAATTGATTTATTAAAAAGAAAAACTTAAAAACTGAAAATTAAAAGTTGTTTAATATATATATTGTCGCACAGATGTGGAACTTTAAAAACTATTTTAAAAATAAAAGTATTTGAAAGTAATTTTTTTTGTAAAAAAGTAAAGATATAAAGATTTGATATTTTTGAAAATAGAAATAATGTTGATTTCTATAATGTTAGAAAATGAAAATGATTGTTTTATTAATTAAATGATTGTTCTAAAGCAAACTAGTCCTTGGGGCACTTAAAATAAATTAAATGGTAATAGAATAAAAAGAAATTAAATGACCAATGCAAGCACGAAATGACAGCATGGATCATAAATGAAACACCAGAGGATTAGTAATGTCTTGCTTGTTGAATCCAAAGATTTGATGATAAGAGGCTAATAAAAGTATAAAACCTCAAATTTTTGAATTGAGAGGGGGATTATAATTGTTGTTATCTTAGAGCTGACTATTAATATACCGTTATAACTAGCTGTATTGCATATTTCACGATGTAGAAGTCTGCAATAAATTTAATTTTCCAGACAACCAGCTGAGGCCTCTGGATGACAGTTCCTGACCAAATGCATAGCAAATAGTGGTTTTGTTTCAAAGGACAAACAATCTATGAAAGTGATCACGAAGATGGACCTCTAAATCTGCTCAATCCGTAAAGTATAAATTCTTGTGTTTATCTAATAGGAACTTTTCCTAAATTTGCAATTAATAGCTGAAAATAAGAACTATTATCTGACCTAAAGAATTCAAAATCAATTATTAGTAATTTGTTTTTATGCATCTGTTTAAGCAATCATTTCCATTTCTCTCTTTTTTTGTGTGTTAAGTGTTAATTAATATGTATCAAATTAAAGTTGTGTGTAGATAGCTGCATGGATAAAAATTAATAACTATATTTAAATTCATTTATGTTTATTTTAAAGGGTTAATTTCAGGCTATTTGTTTCATAGTTAGGACGATGCTTGTGAAGGGATATATGGGTGTTTATATCAATGTAATGTGAAGCATGTTTAGCATACAGGGCAACATGCCCAACTGAATGCATGACCCCAAAGAAGCAGTTATATCGTTGCAATGGTCACAGATGTATTTCCTGTACCATTGACCTCTTCTAGCTCTATGGACAGGGATTTATAAGTCAGCAGAAAGACCGCTCTCCCCCATATGTAGCACTCTTTAATTAATTTATATACATGTTTCCTTTGCCAAACAGATGCACATTCCTGTATTGGACAAGGATCATGTCCTTCAAATAATATCACGCTGTCAGATGCACATTCCTGTCAGCATGATTTTATGCTAGCATCTTCATATTGCATTGGTTGCGACTATTTATCTGGAAGCAGGCATTGTTTTGGCTACGAACTTTTAGTCTGAGATTGAATGAGTGTTTTGATAAGTTTTTTTTTTAAGTGAGAAATCTATGTAGCCTATCTATAATCAACATGCTAAAGTAAATATTATAAAATGTCCATCTGTGCGGTCTATTTAAAATAGTAATTTAAATTTAAAAAATTAATGTTAAAATATAAATATAAATTTTATTCCTCAATTTTAAATGTGCGTTAATAAAATCTGTTGTGTTATTAGTACTGGCAGTGATCTAGTTTATTCTTTTTAATCTTTAATTAAAAATATATTTTTATGTTTTAAACCTCTGCTACTCCATGAGCTAGTGGCAAGGGCTGATGACCATGGTAAAATATCTATGTAAAAATTGGATCTTTAACAGCACGTATCTGCCTACTCTATAAATTTTCTAGGTTCAAGAAACCTAGTGGTGCTCTGTACAGCAGATACGGTAAGACTGTTAGCTTTATCACCCACACCCAGACCATTATAATATATATATTACTCCTTCACTACTATACACAAAGATAAATTCATACTTTATCTTTGTTTATAAAATAGCAGTGTTGAAAAAATGTTTTAAAGATAAAGAAGTGATAGATATTTTATATTTGAATTTTCAGTGGTACCACACTTAGTAAAGACAATTGACCCCCAAAACTCATTCTTAAGCAAGAATATCACATAAAAAACAAGTAGTTAGAATGGTTTCTTATAGGGGGAAAATTGGCTGGTTCTTCCAGCTAAAAATTACATTATAAGCTGTTAACAAACAACTTAATTTAGCACATGTAGTAATTTAAAAAACCCTTAAGGTACATTATACATTTGTAAAATTGTGATTATTTATTGAGTGCATAGGAAATATGTAAATACTTTAAAGAAAGGCTTTAGTCTTTATTACATGCATCTTAAACACTTATAATAATCAAATGAAATCATGCTTTTTGACTACAGAGGGATCTCTCAAATCTTGACACAAGATAGCAACTTTATAACGATATGAATGGTCATCTTATCTTTAATCTAAATTCCCACTTATATAGACCAATCTGAAGCAGTGGCCTTTATAAGTGGGAATTTAAGTTATAAAAATAAGATGGTCATTCTTATTTTTATAAAATTGATATCTTGTGTCAAGATTTGAGAGGTCCCTCTATAGTCAATAAAAGACATAAGGTGCATGTGATAAAAATTAAAGTCTTTCTCTAAAAGTATTATATGCTTGTGTAAATTGTGCTATATGTATTATGCAAGCATGAACTTAAAATATGTACATATGTATGTATGATCATTATCATCATCAATTATTATCAATCCATTGCAGGATAAAGGTCTCTCCAAGTTTAATCCATCTACTGTATGTATGATAATGCAACTTAAATCTATGTAAAAAAAATACTTATTTTAAAATTGTTCTTTCCGGTGATCTATTCATCAATCATAATTATATAATTTTCTGAATCATGAATTGCTTATTTTAAAATTCATTATTGTCATCTAAATATTTTGTTTTTTTTTTTTTGGAAGAGTGAATCAGATGATGACTGAATTCCTTAGAAATCATTTAGAACAGAGGATTGATGTGAATCTTGGATTTTATTGATATGGAATGCTGTGATTTCATGATTTTGGAAAGTTTAAATATACCTACAATGGGTTGAGTAGTTTTTACTTTTATCTTGATTTTTAAAAATAGTAGTAATGATAAATATGGATAAAGCCATAAAAGAACAGATATCATGATTTCCTTCTTCTCTTTCCAATCAACTTAAGACATCGATTTCTGTTTCCAAGCTCAGAAATTATCTTGGATTTTTTTATGGACATATTAGTTGCAGCCATGATTTTAATTGAAAACATAACTTTTAAATAGAATTTCTGAGCAAAATGGATGAGGAAATAAAAGTAAACTAGTAGTTAACAATTTTTTATGTTCTACGCAATTGTTTTCATTGCACTGAAAAAAATCTATACTGAAGTTTTATTTTTTAAATTTGTACTACTATATTACTTACATGAAATTTATTACAATTTTTAAAAAGTGTTTAATAATTTATTTATTTGATCATAAAGACTTGTTATTTATTATTATTGTATGAATAGCAAAATTAGCATAGCAAAATTAGCATACCCATTGTCAAAACTACTTAAAAAAATATTCTTACGTATTAAAAAATGCATCTAATATAGTCTGTGTTTGCATATTATAATCAATACTGAAGGCTTTTTTTTACAATAGGTACTATGCAAATCTAAATAAAGATCTTATATACAAATACACTAGCTGTGGCATTTTTTTTGCCACAAAATATAGCATTTTATTATGTGCGTTAGACATGTTCTTTGAAATGACTTAAAAAATGTTTTGATTAAAACAATTGAACTATTTAAATAAATATTAAAAGTATGAACCTTATACAGCTTATTTATATGCAATAATGCATATATTTTTAAACCAAAAATACATTTATGTTAACAGTTTTATGCTGAATAAAATTTTCATTTTTTCTTCAATTCTACATTTTTATAAATATGCAATAATGTTACAAGATGTTTTAAAATCAAGCAAATAGATTGTATTATTTTCAATTTAAATTTAGTAATTTTTAATTATATAAAGTTCATTATTACAAAATATTTTTTTTTTTCAAAATAACAATTACAATAACTAAATTACAATACACACAATGTATACTTTTTAAACTAATGTTCATATTTTAATACAGCATTAATGTGTTTGGTTTTTATATGTCATTAAAATATGATTTTGATTATTTATTATATTGAATGAAATACTTTGAGAGGGGGGGGTTGTAATCATTCATGATGAAAATCTTTACTTTGGATATAGTATTGATGAACTAATTGTCTAGCAAACATGGGTGGAAGTTAAATAAAATATTGTACTGTACATTCGTTAATCATATTTTAAGTTTATAATCAAAATATTGAATACAACTCTAATATTGTATACTTTATTATGTATTATGAATAAACTCTGTACTACACAATTTCAGTATGAAAGTTGCTATTTTGCTTTTGGAAGATATGGTATTAATAACTATTCTATGACATCATCAATCTTGCAAAAATGATGACCAATTTTTTTTTTACATTTATGATTGTTATAGTGAATAATTGATTGGGTATAAATTGATGATGATCATTATTGTGAATTCTCATATAAAGAACAAGTTCTAAACCAGGTATAGGTATTTGAAGTGACCTTATCTCTTCAAGCATCATATTTGCACATGATCATATTAAGAGAAAAATTGGATCAATGTTTGCACAACACATTTCAGGGCTTTGCCCTCAACAGGGACTTAGAAATAATTGGCACAATGTCATTCCAAGATTGGGAAATTTTTATTAAGTCAATGATTCTGAGAACTGGTTCTTCACAGAATATTGTGATGACATTGCTGTATTTTGACTTTAAATCATTCTTATGTGGCTATCTTTAGTTTTGTTTTGCCAGTTTTACATTCATTTGATAGTAAAACTTGGAAATAAAATAAATATTATTTTATTAAGTAAAAAAATCTGAAGATGTCAGTAGTCCAACGAGTAGATTGCAGAAAAAACTATAAAGGGAGCTAATAAAAACCTTCAATGCCATTGGTAGCTTTTTTTTACCTTGGACATATAAACAAACATAAACTCCTCTTTAATTGATATTAGCAATGAGCAAAAAAATTATATAATTTTATAGTTTATTTAAATATTTATGAAAGTATTGTTTAGTATTTATTAAAAAGAAAATATATTAATGTTTGCATTTAGATTTTTTGCAATATATTTTATTTTTAAAAATACAAAAAAGTCAAAGTAATGGTAACAAGGAAACTATTATTCTTATGCTGGTATTAAACACTGCAGTAGGGAACTTTTGTAATATTTTAATAATTATAAAGACAAATTTAAATTTTAAAATAGAATTTCATAACTTTATAATGACATTACAACTAATAACTTTATAATTATTTATTCAGTTTAAAAAATTAAATTTAATCAATAAAGAATTTGTTAATTTACTTTTTTCAATTGTAAGTCACTTTTTTTCTTGCCTATCATTTTATTTCATGTTATTATTTTTAATTCCATATTTGAAAAATTCAAATGTAATTTTATATGATATTTTCAATTTGTATATTACTATTTCTAATGAATCAAATATAATATATTGATTTATAATAGTGAATAAAAGTTTTTATTCTTAAATAAAATGTTGAACTATTAATTCAAATTACCACAAGAGTAAGATAGAAAACATTGAGATGCAAAAGGGTTAATATGACAGCATATAAAAATTTAGATAATCTAATGGTATATGAAGAGTTAATACTACTTCAAATAATTACATATTTATAGTCCTATTAAACAGTATATATATTAAGTCATAAGAGCCAATAGCTAACTGGTTATTATATTTAAATTACATCCCAATAATTCACCTTCTTAAGCAAAGCAACAGAATGTCAGCATTCTGTTTCAAAGCAATACTAGATATCTCATTTTCTTATTTTCTACTATCTGCAGTGTTGCTTTGACAACGAGCTTGCTAATATTTAATTGGTTCATTTGTGCATGACAGTTATGGTGATGCAATTTTTAAAATCTATAATCATCATCATTTCTAACCATTATCGATTTACTGCAGGATGAAGGTCTCTTCAAGTTCAATCCATTTTCTCTGATCTCTAGTCTCTTATCCCACATCACCTCAACACTTCTTTATTTCATTCATCCATCTCACATGTGGTTTCTTTCCAGATCTTTTACAATCTCTTGGAATCGAGATTAAGATTTTAACTGTCCATCTATTATCATTTTTTCTAGCAATAAAATCTCTATCCAACTTTAAATGAAAGAGAATATTTTCTAACCTAATCTAAACTTTATAAGTAAGTGCTATTGAAAAAAAAAATTACGGACTTATAAAAATCTGTATATATGTAACGAGGTATGACAAAACAGTTTTCAACTGGTCCACAATAGATCAGAGGCCTCTCTGATATCCTCTACAGAGAAACGCTAAAACACAAAACATAACTCATTAGGCTTATCAACTTCTTAGTAAGAAAGGATGGCTATTTGTCATTGCTGTTTTATTCTCTAGATAAAAATAACTAGATTTCCATTTAGTGATCTGCATTAGATGGCTAGATATTTTAATCATGGCTTATTATTTGGAAAGAAACCTGATTGAAAGTTGGAAAATATTTCAAACATTCCTAGGCCTAGATTCAAATCCATGGGAGTGTCAGGTAATGTTATAATGTTTGTTCCTTGTTATGAAATGTCCGCAACTAGGAGAAAACTGAGGAATTCCCAAAAAAATTATTCAAATAGATAATCTAATCCCCAACATAATTTGCTGCCCAGTTTGACTAGCAAATACTTTTTCACCATTATTAATAGCTAAAGAGATTTGATTCTGACAAATTTTACAAATAATATTACTATATAGTTTGTTTTTGTTTAGATCAAATCATCAAAGTAGTGGATAAAGCATTGTTTTTATATATGTCATCCAGGCAGATCAGCAAGTGATGATGAATGTTAAAAACTTTAAATACTGTATATAATACTTGCTAAATGTGTGTGTATGTGCATATATATAAAAAATGCGGTTAATTAGTAATAAAAACAAATGTAAAACTAACGGATTGCTAATGGTGTATTGTAAATAATTAAATGATATATTAACGCTAAACTATAAAGTAATTCATCAAGAAGGTTAGATAATGTAAACAAAGCCATTGCTTAAAATAGACAATGCTAAAGGCGTGGCATTATCTAATCAGAGATCGTATAGGAACTAAAGAGATGACCACCACGTGGACAGCGGATGGCCAATGAAGGGAGGCTACTCCAAAATCAAGGCGTGACAAGTAATGGATCTAATATTGAACTGAGAGAGGACGCTTGCTAAGTGAAGCTCTTGAAAGGTAGATGTGCCATTTCCTCGGGTGCTCCAGTCAGCTCCTTTGCTTCACCTAGCCTTGCGGAGAGGTTTACCTCCGGACGTGCCAAAGTAAACCTAGGGAACTATAACAGGTCGTACCGATCTCTTTATTATTTTTCTCTGCCTTCGGGCCCCTTATTTATATATAATAATAATAATAATAATAATAGCGTGTGCATATTATTCATACTTTGTATATATTAATAGTGATTAACTCATATATAATCCTGTAATAAAATCTTCGTTATTTAAACCTACTTGCCGGGCTGCCTCATTAATTATTTTATATTGTGTTATTGATAGTTGCAATCCAGCGAGCAATAGAGTGCCGCTGGACACAGAAATACTCAAATATATATATTTAATAGAGTAAAATTAATAACTCTTACGAATTACTACAATGCATTGAAAAATCGATTATAGTTTATCAATTAAAAAAAATCGAATTTGTCGCAGAGGTCATATATCATTCAAACACCATAAGTAACAGAGTTACGCTGACTCATGAATTTTCAATTCTCGAGTCAATCACTCTATCACTGCACTTACCTATGGAGGAAAAGTGGTTTTTACTCAAGCAATTGTACTATATACTTGCAGGAAATAATATATGTATATATTTAACAAAATTTATTAAAATATACAAAAAATATTTATTACAAGTGAAAAAAAAACATAAACAAAATATAATTGAAAAAGAAAGATTCTGGCAACCATAATTCTGAGACATGACCTGAATTTTTAATCCATGAATTCATTTTAAGATTTCGTGTAACTTTAGAACTTTTTGTTGGTTACATAGTCAGCCTTTAACCAATCTAACCGTCCAACTTTTACTCAATAAAAGGTTTTTAGCTAATAGTTATTGTCTTTTCCTTTTTTGCTTTTCGATAGATGGATGACAGAAAAGCATTTGCCCTTCATTGAGCTTTTTAAACGATGTTTCATCTCTTACTGTTACTTATCTATACACAAATATATACATAATTTTTTTTTTCTAAATAAAGTAATATGTCATAAAAACGTCGAAAATCAAAACCTCATTCTCGGAAATCCAGCGGAGCGCCATAAAGAAATGCAAATATAAAGTAAATATTATATCCATACTTTAACATAAACAAGCTTTTTCCCCCACATTTATTTTTCCTGCTTTTACTTCAATATAATTTTACATTTCCTCCATAGTGAATGAAGAAGAAGATATATCTTTTAAAAATATTTCTCATCCAGCTAAATAAAATATTTCCTTTTTAAGGCTTCGTTCTATTCCTGATATTGATTTTAAAGAAACTCCGATTACTTCCGATGACGTCTATTTACTATTAAGAAACTAAAAGTTGATAAAGTAGAAACTAAAGTAAATTTTCAAAATTTACTTTATATATATATTTTTCTATAATGGTAAAGTTTAAACAAATACATTGACTAAGATGCATTAAGAAAGAACGTTACAAAAATTACTAAAAATATGTTTTTAAAAGTTTAAACAAAAAAGGAATTCTTTTAAGTCAACTAAATATCCTTTTAGTAATGTGTAAAAACCAAATACTTTTATAATATAAATTCAAAAGCGTACAATGCAAAAGTTTGGGGCAAATTATTCATAACGAATAATCGATATATATATGCACACATCGATCAAGGATCATTCTAATTGATTAATGTATGTATATGCTGATACGGATTTAGGAGCAGATGTGTATATATATGTTCTCACATCAGTTTAATATCTTACATCAGTCTAAGACTAATTTTATAAGTCGACCAACATATTTATATGTTCATACATATCTCAAACCAATTCTTAATATATATATTTTCAAATCGATCTACAACCGACTCTAATAGTTCATATTTACTAACACCAATCTAGGACTGGTTTTAGTATTCAGTATGTATATATTTGTATATGCTAAATTTAGGACGTGTTTTATATATATATATGCTGATTTCGAACCAGTTCTATATTTATATGTATGCAGACTGATTTGGAATGATTCTAAAGCTTCTTGGCAACTTTTTTCTTAGTTTAATTACAGAAATTAATTATAAGTTATTGATAAGGTAAACACAACTATATATAGTATTAGTAGTATATTTTTGGTATTCCATACGGCAGAATAAATATATATATATCAGCATGTCTTTGATAAGATTAATGTGATATAGAATATATTTAGCAGGAAGATGAAATCCATTTCAAAAGTCATGAAAAGTATATAATCTGTCTGTTAAAATAGGATGTATTATTATTTAGAACATTTGTATCCAAAGCTTCTAAACGAATATTTTTCAATTTTTTTCTAACAATGGTACCTCCGACTTGATAATTTTTATTTTGCTAATAGGTCCTTTTTTTATATACTTGTAATCATAATAAAAATAATAAATATAACGGTAACAAACTACTGTATTATAAACAGTCTTTCAGTGAGCAGAAGTAGTTTCGATTCATTTCTTAAACCTACCTCAACTGCCATTAAATTCAAAAAACAAAGCGGATTATTTTTATTATGATTACAATTTTGTTCTAATTAACGGACATTTTATTTATATACTTATATAATTCGTTGTGCTGTTTATAATTATACAGCACAATGAATTATATAAGTATATAAATAAAATGTCCGTTAATTAGAACAAAACTGCAATTTATAATATTATTAATTAGTCAAGCATTGGTGGTTGAGAGGTTGGCGGGTTCGCTTCCCGGCTGATGCTATGACACATGAGAAAAAAAAATATTATTAATTAGTTTTAAATGTTTATACTTATTTTAATAAAATGATTACAGGTACTAAATAATTTAGAGTTTAATTATATACATATATTCCATAACAAATTTATTTTAAAATATTTATAATAAAGTAATATATATATAATACAAAATTTGAGTCTGATACAATTAGAAGATATTTAAAATATTAAATAAATTAATAGTAGGCCAACTTTTTATATTTCCTCAACTTTTTTATTCTCTCATTTATTTTAAAAATTGCAACAATATAATAAATCATTATTTTCAATATATAATTATGGAGTTCAACTTCTGTTTGCTTAATTTTAAATTCCTAATCGTATCTTAATTTAATAAATTCCTTCTAAACATATTTTTTTATACTAATACATGAAAAAAACCGTTATGTCTCTCTTTCATTCTACTTTTGATATGATTATGTATTAGTAGAGAAAGAGGGAATGAATAAATACGGAAAATTAACGTGTTTGATAATGAAGAGAGAGTATGTAATAGTGATCATAATTTTTTTATAATAGAAATGGTTAGTATTGTCATTAGAAATAGTAAAAAAAAAATCAGAAACGATAGTGAAGGATAGAATGAACATAAGAATAAGTTAGAAGTATATAAAATAAAAGTTGAAGAAACCATGGAAGAGTGGTTGGGAGTGAATATAAGGGCTGGTGCAGTGAAGTAGAAAAAGGAGCAAATAGAATTTTAGATGAGAATATTCAGAAGAATAAAAGTAATAAAAAAGTGAGAATTAGTAAAAGTGTATAAGAGAGGGGGAAAGCATGCTATTAAGAACAAGGAAAGTGGAAAAAATGTTAATATTAAATAGGGAAAGTGTTTAGAAAAAAAGAAGTTGGCCAAAATAGATCATTAGAGAGAGAACGAAATTCAGTAGTAAATGGTTGGAGGATATAAATAAAATTGGAAGAGAAGTAAAAAAATTTGGAAATACATTTAAAAAAAGGAATGTAGGGGAGAGAGATAGCATTACTAGATGATGAAGGAATAGAGAGTAGCTCTAGAGAAGAATTAGATACAATCTTAAATAAGTACGTAATGGATATAGAAAAAATGCTAGATGTGAAGGACAGGGTGATAACAAACATAAAAGCATATAGTAACGGAAATATTAGGTTTACAGAAAATGAACTGAATGAGACAGGGAAAAAATTAAAAAGTAGAAAAGCAAGAGGTTTAGATGGATAGGCAGCAGAGATGGTAATAAATTTAGGACATAGGTCAAAATTAAACTTATTATCAATGACCCAGAAGAGAGATTTTCCTGATAGTTGGAGTAATACAAGAGTAGAGCCACTATTTAAAGAAAATGCTAAGGATCATAGAAAATTAAGTAATTATAGATTGATAGTGGTAACATAAGTGTTATATAAAATTTTCACATATATGGTGACTGAAAGAGTTGCAAAATAAATGAAAGATAATATAATAGGAGAAATGTAAAGAAGTGTTTGATCAGATAGGCATATAGGAGATAGTTTATTTGTAGTTACACAACTTATACATATGAGTAGAAATACAGATACAGTTATATATGGTTTTTTATAAATATAGAGAAGACATATGATAGAGTAAATATAAATAGATTATGGATAAATTTAGTAAATTTGGAAATGGCTGGAGCTTTAGTAGATCTTATTAAGAGATTGTATGAAAATTATTACTATATGTATTAATTAGGGAGCATAGAATCAGTTAAAGTTAAAAATGGGGTAGGACTAAGGCAAGGATACCCTATGTCACCTATTTTGTTTTTGTTGTACTTGAGAGTAATGGAGAGCACAATAAAAAGACTAGCAAGAGGGGTAGAGATATCATTAATAGGTGGCAAGGGAGTATTTATGTTATTGGATCTTTTATTTGCAGATGATGTCTTTTTGTGCACAGAAATATAAAAGTTATGCTGAGGACATGCGTAAGGGTGGGTGAAGAATGGGGATTAAATGTAGTGAAGAAAAATCATAAGTAATGATAATTAATACTGAGAAAAGAGAAGACAAAGAGTTTTTATTGGGGGGGGGGATATAAAGTTAAGTGTGGTGAATGGGTAAATCTATTTGGGAATTGTCTTAAGTGATGAGAAATTACTTGAATGAATGAGAGAAAAAATTGATAAATGAAACAAGAAAAAGAGACTGAAAAAGAAATTAAGTGTTTTCATATAATAAATATGATGTAGCTAGAATTGTATGGAAGGGAATGTCAGTAGTAGGGTTAACATATGGTAATGATGCGTTATGTGTAAGTAAAGGGATGTCAGATTACTTATAAAAAGTACAAAGAGAACTAGGAAGGTGTGCATTATATGCAGATGTGTGGATGGCAAATGAGGCAATTCAAGAAGAAATGGGATCGACAAGTTTTTATATGAGAGATGCAAAAAACAAAATGAAAATGTTTGGTAGATTGCAGTTTATGAATAATAAAATAATAACCAAAATAGTATTTAATTGGGTTATGAGTAAAGGGCAAACAACAAGATGGGTAAGAAAGGTTGTATGGTATGCAGAAGATTTGGACAAAGAATTTGTCAGTATATTTACATAAAAGGTGGAATGAGAATTGTTGGGTGTAATAGTTGCAAAGAATGGGATAGAAGAATACATCCATTAATAAAAAATAAGGAGTTAGAGAACTTGTATGGAGAGTAAAAAGAGTTTAAATATATATAGAAGTAAAGAAAATATTGAGTATAAGATAATTTATTATAATAACAAAGAAAATAGTTCACTGTATAAAGTTTGAACAGGATCTTTACCAACAATGAATATACACATAAATGGAAAAATGTGGGTGATTTAGTTTGCAAGTTGTGTAAGGAAGTCATAGAAAATATTAGGCATCTGTTAATTGAATGTAAATGTTTACAAGTAGAAAGGGCACAAATAAGGAAATTGTGAGACAATAAATATAAACAAACAAAGGAATTATATAGAAGGTGGGTTCTTGTTTTTTATGCTGGGTTTGGAAAAAGATAAGAGGGATTTAGATATAAAGGCCATGGAGTTGACAAAGATTTTTGTTGTGGAAATGAGATAGAGCAGGATAGAAAAAAATATGGGAAAAACTGAAGGCAAAAAGTAAGGTAGAGTGGTTAACAAGTTTTTCTGGGCATGGTAACTGATTCCTGCCTCCGATAAAGGAGAAGTCACAGTGCTTCTCATCTCATCATGTGATAAAGTTTTTTTTATCTGAAGTAGTTACATAAGACTAGGAAGGATATAAAAAATATATGGTTGTGTAGATCATGTATAAATGTGATTAAAATGGTGAAAAAATCATTTTTAAGTATAGATAATTTAAAGAGAAAGTCAGGAGAAAATAGAAGAAAATGTAGATAAGAATGATGGTATGGAGTATATATTTAGTAGAAATGACAAGAGATATGGATGACAAAATAAGTAGTGCAATGGAAATAGTTAGGCAAAGAATAAATAAAATATAGAATGAGGTAAAGTATGTAGAAGTAAAATTAAAAGTGTTAAATGTGAAGTGTGAATAGATCAAATAATTAATGAATAGAAATGATGAGAAAGAAATAGATAAGAAAGTTCAGAATATTAAAGAGAATGTTACAGATGAATTAGAGAAAGTAAACTATGAGACAGTCTTGATAGGGGACTCACTAATTAGAGAAAGTATAGTAATTGCAAGGGAAAAATAGAAATAGATAAGTAAAAGTATGTTTGCCTGGAGCTAGAATTAGGGATGTTGCAGGTAAGGTAAATAAACAGGGAATGGAGATGTTTATACTATGGTTGGGACAAATAATTTATCAGAGCAATTGGAGAAAGTAATGGATAAGTACAAAAAATTGATTAGTAGTTTGGATTCAACAATAAATATATGTTAGATAGAGCATGTTCTACAAATGAGAAAAAGAAAAAATTATGTGACAAATAATGTTATGTTTGTGGATATGTTGGATTTTTTTATTAGAAAAGGAGGTTATATAATGAAGATGGATTGCATTTTGCAAAACAAGGAAATAAAGCATTGGGGGGGGGGGGGTTGATTTATGAAAAATATTATAGTTTGAAAAACTTGTAAAAGACGTAGGGTTTTAAATTACAGTATTATCAAAAAGGTTAAAAATAGACAGGATATAAGAAGCAAACAATGGGTAGCTGATCCAGATATAAATGTAGATATGGAGAGGGAATGGATCCATAAAACTAATGATAAATGAACTAATTACAAATGTAATAGAGAAGAAAGAGGCAAAAAAATATGAAAGAGTAAAAAGAAAGGAAGAAATTGTTAAAATAGGATATTTAAATATGCAAGGTGGAAGAAGACTGGAAAAGTGATTGGAATTAAATGAAGAAGTTAAAAATGAAGGGCTTGAGATATAAGCAGTAATGGAAACACATCTAAGAGAAGGAAAATGCACACTGGAAAATTTGATGTGGCAGGGTATAAATAGAAAAGAAAAAGAAAAAAGGGGTGGTGATATAGAAATTACATCAAAAAAATATTTAAATACTGTAAAGTGTCAATAATCTTTGTGGTTTGAGACAAGATTAGGAAGACAAAAATGGGTGGTGGATGTAATGTATATGGCAACTGGAAATAGTCAAACTATAATGAAATGAAACAATAGCATATATGAATGTCTATTTAAGGATATACAGAGTTTCAAATAAAAGGGAAGAAAATAATGTTTATATGAGAAATGAATTAGCATAATGAAGAAATTGATGATGGATAACAAGAATGGACAGTTTTGAAAAATTTTTGTCAGAGTAAAATTGGACATTGGAAATTTATCAAATATTTATGAGAGGCAATATACATGGTCTAAAAATAATATATTTCACACAATAGATTATGTATTAGTAGATAAAGAGAGAATGGATAAAGTACAGAAAATTAAAGTGTTGATAAAGAAAAGAGAGAGTATGTAATAGTGATCATAATTCTTTTATAATAGAAATGATTAGTAATGTGATGGAAAATAATAATAAAAGTAGAAAGGATAATGAAAGATGTGGATGAAGAGTGAATGATAAGAATAAGTTCAGAAGAATATAAAATAAAAGTAGAAGAAATTATGGAAGAGTTTGTTGTAGATGAATATAAGAACTGGTGTGGTGAAGTATAAAAAGTGGCAAATAGGGTTTTAGGTGAGAATATTCAGAATAATAATAAGTGAGAATTACTAAATGTGTAAAAGAGAGGGAGAACATGCAGAGAATATAAATGTGCTATTAAAAACAAAGAAAGAGAAAAAGATGTTAATATTAAATGGGAAAACTATTTAAATGAAAAAAAGTTGGCTAATATAGATACTTATAGAGAGAGAATGAAATTAAACAGTAAATTATTGGAGAATATTAATAAAAGTGGAAGAGATGGGAATAAAAAAATTTGGAAATATATTAAAAGAAGGAATGTAGGGGAGAGAGAAATAGTATTACTAAATGGGGAGGAGAAAGAATGTAATCCTAGAAAAGAATTAGAAACAAATCTTAAATAAGTATGTAATGGATATAGAAAAAATATTACATGTTAAGAACAAAGTGGTGAGAAACATAAAAGCACATAGTAATGAAAATATTAATTTTATAAAAAATGAATTGAATGAGGATTGTTATTAAACCACTAATTATCACATGATCACCATTTTTTATGCTTGCTCAAACTATTAAAACAGGCAAAACTATCCATACAGTAATGCCACTCAGTGCAAGCCAGAATAATCAATAGATGCCAAAGGTTTGTGCACTACTGCATGGAAAGTTTTGCTCATTTTAACACCTTGAGCAAGCATAAGAAATGGTGATCATGTGATGTTTAGTGGTTTAATACCAATCCTGCCTAATAGGATAGTGATGACTATGGTTATTAAAGAATTCAAAACAATAAATGTATGGGGGCGGAACTGAGTTCAGACCTAAATGACTATATAAGCTAATGAGCTTGGATTAAAAATATTGTTTTCAATTTTAGATTCATAGTTTTATAGTTAAGTAGTGATAAAAGATGGCTGCTGGGTGGGTAGGCACTAGATAGGGATTTTATGCACAAGCTTTCTGGCATCCATTGGTCATTCTGGCTTGCACTGAATGACACTAATCTATGGAGAGTTTTTCCTGAATTAAATGAAGCAGAGAAGTTTAAAAATGGAAAGGCAAGAGATTTAGATGGATGTGCAGTAGAGATGGTGATGAATTTGGGAAATAGATCAAAATTTAAATCTATCATCATGTTTTAATAAGATGGCACAAAAGACAGAATTTTCAGATAGCTGGAATAATACAAGAATGAGGCTGCTATTTAAGCAATTAATAAATTTCAAAAATAATATAAATAAAAACAGAATTCAAAGATAATAAAATATAGATTTTCATGTTTTATAACCATAACATTGTAAAGACAGATTTAATATTGGATACAAATCAGGAATAGATTCAAATAAAGAAGTAATGAATTCTAAAGACAATATAAGCACAAATAATATTGCAGAATGTAGCAACATTTTCAAATGCTTATTTGTATATTTGGACAGACAAAAGCTAATTTCCAAACACTCACTGTTCAAAACACATCCTGATATAAAAGTCCTGCCTGTTTTTGGAGTAGTAGTAGAGTCATAGACTTTCATACTTAAAGCTCATGAGGGATCCAGTTTGCTACTTCTGACCTCCAAGCTTCTTATGAATTCACAGCCAAACAAACTATTGGATCATTTTTACTTTACTGATATAAAAGAGCTGAGATAAACAGATGTTAAATTGATATTCCTACAACTTGAACAAGTATCAAATCACATTTGTCATCTAAGAAATTTAAAATCATGTAAAAAGAATGAAGAGAAAGGCAATGGAAGATTGATAAAATATGGTTCATTGTGATATAAATGAAATAATGAATCTATAATCAAACAATAATCAAGTTATCCCAGCATAAATTTTAAATAGATATGATATTGAGAGAGCTTAATTAAAATCATTTAATATAATGAGTATGTAAATCAGCATTTATTTTTTATAGCGTCTGTATACAATTGTAATCACATTCATATCGGCTTTTTTTCCAAACCAAATTTTTGCAAACGCTTTTTGCGAGTGTTAAATAATAAATGAATAACCTCTGACCCATACAAGATATAGAATGTATGCAGCAATAAAAGAAATCCTCTTATTACTACGACTCAAATATTTATATATGAGCAAATCTGAAGTACTGGTACAGAAGGTGTGACTATAGAACAGTCACTTTGAATTACTATATATAACTTATGAATGAATGACGCCGATGAAATTTACTAGAATTTACTGAACGTCATTCCAACTGAAATTAATCATATATATAAATCAGCATTTATTTTTTATAGCGTCTGTATAGAATTGTAATCACATTCATATCGGCTTTTTTTCCAAACCAAATTTTTGAAACGGCGTCATTCATTCATAAGTTATATATAGTAATTCAAAGTGACTGTTCTATAGTCACACCTTCTGTACCAGTACTTCAGATTTGCTCATATATAAATATTTGAGTCATAGTAATAAGAGGATTCCTTTTATTGCTGCATAAATTCTATATCTTGTATGGGTCAGAGGTTATTCATTTATTATTTAACACTCGCAAAAAGCGTTTGCAAAAATTTGGTTTGGAAAAAAAGCCGATATGAATGTGATTATAATGAGTATGATATTTGAGGATGCTGAAAGTGGGCTGAGTAAAATAGATAATAATGAAAAACACTTCCACATATGTTATCTTAAGATGCTGAGTTTTTACCATATATGGTTTAATGCAGTGATGGAATCATAGATTCTAGAATCAAAGTCCATGGCTTAGAGCTTCAGAAGATTCAAGCAAAAATCCATTCTATTATACTTACCTTCTGTAACAAATCTATTTTTTCTAAATGATCTTAGTACTATGCAGAGGCTAAACTTTTCATACACTAATGCCACCAGTGTAATCAATGGATGCAAGAATGTTTGTGCATAAAATTCCTATCTAGTGCCTACTCATCCACTATCCCCAGAATAGTTTCTAGCCTGTGGCTTTTATCATGAGTAGCCTTGGATCTGAAAGCACTGCACCTAGTTCTTATGATCTAATGCAACTCTCCAGTAGCCATTGCCTCTATGTAAACAGCTTGTGTATGCACAAGAAATGGTGATCATGTGATCTTAGTATTTGTGTAACTTTCCACTATTTCTATTCTTAGTCAGATCCTTCCAATCCAAATAATCCATATTATGCTTATTCAGAAAGAGAGAATTTTTAAAATAAAAGCAGGACTGTCTTTGTCATACATGCTTAATTTGATTATACAATAACTTTTATGAGTTTTTACTACTCACATGCTCAATCCATTGATTATGCATCTTGCAATATATATTTAACATCATTTATTGCAAAAAACTGAAGAACATATCTATTGATTTTGTTATCCATTTAGTTTTAGAAAATTGCAAATCATCGTTAAAAGGAATGTCCTCTATATTTGTCATATATCGGTAGAAATTCCATTTCACTTCTTTACAATAAATTTAACAAAATAGCATCTATATATATATATATCTTTAATTAGGATGATTTTACTAGATGTGTTTTAATTTATTAAATAACCAGTAGAATATTCTCATCGGTAGAAATTCCATTTCACTTCTTTACAATAAATTTAACAAAATAGCATCTATATATATATATATCTTTAATTAGGGTGATTTTACTAGATGTGTTTTAATTTATTAAATAACCAGTAGAATATTCTCTTATTCTTCTCTTTCACTTTCTCTGCATATCTTCATATATTCATATATACTATACCGAGACAAAGTCGGTACATGTATATACGCACACACACAAGCAGTGTAAATACTCTATATTTTATTTACTTTCAGTTTATGATAAAAATAAATGTAGTTTTCTTTCAATGCTTTATAAAATACACTATAAAATAAAATGTTAATATTTCTGATTAAATAATTTAAGGCTTTCACATAATCCATTATAATAATATCCTCTAAAAATAAAAATATAAAATATTACTAATATGCCATTTAAAATATCAATTTCTACATGTATATGCCGCGGGGGTAATTAAAAAGGGGTTTATTTTAAATTATAACTATAGCGAAAGTTAAAAGCTTATAGAGGTGACTTTGAGATTAAATGCTCGACTTTTAAACTAATGTAAAATTATATTGTTCTCTTAAAACACGCACACACGTATTCATCAAAGGTGTAAATAAGTATAAATTTTTTAAATGAGATTGCAATATGAGATTGCCTAAACCTAAGATTGCCTCAAGCATATGGATTGAATGAACATTACGTAGGACACGGACCCCAACGACAACTCAGAGAATATTGAACTCTGGGTGGAGATTGGATCCTAAGATAATAACCAACCCAGATAAATAGGAGTCTTAGTCTTTGTCTTGAGCTCTGTTACAGTTTTTACATGCTTTGTTTCGTTTTTGCTTACGCTTATAGTTTTTTTAAATTCTCCCGGAAGCTATAACTAGAACTTTCTTTTTTGCTATCCGTTCTATCCAATATGACCACTGTGAAATTAACCTTTAGAGCGTCGATCGTCATGATGGGCTAAGAAACCCTCAGTGATTGATCGACGCTCCGCCGCCAGAACATCTCCACAGCTATGAATGATCAACAACATTGCCATCCAAACATCGTATTCCAATCAGTCCAAGACGTTGTTCCGTTTAACATATGAGAATCGTCCAAACGTACTATGCTGAACTTATATAAAAAGAATAACCATTTATTATGGAAACAGTATCCAACAGGTTCGAACCCTCACCAAGTTAGAAGCAGCAGAAGACTACGCAAAATCCTAGGTAAACACTTTATTTCTTTTATGCTCCCATTCATTCTTTTCGTAGACTTTAAAAGGCAATCTCATAACTAATTAAATTCACTTTGCGTAAATCAAAATATAAAATGATCCGTAATCCCTCATATTTGAATCTTAATATTTTAACCTCAACTTTCGCAAATAAAAATCAGATGCTATATAGTTCCTCATATTTAAATCTTAGGACTTTTCCTGTTATGAACTTTGATCATAAGTAATGTTTTCTTTCGCAATTAAATTATAACACACATTTAATTTCAAATGTAAAGGAATGAAATATATTATATCATCCATGTTTATTATGCATAATATGTTCTTTTCTGTGCGAGTGTGAGAATGCGTGTATGTGCGTGCAAATAAAGCAATCAATTAATGTTTCATTTTTTATATAATCAATAAATTCTTTTTTTCATTTTAAACAAGTCGAGCATTCCTCAAATCATTCTCTATAATTAAAATACATTTTTTAATAGTATAATCAACATTTATTCATGCAATTAATTATTTTACTTTTAAAATTAGTCTTTCTTATTTTTTTTGTTTTGTTTATTTATTTAAGTTCCATCGTGCCGTAAGTCACGATGTTTATTTACTATGTAGTTAAGATAGATTTAAGAGTTGGGAGGGTCCATTATTAATAAGTATAAATAATGTCAATAAAGCTAGTATGAGTAATTCTATTGGACTGTATGATAACGGGGGGATGATATTATAAGCTTCTAATTTTTATATAAGGATGCATGAGTTAAGCATTCGTATTAGTCGCCAAATAACCAATAACCCGGTCCAATATTTGGACAGATCTGTAAATCAACCAAGCTTTCTCTCCATTGGTTATTATTGTGTTCTTTTACCAGAATGATATTCTTGAAACAATTTCATCGCGACCCTGAGTGACCCTTATTGGTCCATGCTGGGAGTTGGAGCTTATGGGCGGGAATTAGACTTCGAAATCGTTTTGATATGACGTAAGGTGATGCGAGAAATTAAATTGTAAATTAAATCATCGTGTCTGGCGCCCCTTTGTGTTGATAATGAACAACTATCGATGTAGGAAAATAAATAAAGCTTTACGCTATATCATGTTTGTTTCGGAGCTCTCAATCCCTATATGATCGGATGAGTAAGGGTCCGGTTACAATACATATATTGTTTATAACAGTTCTTTCATTTACACTTCAATGCAAACAAAAAAAAAGGTTTTAAGAAAATTTGTTTGCATTGAAGTGTATATGAAAGAACTGTTAACCAGCAGAATCATGGATTTTTTCCTACACATCAACTAACCTTTTACCTAAACAAATTCTACTGAGATATTTAAGTAGATTTATATTCTGAAGATGTCAACCATTTAAACAAAAGCTTTTGAAAAAAATTTTCCATCACTGCCCAATAAAGCAGTTAAATTTTTTTATAATCATTAATTACCTATTAAACCAAAGTTATTTACAAGATGGGGCCAAAAATTAAAATCATTCTGATAAAAATAACATAGTCATAAACATATTCTTTAACAATGGTCAAACATAAACATGTTCATAATGTTGTTGTTAGAGGGAGTATTGACAGATATAAGGGCCATGTGATTGTATTAGAAAAGTGTATTTTGAAAAGGCTCTAATATAGGGTGAAAAACAGTTTAATAATAAAGAAAATATTTATTTTTATACAATTATTTTATTTCAATTGTGTTGGAATCATTATTATTCATAAACATACTGTAAAACTAAATCCAAGCAGATGTTTTTGTTTTGCTTTTAATTAGTTCAAATTAAAATTCCAACTCAAGTTTCAAATACATCTGATTTTACACGGCGGGGTAACAATGTTCCTCATATCATCTTGTGATTATAACATAATGTAAATAAATTTTTGTGGACAATTGCTATTTTTAAGCATTACAATAAATCTCTTTAATTCACTTAGTCAAATATCTTTACACTATGTGTTTCATTTGAATTGACAACAAAAGTACATGCCTATACTATTTCTTAAGCTTTAAAATATTTCTGAATCTTCTATAAACATTTACTGTCAATGGATGGATATATGGACATTTGATAAAAATACAGACTTCAAGCCACATTGTAAAATAGATATTAAAAAGAGAAATCAAAAAAGTGTCATCTATATTGATAATAATATATTTCACTGACTTCATTGAAAAAAACTAAAAAAACCAAAATGGAATTGGACTCATTATGTTCGTAACTAAATCTTTAAACTAAATCTCAAGAGATTGTTGAAAAGATCTACAGATAAATCATATATAAGATGATTAAATGAAATAAACTTTGCTGAAATAGTTTGGAAAAAGAAAGCTATGGATTAAAAAAACGGGATTAAATTTGGAGCAACTTTTATCCTGCGATGAAGTGATAATGGTTGAAAATGTTTGTGATGATGTACATACTATGTATATTTTTAAAATATTCACTAAGCTTATATTTCAGAAACAAAATGTAGATCTTGGGAATTGCATGTTAATAGTTCCTAATATGCATTTTGACTAGTGAAACCTTTTTGATTAGGCCAAGGTTTCTATAACTTCTCAAATGTCACACATCCTAACTCTATGTGCATTTGACTTCCACTATCACAAATATTTTATCTTCAAACATACTTACAATAAGTGATAATTAATCATTTTTATTAGATCTGAAATTATTTTGTTAGATATACACTTTAAATTAAATTCAACTGCTTGTGAGAAAGAAAGACTACGAGATTACGAGGCGGGAAGCAGAGATGAACAATCATAGTCTGTTATTATGTGTCTGTTTGACCCTTATTATTGGATAAGTCTTCAGCAAAGAATTTGTATATATTTCATAACTTTATAATTTTATCGATACTCAATTAAATCTTACATATATTTGCATTATATATGGGCATTTACCTTAAAAACTGCATTACGGGAAGTGGGATTAAATAAAAAAAATATTTATAAAAATAATTGCAAAACATTAAAAACGATAATGTTTTAACTATATAAAACCTAACGAAGTCTCCGGCAACGATTTTTCATTTTTCAAAATCAGAATGGCGTAGCTCTTATACGATAAAAGTCTCATTAATCACTATTCCATCACTTTAAAAAGATTTCCCTCAAAAAATGCTGTTCTTATTCATATTAATCAATCAAAAAAATGTAAATGCTTTTTTAATGGCCAATATATATATGAATCCATTATATAATGAAAACTTTACCTTCGTGATTTATTTTTATGATCTCGGTAGGAAGCACGGAGAAAAGAAAATCAGAATTCATCGCCTTAGTGTGACAAAAATTCAAGTGATGAATTCACATCACGCCTGAATTCGGAGGTAAAAGATATGCTAACGAAAAGTGCAATAGCAGGTTTGAAATATAATTTCTATAACCTATGTAAATTATAAAAAGAGAAGTTGGTTTAGAATCTATAAATATAATATGAAGATATATATAAAACCACATGTGTTTGTATAGATATCTTATATGCATAAAAGCACGTAGAGACATATACACGTACTATACAACTATATATATAGTATGCATATGTACGGGTTAATAATAATAACATAGCGTAATGATTAAAATAGATAAATTTCACTCAATTCTCGAGTGAAAAAATCAATTGTGCGAAATATAAATAAATAACTGTTTATTACACTCTTATATATGTAGAATAAACAAGTAGCGGCATTGTAAACGATTATGACATTCCAATATAAAGAAGAAAAATATACATAAAGACAAAATAATAATACATTAGAGAAAAATTTAGCGATGTCTATATAAACAAATTTGTGAATCAAAACATATATTACACATATAAAACATGCCGCGTCACCATTTAGTTACTATAGTATTTTATTTTGAGATCTTCTTAAACTTCCTCTATAGCTTTTTTTTTAAAAAAAAAAATTTCAATAATTATAGTAAATGAGCAAAATAAAAAAACTCTTTAAATAATTTTCTGGTCAAAAGTCCATTCAATAAACCCCATAGAGAAATAAAGAAAATAAAATACTTTTTATCTGGCTTTCTAATTGTGAAATGACGAACAATTTTCAACCCTTGTTTAACACTTGCTAAAAATAACCACATCCTCGATTACTGAACAATAAATCTAAACTACCTTAAAAATTACAAGCTCCACCTAGATTTGAATCCTAAGTTATGCACATAGCTGATAAATTTATCAACTACTAAGGCTCTTAGGTATATTTTCACTGAATATAAAAACCAGATAGTGCAAAAGCAACATGTTTACTTGTCAATCCTATAACTTGGAATTTGAAGTCAAGCAAATTGTACTCTTTTACTATTTGTCTGTGAGAGCCTCTCATAGAAAACTTTCATTTTTATTCAGTTATTAATTTTAAAAAAATCTGATTTATTTTGTTTACTTCCGTTAACGAAATTTCTCAAAATAAAATATTACCTGCTGCATATGGAGGTCAAAGTTCATTTAACAAGTTAGGCGTTAATTTTAAAATTTATCAATAGAATGAAACTTTCGGTATCTATCTATCTGAAACAGAAATTGCATTTACAAATAAACAACAGAATTATTTTTTGCTGCTTGCAACAAGAAAAAATTTACATTTAAAAATGGGTCACGTGACGTAGCAAGACTAAAAGCGTGTTTGTTTTTTTTTTAAGTAACTTTTCCATTTTTTTTTTATATGTTGTTTTTAATGCTAGAATTTTGAATTTAAAACTTTTTTTACAAATGTTAATTACAAAATTGAACTTTTAAGTTGTAAAACTTTTTTTTTTCAATTGAAATTTTTTTTAATTACTACATTTTTTAAATATATATATATTTTAATAAGTATTTAAACTTTTTATTTTGAAATTGTTTTATTTTAAAATAATTTTAAATTTTTTAAAATAAATAAATACTAATTTTAAATAAAACTTCAAAATTAAAATTAAAGTTGTTTGGAAAATGCTGGAGGTTATAGTTTGTTTTTTGATCGATATATGCTTTTTTTTGTTTGATGAATCTGAAACAATTTTTATAAATATGTCAAATGCGTTACCGGGAAGCGAATCCGAGCCAACTTCTTGGAAGGCAGCTATGCTAACCACTAGGCCAACAATTTTTTATTTTTAATTACTCCAAATGATTACAAAATTTGCCTTTCTTTTTAAAAATATTTTTATCAACAAAAAAAAAAACATACTGGTAAAACTTCTTAATGGCAAGTTGTTTTCTACATATTTAACTTTATAGTACTATATATTAATATATCAAATTATAGATTTTTTCATATGTCATAGCATCGGCCGGGACGCGAACCCACACCGTCTGCAACCAATACTTGCTTGCAAGGCGGCTGCGATGACCTCTTGGCTATATATGAGTTTTTAAACTTTCCTTACTTATAATTAGATATAAACACTTAAAGGCGCAAGTTAAGAAAAACTAGAAAATTGTTTACTGGGAAATGCATCTGCAAAGTCTAGACTTCACAGACACATCGCTATAATTATGATGAACTCCCTCAGAGTAAGATTTGTTTTATATATATACACTTGAAGGCGCAAGTTAAGAAAAACTAGAAAATTGTTTACTGGGAAATGCATCTGCAAAGTCTAGACTTCACAGACACATCGCTATAATTATGATGAACTCCCTCAGAGTACGATTTGTTTTATATATGTATACACTTAAAATGTAATTTGTTAAGCATGCTTTCAATAACTTGTAAGCGATATCATAATCTTAGTGATGCATCTGTGAAATCTACTTCACAAATACATCGCTATGATTATGATATTGCTTACACAAGATATTGAAAGCATGCTTAGCAGATTACATTAAGTATATATTTAAAAAATCCCACCCTGAGGGAGTTTGTACATCTAATTTCCCAGTAAATAATTTACAAGCTTTTCTTAACTTGCCCCCCACCCCCAAGCACATATCTAATTTCATTAAATTGTAAAAGATAAATGTTTAAATCTAATAATTAATTTTTCTTTCTTTCAAAGTTGGATATAATACACAAATATATAACTTACCATATCTAAAAAAAAAATTTAAAATAATAGGATAATTGTAATATCTAATTTAAAATATTATCTTATAGAGAGTAGTATTAATATATTGAAAGAATTGTATAGTTAAACATTCTAATATCATAGTGGAGATGAGAAGAATAAATTGTAATATCTAATTTAAAATATTATCTTATAGAGAGTAGTATTAATATATTGAAAGAATTGTATAGTTAAACATTCTAATATCACAGTGGAGATGAGAAGAATAGCAAACTCCCAAGTAGCTACATAAATATCCACAGGTGAATGAGAATAGTCTCCACATTTACAATACATGATGAAACTTAAAAAAATTCAACACATTCTTAACCATATGGAAAAGGACATATATTGAAAGCAAATGGTTCCCAGGATATATTTCTGGCAAAACGTGCCTTGTAAAAATGATTAGGGAATAATCATTATTATTTATCCTAAATAATGTAATCAAAAGAGTGCATTTAAATGGAGTTGTACTTTTAAATGGTAAATATTATCTACATTGAATTTTCCCATGTTTGTTGGGAAATGGAGACTTATATTTTCTCAATGTAGCATTGAAGACAATGTGTACCTTAGAAAGTGAAGAATAATGATTAGAAAGATGTTGATTCTAACAGAAGGAAAGAAGTATTTCAAATGCTGTTTATTAATGATGATAAGAAAGATATTGGAGATCTAGTTAGAGAATAGATTATATTAACTTTGTAAGGAAGAAAAATTAAGTAAAAAATTGTTTCAGCCATTTTTGGAAGACACATACCATCTAAATTTGCATTGATCATACCTCTAGAGAGGTTCAAGTATCAAAGCACCAGCATGTTTATCCTATCTGATTTAGGGCAATATACAATGACAAACTTAATATCTAAGGACATTTGGATCAAAGCTCATTGTTGCTGAACATTACATAATCTTTCAAGTGATTTAATTGAATTTTTTACTGAACACTTAAAAAAAGTTATACTGAAAGTGTTTCAAAGATAAAATTATCAAATATTTACTTAAACCAATAATATTTATTAAGCGCAAGCAGTTCATAATTAAAGTGAAAGGTTGAAACCTTCTTGCATGTGCATTTTAAAATGCTTATATGATAGCCAATCAGATGCAATGATGACTGTATAGGGGGCTCTCGAGTCACAACACAAGACAGATTTTATAAGAAAAAGATGGTTCTACCTTCTTTTGTTTTTTTTTTACTATACAGTCATTGCATCTGATTGGCTGTCATATAAGCATTCTAAAATGTGCATACAAGAAGGTTTCAGCCTTTCACTTTAATTACAAACTGCTTGCACTTAATAAATAATATTTACACATGTTACTGTTAATTTCATAAGTTCTGAAAAAATTACTTTATTATAAATTGAAAGATTTTGCATTGTTGATTTAGAATTTATTTGCAGAGAGTTAAATGTGAAGTTGTTTAAAAGCTTCATGCTCTTAAGCAAAATGCTTCAGACTGGCTTATATATATAAAAATTTTAAGTAAAGACGGTGGAACCACCTTTTTTATATAAAATCTCTCTCTTGTGTTGCAATTTGAGAGCTCCCTATACAGTCATCATTACAATGATTGGCTGTCATATAAGCATTCTAAAATGTGCATGTGAGAAGGTTACAGCCTTTCACTTTAATTAATTAAACCAATAATAAAAAATAATCATGTGATCTATTACTTAGCATGTTATGTGATATCCAAACATCAAAGTATTAGCTTAGGTGCACAATTCTACTTAATTTTCCAAACTTAGTGTTATCATTTTGATTAAAAAATTGATTCAGATACTTTTATCGTTTCAATCTACAACTGCATTAAACCTTACAACACAAAACAATAAGAGAAGGACATGGGTTAGCTATTTACAGCAGTGGTAGTTACTAATTCTAATATCTTAATTCTAACAGAATAGAGTACAAAAGAACTGCAGTCATAACATCTATTTGCTTTTAGGAACAATAATTCATTATATTTACTCTAGAATCATATATTGCAGCACTTGATACCAGTTAGACTTGTTTTCAACTTATAGTCTTATTTTCAGAGAGACTTATATTCAAAACTTCTCACTAATGAAAGTTACAAACTCTCCAAACAAATCTGTAAGTATAAACACAGTAGTAGTATTATCTAGTATCCATTGATAAATCAAGATTATGATAGCTATATCTAAATTAGAATGACAATTAAATGATTAGTTGATCAAGACATCATGGAATATCTGAGTAGCAGAAGTGACAAAAATTGAGTTTGAATTCAGAAATCAATAACCCTTAGATATCACATGATCATCATTTTTTATGCTTGATCATAACTGTTATTAAAACAGGCAAAACCCTCCATACAGTAATGCCAATCAGTGAAAGTCACTGAGTGGCACTACTGTATGGAGAGTTTTACCTGTTTTAGCCCTTACATATATTGTTGTACCACAAAGCTAAATCATCCAGGAGTGGTAAACAAAGAAAATTACTTTCATTAAAGTTGGGTTAATACAAGAAAAGAAAAGTCACGTGATGTCTTGATAGGACATATAATGAATTTATGAATACTGTAGCATCTTACCTTCCCTTTTCATTCCCCACTCTATGTTTTTCCAATATTCTTCTTTATCCTGCTCCATCCCATTTTCACAACATAATCTTTGTCAACTCCATGGCCTTTGTATTTAAACCCTCTTATCTTTTTCCAAACCCAGTATAAAAACTAAGAAACTACTTTCTGTATAATCACTTTATTTCTATTTATTCTTTCACAACTTAATTTTTTGTACCCTTTCTGCTTGTAAGCATAATTAACGCCTAATATTTTCTATGCCTTTCTTACACAACTTGCAGACTAAATCACCCACATTTTTCCATTTATGTATAATTTCCCTTGTTGCTAAAGATCCTGTTCAAGCCTTAAACAATAAACTACTTTCCTTGCTATTATCATAAATAAACCTGTACCCAATACTCTTTTTTCTTCTCTATATATTTAAACTCTTTTTATTGTCCATACTAGTTCTTCATTTCTCCAACTCCCTATTCTTTATTAATGCATCTATTATTTTATCCCATTCCTTGCCAACATAACACTCAACAATTCTCCTAACACAATCATCCCACCTTTTATATAAGTATACTAAGATAAATTCTTTATTCAAATCTTCTGCATACCATACTGCCTTCGTCACCCATCTTGTTGTCTGCCCTTTACTCATGACCCAATTGAATATTATTTTGGCTATTACATAAACTGCAATATAGTAAACATTTTCATATTTGTTTTTTGTTTTTTTTTGCATTTCTCATATAAAAACTTGACCATCTCATTTCTCCTTGAGTTGCCTCCTTTGCTATCCATACATCTGCATCTAATGCATATCTTTCTTCTTCTCTTTGTACTTTTTCTATGATGATGATGAGATGAACTGTGACTTACTCCTATTTCAGAATCAGGATTCTCTCAGTTATTATGCCCAGAAAAACCTATTAGCCACTTTATCTTCCCTTTTCATTCTCCACCCAGTTTTTCTCATATTCTTCTCTATCCTGCTCCATCCCATTTCCACAACATAATCTTTGTCAAATTCATGGCCTTTACATTTAAATCCCCTTTATCTTTTTCCAAACCCAGCATAAAAATAAAAAACCCACTTTTTGTATAATCGCTTTGTTTATATTTTTTCTCCCACAACTTCATTATTTGTATTCTTTCAGCTTTCAGGCATTTATATTCAATTAACAGATGCCTAATACTTTCTATGTCTTCCTTACACAACTTGCTGACTAAATCACCCACATTTTCCCATTTATGTGTGTATTTCCCTTGTTGCTAAAGATCCAATTTGAGCTTTAAACAGTAAACTACTTTTCTTGGCTATTATCATAAATTAACTCGCGCCCAATATTCTGTCTACTTCTATATATATATTTAAATTCTTTTTACTCTCCATATTAGTTCTTCATTTCTTCAATTCTCTATTCTTTATTAATGCATCTATTCTTCTATCACATTCCTTGCCACTATTACACTCAACAATTTTTCTAACATACTCATCCCATCTTTTGTATAAGTATACTGACATAAATTTTTTATGCAAATTTTCTGCATACTGTATTACCTTTCTCACCCACTTTACTCATAACCTAATTAAATGCTATTTCAGCTATTCTCTTATTATCCATAAAATGCAATCTACTAAATATTTTCATTTTGCTTTTTTCATCTCTCATATAAAAACTTGACTATCCCATTTCTCCTTAAATTTCCTCCTTTGCTGTTCACACATCTGCATCTAATGCATGACTTCCTACTTCTCTTTGTACTTTTTCTAAGTAATATAACATCACTTTACTAACACATAACACATCATTACCATATGTTAGCCCTGTTATTGCCATTACCATACAATTCTAGCTACATCATATTTATTATATGAAAACACTGTTAATTTCTTTATCTGTCCCTTTCTTTTCTTTTGTATCCCATTTATCCCAAGCAATTTCTCTGATTATTTAAGATGATTCCCAAATAGTTATACCTATTCACAACACCTAAATTTATATCCCCCAATAAAAATTCTTTGTCTTCTCTTTCCCCAGTATTAATCATCATTACTTTTGGGGTTTTTTTCACTAAATTTAATCCCCATTTCTTTATCAACTCTTGCACATGTCCTCAGCATAACTTCCATATCTTCTCTTCTTTTTGTGCACAAGACCCAATAATGTATATACTTCCTTGCCACCTATTAATGGTATCTCTATCCCTCTTCCTAATTGTTCTATTGCTTTCTCCATTTCTCTCAAATACAACAAAAACAAAATAGGTGTTACAGGGCATGCTTGCCTTATCCCCTCCCCCATTTTTAACTTTAACTCATTCTATATTCCCTGATTGATATGTATAGTAGTTATTTTCATACAATCTTTTCTCCACCTATTCCCAAATTTCTGAACTTAGCCATAATCTATTTCTATTTACTTTAACATATGCATTTTCTATATCTATAAAAACCATATATAACTGTCTACCTGTATTTGTATTTATATCCATTAGTTGTGTAACTACAAATAAACTATTTCCTATATGCTTATCCGATTGAAAACCTCTTTGCATTTCTCCTATATTATTTTCTTCCATCCATTTTGTGACCCCTTCAGTCACCATATATGTGAAACTTTATATAACACTGACATTACCACTATTGGTCTATTATTACTTAACTTTCAATGATCTAAGCCCTTTCCTTTAAATAGTAACCATACTCTTATATTACTCCAACTTTCCGGAAAATCTCTCTTCTGTGTCATCTTATTAAAACATGATAATAGTTTAATTTTGCCCTATATCCTAAATTCATTAGCATCTCTGCTGCCCATCCATCTAAACCTTGTGCCTTTTTACTTTTCAATTTCTTCCCTGCCTTATTCAGTTCATTTTTTGTAAACCTAATATTTCCATCATTTTTTGTAAACCTAATATTTCCATTACTATATGCTTTTATTAAGCTGTTGCAAATGCGCTTTGAAGATTTTAACTATAAATGAATGAATACTAACACTTCAAACACATGATAAAGTCTTTGGAAAAGATAGAATGGCCATCTATCTTTTCGAACCCAAACACTTTTGTATGGGCAAATCTTAAGTGTTTGAAAGTGAAAACGTGAAGATATTAAATAATCACTTTAAATTACTATTACATGCTTGAATGAAAGACGCTAATGAAATTTACTAGAATTTACGATACGTTATTCTTATTTGAAATTAAATGTATGTAAATAAATCATTTTATTTTTATATAGCGCGATGTTTATAAACTGTAATATTTAATCTTCAAAGCGCATGTGCAACAGCTTAATGCTGTTTAAATATTACAGTTTATAAGCATCGCACTATATAAAAATAAAATGATTTATTTATATGCTTTTATGTAAAATATCACTCTGTCCTTCACATCTAACATCTTTTTTATATTCATTACATACTTATTTAAGATTGTCTCTAATTCTTCTCTAGAGCTGCACTTTATTTCCTTAACATCTAATAATACTATTAGTCTTTCCCTTATATTCTTTCTTTTAATGCATTTCCAAAAATTTTTACTCCCATCTCTTCCACTTTTATTAATGTCCTCCAACAATTTACTATTTAATTTCATTCTCTTTCTATAATTATCTATTTTGGCCAACTCTTTTTTTTTAATATTTTCCCCATTTAACATTAACATCTTATTCACTTTCTTTGTTCTTCATAGCACACTTATATTCTCTGCATGCTTTTTTTCTCTCTTTTACACTTTTAATAACTTTCACTTCACTATTACTTTTATTCTTCTGAATATTCTCACCTAAAATCCTATTTGCCAATTTTTCTATTTCACCACACTAACCAACTCTTCCATGATTTCTTCAACTTTTATTCTATATTCTATCATTCATTCTCCATCCACATCTTTCACTATCTTTTCTACTTTCATTACTATTTTCTACACATTTCTAGCCATTTTTATTATAAAGAAATTATGATCACCATTACATACTCTCTCTTCATTATCAAACACTTTAATTTTCCATACTTTATTTATTCCCTCTTTCCCTACTAATACATAATTTATTGTGTGAAATATATTATTTCTAGACCATGTATATTGTCTCTCATAAATATTTGATAAATTTCCAATGCTCAAATTTACTCTCTGACAAAAATTCTTCAAAAGCTGTCCATTCTTGTTATCTACACTATCAATTTATTTAATATGCCTATTCATATCTTCTATAACCATTATTCTCTTACCCTTTTTATAACTCTATATATTTTAACTAGGTATTTATACATGCTATTGTTTCACTTTATTATAGTTTGACTATCTCCAGTAGATATATACACTATCGATTCTTCTCTTTCTAATCTTATCTCAAATCACAAGTGTTCTTGACATTTAACAGTATTTAAATATTTTTTGACATAACTCCTATACCACCACCTTTTTTTTCTATTTATACCCTGCCATATCAAGTCTTCCGGTATAAGTCCTTCTTCCACTCTTAGATGTGTTTCCTCTACTATTAATATCTCAAGCTCTTCATTTTTAATTGCTTTGTCAAGCCAATTTTCTGGTTTTCTACCACCTTGAATATTCAAATATCCAATTTTATCAATTTCTTCTTTCCTAACTATTCTTTTATAAATTTTTTGACTCTTTCTTCTTCATTACATTTATAAATAACTTGTTTTTCCATTTCCTAGCTACCCTTTGTTTATTTTTTACATCCTGTCCATTCTTCTATTTTCTGACAACACTGCAATTTAAATCTCTACCCCTCTATACCCAAACTATATTCTTTATACATCAAACTCCCTAAAACTTCACTTCCCTGTTTTACTAAGTGCAATCCATCTTTACTATATAACTCCCTCAGTAGTAGTTGGTTAGGAGTACTGTGGCCACTAAGTGATGCTGCAGTACCATCAAGAATTCCCAAGAAGCCTGCACGTGATAAATTTCTATCCAAACATCACTGAAATCAACAAATTAAAATACCTAAGGCAAAGTAAATCGAACAAATCCTTCTAAAATACAATTTTAAAAATCAAAGAAAACACTATAAAATTTGAATTACAAAAACAGAAATAGATGAAAATATGTCAAACACAATACTACCCCCCCCCAATGAAGAATTCTATCAAAAATAAGTATAAAATTCAAATTATAAAAACAGAAATCGGTAAAATACATCAAATGTAACACCCCACTTACCTACCCACCCCCACATGAAGAAAAATTCAAATTACAAAAGCAGAAAGACTATAATACTAAATCTCAAAAAAAATAACAAAGCTTCATTGATGGCGGATGGTGGAAATGCAATTTAAAAAATAAATGTACCTATAAATTACAAAAAGAGAATTTGGTCTAATATATAAAACACAACCCCCTCCCGCATGATCAAAAATAAGTAATTTTCAAAAATATACTAAATTTCATCAATATTTAAAAAATAAAAGACTTTCAACATTTTCAAATTTGTCTGTGCAATCAGATTTTCAAAGCAGTGATTCATATAACCTAAAAAGCAATAAGAACATTATACCAGAGAGCTGCTAATTGTCTTTTCCAAAAATTTATCAAATTAATTATTCTATGCTTTGAAATTATGGCATACCATTTAAATATTATAAGTTTTTAAAATAGATTTATAGAGATCTGCCATAAAAAAATATTAACAATTTTCTTCCATGCTGAGTTGTACAGCATTTGTAGTAGGCACTTGATGTTTGCAGCATAAAAATCCATTTTAAAAAATGTTATTATTTTGATGCTTATTGGAGCACAATTCACTTAACTAAAAACAGAAAAAGTGGTTATTTGGTAGTTTAAAAAATACAACAATGATGGCTGAATTTAACAGCAGGCTTTAGCAAACAATTTTTTAAAAGTAGGTCCACAAAATTTAACATCCAAATGCAATTTTAAAGAGCAGAGCACTTTTACTTTGAAAGAACTCCACTGCCTTTTGTACTGCAAGAATTTATGTTGATTACTAATTTATTAAATAATAGAAGTAATAATTGAATGGTTTTATTGCTTGGGAATTCATGAGAAATTTGAGCACTGGAAATCCCAGAACTGGAACAAATCCAATGACATTATGATCCAGAGTCTGAATATTCTACCACTGCATCAAACCATGCAATGTATTTATTAAATGATATATCTGATGATCCTTGGGCTATTTCTGAATGTTTGTATGTGGAAGAGAATAAAAATTAGGGCTTTGATAAGTATGGTGTTTCCTTAGTTAATCAAAGAATAATGGACATTCTTTTAATAATCTCAGCATGGCTGTGAACACATACCAAATCAGTACTCCCATTTTATTATTTATTTTATTTTATTAAGTCTAATTTTTGCTCATTAAACAATTTATTTTTAATGGCAGTAAATCTGTACTTTAGCTTTTACTTTGTCCATAGATGGCAGAATAAAAATAACTCTAAATTCACTCACTCTTGAGGGAAATTTTCATGTTATGTTTGTTAAGATGAAAGGTAACTTTTAATTTAATTTGAAAACTTAATTTTTTATTTCAAATATATTTAAATTCAATGACATATTTATTAATTAAAAAATAAGTATATTTTATTTTTAAATGCATTTATGTTTTTAAGGGCTAAAAAAGCAATGGAGTGTGACACAGTAAAAAATGTAAATTCTTGTTAGTAAAGGTAAAGACCAACAAAACATCACATGATCACCATTTCCTATGCTTACACAAGCTGTTATTAACGGTAGTAAACTCTCTATATAGTAGTGCCACCGAGTGTGAGCATTAGTAATCAATGGATGCAGGAATTGCATTCATTGATTACTAAGGCTCACACTAGGTGACACTACCATATGGACAGTTTGCTACTGCTAATAAAGATAAAGACAAAAAATATTTTATTTTATAATATAATAATTTTTAATTAATAAACTTTTATTACATTAGTTAATTGGAAAGTAATTCATAATAATAAATATGTAAAAGAAAATTAATTTGGTGCAAACTCTATTCAAAGTGAAGGCTACATGAATATAGAATTAAACAAATATTTTATACCTTAACTTAGTTGTATTTAATGTATTGGATAAAAGTTAAGAAACCAGATTGCATCAATAAATATCATGATACTTCTGAACATTCATTTGGAAATTTTTTTTACAGTTACTTAATCTTTTCCTTGTTGGTTCTGAATGCTAACTGGAGTTGTTCTGCATTTTCCATTCAGTTCACTTTAGCACTATTTGAGAGTGATGTTACTTAGTAATATTTAAATCATTTAGTCTTGATCTTCTTCTGTTTAACAGTTAATTCATTACTTTTATGAAGTTATATTTTCATTTTTGTACATAGATATCAGATCTAATCAGGCAATGTGCAATGGTCTGAATTTATTCACTTTTTACATGAAGCTTTGGGGATTTTTTACATTGGACTTCTCAAAAAGATGGATAACATTTAATTGATATGAACATTTATTTTTACATTGTAAATATATTTTTATCATTTATGTTCTTTATTACTTTTTACAATTTTTTTTACAATCCACTATTGACGATTTTGATTGCCCTAGCAATCTTCTTCAGAACTGATTTGAAAATATAAGTAAAAATTCTGATGAAGATTGCTGGGGCAATCGAAACTGTCAATAATGGATGAAAAAAGCTTTTTAAAAAGTAATAAAAAACATAAATGATATTGATATTATATGAATTTGGCAATGCAATAAGAAAGATAAAGTTATAATACTTCATAAAGAAGATAAATATATTTTTATTCGTTTCAATTGTATTCTTATTAATAAAAATAAAATATGCTTATTTTTATATCTGCCAATAGTTTTTCCACCAATTCAAATAATTCATATGTAAAGAAACAAAACATTAATTGAAAACTTAGATATAATTTTTTTTATTTCTCAATATAAATTAAATGTAGAAAGAAATTTTAATATATTTCACTTTTCAAAAAAATAAATACATATTTTTCTTTCACAATAATTATTATTCTAATGCAGTATGAAACTTGATTTTACAGAATGTTTTATATATGTAAATAGAGGGATTTGAACTCAGGATTTTAGTCTATTCATCCTCCATTCCCTTTCAAACAACCAATACACCTGACCATATACATGCACATGATTCCCGATATAAGTATTTCATGTTAAACCAGCACTCATCAGTTGGGCCAGATCATAAAAATTGATATGTTCTTTCAAACTGAACATAATGTACATAGAAAATTAAACAAGTATGTAAGCCTCTTTTCATTATTTAATCCTTAAGTAAAAAGATTAATTAAAACTATTGATTTTTATTACGTAACTCATTTATTATTATTCCTCCTGTCTTTACATTTTTTTAAAAATGTATTTTTACTGAGTGAGTATTTAATCTTGGTTCTATATATTGCAGGAAGTTTTCCATAATTTCTTACTCCAAAAATGTCAGGTGTGATCAACAAAACAGTACAGTAGTAGTGTTAATTACACCTGATGAATTTGGATATGTTATATTTAATATTGATTTTCTTTTTGTTTATGTTTGTAATGCAAAATTTGCAAAAACATTTTGATGTCTGCATAAAAAAAGGGTTTTTATTTTTTCTTGATAATATAGAATCATCTGAATATACTTTCAGACATCACACATGGCTTACACAATTGTTTTTCACAGAGGCAAAACTCTCCATACAGTAGCGCCACTTGGTGCAAACCAGAGTAATCAATGGAAGCTAGAAACTAGTCTGGGGATATTGGATGAGGAGGAACTAGAAAGGGGTTTTATGCACAAACCTGCTTGCATCCATTGATTTCTCTGGTTTACACTGAATGGCGCTACTATAGAGAGTTTTGCTTCTGAAAATATACTTCCAGTGAAGTTCACCAGAATTATAGCTATGTATCCTCTAATTAGTACCTTGAAAATAGAAATTTACTTTTAAGTCTTTAATTGGATTTTTTTAAACATTTTCTGTTCCAAAGATGCAAAATTGCTTAACATCTATATACTAAATTGTTATATATAATTGAAATTCTAGCATTTTAAATTAACTTAATTATCTAATAATTAATATTTTTATATAGAATATGTAATATTTCAAAATATGACCAAGAAATGAAGATTGGAAAAATATTTCATCTACTAAATTATAGTATAATATATAATTAAATTTTTTAAAACTGAAATCTTTATTTTTATAAAATAAATAATTGATACATACGGAATACAAAATGTTATATCTAAATTATAATATTTCAAAACATAGATAAAAAAAAATAGATATCTGTAAAACATTTGACAAAAATCATTAATCAAAACTGTAAAGTCTCTATATTCTTTTATTATGTGAAATCTTTACTAAGTCAAATAAAAGAACAATAAAAATATTTCTTACTCATCTACCATTATATTATACAAAAACAAAATAATATTGAAAGTTAAAGTTTTTTTTTTTTAAAATAAAATAAAGGCTGATTTTTTGACGTCAGAAAGAAAATAGAGAATTTTTTTTCACTTTTGCACATGAAAATTAGAAAAAAAGTGAAAATCATAATTGCTCTCTGATTGTGGCTTTCACCTACAGAAAATTACTGAAATTACAAAGTACTATAAACATATTAATGAATAAATCTTTAAAAATCTGTGGTTTGACCTAAATAGTAGTAGGAACAAATGTCAAAGTTTTCATGGATTCAGAATTTATCCATCCACTAACAAAGCAATTTGACTTCTTATAGAAAAGTTAAATACAAAAAAAATATCAAAAATGCAAAGCACTATTTTCATCAAATCAGGTAAGTTTGTAAGTAATTCACCTAATAAAAAATTTGATATAGTGCAGGCATCCTTGTCAAGATATATGTTTATATGCTGTATTTATAAAAATGCAACATTGTAATTCAAATCTAACTTGAAATACAACAGCAACAATTGGATTACACAATGATATTATTGAAGGCTAACATTGAGAAGAATGGAAGACAGGGTGATTCCATATCTCCAAAACTTTTTACAGCAGTGCTACAAAAAGTATTTTGTGGATTAAAATGAGAAGCAAAAGGAGTAAAAGTAAATGGAGATTATTTAAGTCACTTAGATTTTGCAAATGACATAGTTATTTTTGTAAAGAATGCTTGGTAAATGTTCAAAAGACTAAAATAACGTCCAGAGGATTTTCCCAAAAGATGAAAATAAACATTGATTATGATGAGTTAGAAGAAGTTAATAACTACAAATACTTGGTCAGATTATTACTACAGATGGGAACATAATGGATGAAATTATAGAATTCAACTTGGTTGGAGTGTTTTTGGTAAAAATAACTTAATACTAAAAGCAAATAAGCCTATGTGTTTGAAAAGAAAAGTTTATGATAGATGTGTTTTACCAGTTCTTACTTATGGATCTGAGACTTGGACACTTAACAGAAGAGCAATACAGAGACTTCAGACCACTCAAAGAAGTATAGAGAGATGCATATAACAAGAAGAGATTGAAATGCAATACATGGGTAAGAGAACAAGCAGGTATTACTGACATCATTGAAAGAACTAAAACATTGAAGCTGGGGCTATACATACTTCTAGAAGAGATGATAATAGATGGGCAATTGAAATCTTAAATCAGATTCCAAGAAATTGTAAAGACCCAGAAAGAGACCATGAATGAAATAAGAAAGTGTGCAGGGGGTGATGTGAAGAAGAGAGGCTAGAAATCAGAGAAGATGGATTGAACTTGAAGAAACCTTTATTCTGCAGCAGATTGATAATGATTGACAATGATGATGATGATGATGATATATTCTGGAGACAGTCGGAAGCACCAGGCATTATGATATTAGCCAAGCGATTTCACTTAGTCAATATCATACAGATTTGCTTGCCACACCTTGATAAAATTTATTTTAACATTTCAAATTTACAGCTATATTATACAATAATGAAGCTTTGATATTATGAAAATGCATTTTCATGAATAAGTGACTTTTATGTTTCACAGCAAGCAAGTGAAAACGTTATCAATTGAATAAGATTTTAAACCCTGCTCTTTCATTTTATCTTAATAACTAAATTTGGAAAAAATATTTTTTAAAAAAAAAGAGGGAGGTATGACTACGGTCAGTACATTCTATTTTAATAGAGGCTTCAAATGTGTCCTAATTTTCATATTTATTTACTTTTCCTGACTACCTTTTTGTGTTTATCTATTTAAACCAATATTTGCCTTTCCTTCAAAGACTTCCAGCTGATTTGAAGGTAAACTTTTCTGTCTCAACTGACTTTATTTGTACTGGCACCTACTTATCATATCATGTCGATTATATGTCAGGACTTAGTCTTGTTAATGCCGATTACTAAATATGAAATGTTTATTTTTTTTTATCACTAGCTAGAAAACAAATATTGTTTTAGCTTTCCAATAAACCTATTTATTTTATAAACAAATTTCATTACTTAAATCATTGTCTTTATTTATAAAATCATATATACACACATATATATATTTTCAAGTTTCCGACAGCTATCCATTCCATCTTATGCAACTGATACACATGACCACATACATGTATAAAAGATAAATGATCTCTAATATACATATTTCATGCTGGACCAGCACTCATCAGTTGTTCCAGATCATCATCTCTCACACTTATATATAATCAATACTAGTTTATATTAAGATAGCAAATCTTCATTTAATAGACAGACTTCAATTCTCTCCACCCTCCAACTCTTCAGCCATCCATATCGTTGAAAATCTGATGATGGAATGCTCAAATCCTTGTTGATGCCAATCTTATTATCATACCCATGGGTCTGATCCCTCACGTATAGGACTGTAATATGTTCACTTAAAAACATAGAAGAGGGATGGACAAAATACAACCTGAATATGTAATATTTTCAAATACAAATATATTGTCTATACTGAACCTAGTGTAATTAGAAAGAATTTCATTCTGCTTACATGTATTTAAATGGACATATTAGGGTCTTATACATGAGTGGTCAGAGTGATTTAAAGTCAACATGGGTATGACAATAAGATTGGATTGGCATCAACAAGGGTTTTGAGCATTCCATCACAAATCAATGATATTTATGGCTGAAGAGTTGGAGGGTGGAGAGGATTAAAGCCTGTCCATTAAAGTTTGAAAATTTGCTGCTGAGTATTGATTATATGTATATGTAAGAGATGATAATCTGGAGTAACTGATGAGGGCTGATTTAGCATGAAATATGTGTCATATATATCAGATGTATAAAATGAAATGAATAACTGTCAGGAGTTTGAAAGTCTGAGTTCAAACTCGGTCTAATTACATTAGGTTCAGTGTAGGACAATGTATTTGTATTTAAAAATATTACGTATATATATAAATATGGTAATCTATGAATGCAAAACCAGTGTCTCCAACAGCTTTTATACAAGTATAATAAAAAATAAATTAGGATTTACCAAGCTTGCTAATTACCGGTTTGAAAAATTTTCTTTTTTTTTTTAAACCTTTATCTGACAAAAAAAACTAAGCCTGTTCTTTATATATTCTCATAAATTAATCGTTGTCAAGTGTAATGTTTTTTCCTTCACCGTTTGTTTCTTTTTTTGAAGGCTGTTCATGCCCTATAGTGAGATGTTTAAAGGTCGTGCATATATATATAACAGGTTTAGGTTATTCTCTATGTGTGGTTGCTTGTTATAGTTCTAATAGCAATAAATTGTTTGGATATCTCAATTATATACAAATCAATAGTTATTGCTTGGGGCAGATCACAGATTGCAGATGACCAGTAAATATACTTGATTAAATATTTAACCAATATAAAATTTAGACGATATTAGATTAAAAAAGAAAATGGCACGTGATTAATTTGACATTTTTATTGTATATGATTGGCATGTAATATATAAATGAAAGCTTTGTGATGTTTATTATTACAATGGAATCTTTGTAGACTTTCAATGGTCTCTCTAACAGTTCTCTGTGAATGGTGCAGCTGGATAAGATTTTAATATTGAAAAAATTTGCATTATATTTAGTATTCACTTTTTCTAGAACTGATTGTAATAAATGCTTCTATTGTTACAATAAATTTTATAGACAGCATGGATGAAATAATTAACAAATTATGTGGTAAACAATCTATAGGTTATTTTCTATTACCATTGTCTCTAGAAACAGCTGCTATATCATTCACATTACCCAGATAATGGCAATTAAAATATATCCAAAACTTATTACTAATATAATTAAGACAAAACATCATATATGCATGTACATTCATGGAAAAAGCCCAAAATTATATTTGGATCTTTTCTGTGTGAATATTTTCCTATTAACACACATACAAAATCATCATGGTGTTAATGGCTGCACATCTACCTGACATGCCTACAATCTAAACTTTGGTAGATTTTTCAAGAGGCTTGGATTATTTTAGGCAGCCAAGCTATAATCAACACAGTAAACAATTCAATCAATATTCATCAATATATGGACATCTAACAACTCCTATCTATTCAGTGAGAAACTATTATTAAGACTCATGCTCTGTGATAGGCTATTTGTAAAGCAGTTTTATCTTTTAACATATCAATATAAATCACATGATAAATTTGGCTAGTATCATGTGACTTATATCAGTGAATCATATAACTCTATGCAAAATCAATTTTTGTATATAAATATATAATGGCCATTGATATTTTACTGATAATTTAATATAGATAATTTGAATACAAATAGTTAATTGAGAAATGTTTTAATGTGCAGATTTTTTTATATATGATATTTTAATTCATTGACAAAATTGATTATGATAGGAGCCGTAACTACTCAGACTTCTGTTCAGAGATCTGATCTGAGATCTGTGTTTTTACTTACTAGATTATACTCGAATGTTTTTTAAAAGATGTTACATCTTGGCATGGAGTTGGATTTCCAACTCTGAACTTTTCAGATAATTGTTTTTGTTAAAACAGACAATTCTAAAAATACTTTCATTAAATGCCTTTAAAAGTGTGATCACAATTTATGTGATTTTATATGTTATTGGCATTTTGGATTTGGGATATCAGAAAGTAAACTGTGGAATGTTAAAATGCATTCATTTTAAAGGAAAGCTGAGTTATAAAACATGCATTTCTAGGCATATAATTCCTAGATCATCAGTTATGAAGGTTATATTAGATTACTATTTCTTTTTATAGTCCACAAATCAGCACTCATTAAAGACCTTATAACATCACATGTTTGAATAAATCTATAAATTTGATGATAAAGTTATTTGGGATAAATGGAGAAAACAGATATCAGTCTTTTGATTCTAACCATTATTTAAAGGCTATCAGTTAATCAAATATAAAAATTCCAAGCCTCAATCCAGATGCCAACTATACATAAACATAATATAAATAAAATGTTCATTAACTAAGCAATATTATAATAACAATGAAAATAATAAATATAGTAGCGATTAAATATTATTAATTACTTAACCCCCTTAAACTGCCATTACATTTAACAGCAGTTGAAGAGAGTTAAGTAATTAACTTAAAATATTTCTGCTGTACATAATAGTTAATCACCAGGATATTTTTATTGTATATATATATAATCAAAATTACCCCAAATTCACAACTCAACCAGACTAGCCAAAAAAATAAACTTTAAAATACTACCAATGATTTCACAGTGTAAAGAACTACAAATTAATAACATATTTAAACTAAACATTACCCATAATTCCACTTACTTTCCATACACTCTTAATATTAAAAAACTTTTAAATAAATTAATTGCTTCTGAATCATAAATTTTTAATAATAAAGATTCTTTAATTCTTCTTTTTATTTTATTTCTCTCAAAGAAGATAATCTTAGCTTCAACAAAATCAATAGTGTGGCCTGTATCTTTTTATGGATATATAAAGCAGAACTAAGATATTTATTTCTAACTCTACTTTTATGTATCTTTATTTTTTCACTTAAGCACAAACTACTCTGACCTATATATACCTTCTTACAAACAAGGGATAATATACACTATTCCAGGAAGTCTTTCTATCAAAAATTTCCTTTGTATTAGCAATTTTTTTATTTCCAAACAAATTACTATTTTTACATACAATTTTATAAAAAGACAATTTAAAATGGCAAAGAAATAAAATTATATTTTTATTTATCCTTTGTATCATTGCAAATATTATTAAATAAAATACTTTTAACAAATCTATCAGAGTAGCCAACACTCAAATAAACTTTATAAAATTATTAATCAAAGCTACTCCACTAGAATTATTTAACCTCTTATTTCTATAACAATAATTTTTTAAAGCAGCTACCTTATGAGATACAGATTGATAGCTAACAGGTTTAATGATAAATCTTAATTCTTTACTCTTAACACAATGACAATATAACAAATAAATATTCTTTACATTTCTAATCAATAGATTTAAAAATTTTAATTTAACAAAATCTAACTCCTTCCTTCTACCACCTTCCTTCTACCACATACTTTATCTTCTTCATGTTTACATCTGAATTGAGATTAAGATTAATGGAAACCTATGCAATCTACACATGCATTTTTTAGATCTTTCTTTGCAGCATTCTCTCTACTTTCCAGAAAGGTAAATTTTATTTTTCTATGATAAACAATAAAAATTTTATGATAATTTTTGTGATCAAGTAGATTGAATTTTTTTGTCTTTCTCTCATTTTTTTGATAGTTACTGGAGAAGAGTTTAGCGAGAAAAATATATCGATAAAAAGTTTTACTTTTTCTGTTGTATTTTGAAGAAAGCGTTATGGAGGCTTAATGGTATTTTTATTTTTCTATATTTTTTAATTGTTATTTTATTATATGTTTTTTAATTATTATTTTATTATATATTTTTTAATTATTGTTTTTATATATATATTTGCTAAAAAAAAAAATCACAAAAAAATGATTATTGAAACTACCATATAAAAAAAAAGATCATGCATATTTTTTTTATAATGTGAGCTTGTGTGGATGGAGTATTTGAATTAATTGATATGAGACAAAGATGAACATATTTTGGAAATATAATGACCCAATTTAGATTTTTCTATAAATTTTTGTCTGTATTTTAATAATAGTAAAAAATAAGCAAATGCTAAAACTAACGGTGTTGACAGTATATATATAAACTACTAACAAATGTACCTCAAGTTTAACTCTATAATAAATTTAGTATTTCACTTTTTATTTTATTTTATTATTCTATTTTGTATATATAGTGACTAGTTTAGTAATACTTTTTAATAAATTACAACTGTATTGAAGTTCTTTATCATAATATTCAAATTATACTAATTATTGATCAATGTTAACTACTTGTTATAAGGGATGTTACTAGGAATGACTTATACATTGCAACCCCCTGTATGGAAATACATTTTAAAGAGCTACTGGGAAAATTGATAGGTAGTAATGTCTTTATTCTATGAAGTTTTCAAGTGATGGATTACCTTAGATAAGTGTTATTATATACTAATTTTTTAAAAATTTAATGATGAATCCAAGTAACCTATTAACAAAAATATAATTTTAAGTTGTATGCATGATAATTTAGGATTTGTGAAATAATATGAAAAGAATTATTAGAAGTATTAACTTTTATTCTTTTTTTTATTACTTTGAATATCAATGACTATATTTTTTTCAGTTTAATTACATTCTTTGGTATTTAATCTTTAAAACAATATTTATTATGTCATTTTTTTATTAATAAAACTTAAAGTTATAATAAAATTTGTGGCTTAGCAAAATTTTTTTAAATATTCAATATGGCTGCTTGAAAGTAAAAAAGGTTATAGAAGGATCAAAACAATTAAACTCATTTAACAACTCTTTTAATTTATCATTCTCAACTACAAACAAATAATCAGCCACATATCTAACAAATAACTTTAGATATAAACAATCCTTCTTAATAATAATTTCCTATTCCAAATAATTAATATAAATTGAACAAATTAAGGGAGAAATAATATAACCTATTATTCACCTTTCCTTAATATTATAAAAATTATCATTATAAGTAAAATACATAGAATCCTGCAATAATAAAAGAAAATCTTCAATAACTTTAATTTTATTCTTTGACAAAGATCCATGTTTAACCAGTACAGACACAAGAACATCAATATTGCTTAATCTATTAACAGATTGATATACATTCTCAATATCCAAGCTACCAAATACCCAATTGTTTTCCATTTTAAAATTATTAATCTCATCAAAAGCCTCAAGAAATGAAGAAACTGTGTAATAATCAAAATAAACAAATTGTTTTAAAAAATTATTCAAGAACCTAAAAATACCATTCACAATCACCATCATCATCATCATCAACCATTATCAATCCACTGCAGGATAAAGGTCTCCAAGTTCAATTCATCTTCTCCGATCTTTAGCTTCTCTTCTCCATATCACCCCTGCATACTTTCTTATTTAATCCATCCATCTAACATGTGGTCTCTTTCTGGGTTTTTTATAATCTCTTGGAATCTGGTTTAAGATTTCAATTGTCCATCTATTATCATCTCTTCTAGCAATATGTCCAGCCCAACTCCACTTCAATCTTTTAATTTTTTTAATGAGGTCAGTAACACCTGTTTGTTCTCTTACCCATACATTGCATTTTCAATCTCTTCTTGTTATTCCCAACATGCATCTCTCCATACTTCTTTGGGGGGTTTGAAGTCTCTGTATTGCTCTTCTATTAAATGTCCAAGTCTCAGATCCATAAGTAAGAACTGGTAAAACACAATTATTAAAAACCTTTTTTTTTTTAACACATAGGCATATTTCCTTTTAGTATCAAGTTATTTCGACCAAAAGCACTCCAATCAAGTTTAATTCTATGATTAACATCCATTATGTTTCCATCTGTATTAACAATCTGAATAAAGTATTTGTAACTGTTAACTTCTTCTAATTCATCATAATCAATCTTTATTTTCATATTTTGAGCAAATCGATTAAACATTACTTTAGTCTTTTTAACATTTATCTTTAGTTCTACTTTCCTACTTTCATCTGATAACTCCTGCAAAATTTTCTGCAGCTCCACAATACTATCTGTAAAATCAAAAATAAATCTTAAAGGAAAACCATCTCTGTGATGTCTTTAATATTCATAAGAATCTTAGCTGATACGAAGTCAGTAGAATAACATTTTAAGTAATCTATTCTATTAAAAAATTTTAAACTTACCATTTTTTATAATATCTCTTTTGATCGCATTCCCAGAATCTTTTTCTAAAACATATATTTATCATTATTTAATTCTTTATCCATTTTACACAGCCCTCATTCGCAAGAAATGATCACATCATTGGCAATTAACCTATCCTTAAGATGTCTAACCTCAGCAGCATTAACAATTTTTTTTTCTTTTTAAACTTTTATTTAAAATCAATTGAATGCCAACTTTCTGCTCATCATTCAAATTACTAGATTCAATAGACGAAATTGTATCAAACACTATATTTTTTGAATGAAATGGAACTAAATTAGGACCTTTACCAAGAATATCTAAATTCTTTATCATTTAACTTAATATCAGAAAGATTGATAACTTTGTTAATAGAAACATTACTCTCAAATACCCTATCACTACAATAAACTTTGTTATTTTTCTAAACAAAAACTATTCAAAATATGCGTTTGTAAATTCAAAACTAAATTCCGTTTTTTAACAATTTTTTATTCTTCTTAAAATTAATACTACAACTCCTAATAAAAACATTAAATTCCCTCCATTTTTTAAGAAAATAAGTCTGCCATCTTAAACATTCTATCCTATCACTCAATCCAGATAAACTTTTTAATCCTCCTAATATCATTCAATGGAAAATTATTAAAAACTAAACCCCACGAACCCATAATAAAGAACAACTAGAAATAACAAATACACATTTAAATTAACAAAAAAAAAAAAAAACACATCAAAACATACACATTTTTTTTCTCTCTTTTTATTTTTTAAATTTTATTATATAACACAACCTTGTAATCAATAAATTTTACAAAACAAACATATATATAACTAAATTATCACAAACATATATCCTTACAACAACACTCATACAACCAAAACTAATATATATATAAACATAAACCTTTACACTATACAAGCAACACTACCTTAAATGCAAAGAATCTCATCAAAATGTAAACATTAAAAGCATAAAGCTAAACTAGTCAATAAATAATCAAAGTTACCCCAAATTCACAACTCAACCAGACTAGCCAAGAAAATAAAATTTAAACAGTAGCAATGGTTCCCCTGCTACCAGCAGATTTTTCAAGTGTAAAGAACTACAAAAATAACAATCTATTTAAACTAAACAGTAATTACTCAATAATTACTCACTAGTAGCACCCTTCAATACCTATTCTACCTTTCCACTGGTAGCACATTTAATTTCCTATTTCCACTTTACCCAACCAGATTCTAGATTTCTCTTGGGATTCAAAGCTGAAAATAAAGCAGTTATACCACTAGTATCAACCTTCAATTCCATTATACTATTCAAGCTAAATGCCTGGAATTCAAAATACTATAAGGTTTTGAACCCAAATCAACTTAATTAATCAATTATATAGATCTCTCTACAGATCAATATATTTTTAGTATCCACAGTCCTTATTATCTGTAATAACCTTTGTCTCCTGGTTAGAAATATTAATAATAATAACAACTCACTTAATCCTTTAACTTGATAAAATAAAACAAAGCAACTCCCTTCTCTATTGGCATCTATATTCTACCATACAGACAAATGAAATTTTGAATTTCAAATAAGATTTGTTAGAATGACCAAATTAGTGACATTCATAAAAATTACGGTTTTTTTTTTTAAAAAAAAGGAAAAAATAAGCAATGAAATGGATGGAATTATTGAATAGCATTAAAAAACGAGCAAACGGATTTTATACCATAAAGGATTTATGTCAAATTGATGAAGACTAACAGTAATAACAGAAAATATTCAGACAGATAGATATATGGAAAAGGGAGAATATCCATAAATAAGCTGTTAGAAATATAGATAAATGAATAAATGGATATGTAGAAAGACAGACAGCTAGACAGACAGACAGACAGACAGATAGATAGATAGATAGATAGATAGATAGATAGATAGATAGATAGATAGATAGATAGATAGATGGGTGGGTGGGTGGGTGGGTGGATGGATGGATGGATGGATAGATAGATAGATAGATAGATAGATAGATAGATAGATAGATAGATAGATAGATAGATAGATAGATAGATAGATAGATAGATAGATAGATAGATAGATAGATAGATAGATAGATAGATAGATAGATAGATAGATAGATAGATAGATAGATAGATGATTGGGTGAATAGATATATGGGTGGATAGATTTTTGGATAAATAAATAGATAAATGAACAGATGGATGGATTTATAGATAGATAAATAGAGTTTGTGAGACAGATGAGACCTAGATAAAAAGATGGATAAATAAAATCAATACTAACATTTTTTATTTTTTTTTACAAAAAATACTTTTATCATTTTTCCCATTTTTTTATATCGTAGAAACAGGATGTGTACAAAAAAATGTTGAGCGAACGATCGATTTCCTCTGCTACTTTAACTTGTTCTCCTTCTGTACATTTCCCAAAAGCCTCTTCATAATTAACTTGGCCTGTGTGAAAAAAAGTTGTAGGAACTTGTGTAAACATTGTAAATATTTTAAGTTGTGAATTCTCTGAGATCTTACAGCCCCCGAATTTGATTAAAAATTTGCTTTAAACTAAACACAAGTTACTAATAAATTTCAAAATTAGAAAAAAAATTTCAATGAGTGTGTGTGTACGTATATAAACGTTTATATGGTACAATAGTCAAGCATTCGTCTGCTATGCATAGTCAGCGAATATGTGCTTGTATATATATAAAGGGTTAGCCTGTCATGTTCATAAAAAGTCCTCCTCATCCTGGAAGTTTACTAACCTGGTAGGTACTATGTCTTTTTAATTATGTCTCTATAATGGTTGCTTAAGGAACCATTGATATTTATTTATAGTGGACTAATTTAGACTGCTTTAGTTTTTTTTTTTTTTGCTTATGCACATCTTATTTATATAAATTTGTCATAGAAATATTTAAAAATATATTAAAAGTTAATGCAAATATTTTAATCCTTATAATTTTATAATACAATAATTAATATTTACCGAGGCTGTAATCTCGAGAATATGCGTGTAAAATGCGATAGTAGGGACCTCTACAGGCGTTTAACCACAAGCTTATGCTATGGAAGAAAAGAGGGGAACCCTTCTTTACTTCAACCTACTTTCTATTTAAATAGGTGAAGCTGAAGCAGTTAGATCTGCGAGTGTGAAGCTATTCAATACTTCACTGATTAAGTCCACATTTTTTATTACACATTAATACTCACAAAATCTTTCAATTTACGAGTCAATGAAAAGATTTTATAGTTAGAAATCTATTACAGTAATTTAAAGTTGTAATTATAAATTTATTAAACGCACAGATTACGTAAATAATATTTACCAAGGCTGTAACCTCGAGATAAAATATCCATTTATATTCTATTAAATCTTCATAAATATATTACATTTCCTATAATGCACTTTTCACAATGCTTACATTAATTTTTAATTTAAAAGGAGTAAGTGTATGTTATTTTTAATATCTGAAGAAGTCTGTTAATCGGTCGAAATTGTTATGCTTTAAATAAAAGCATTGTAAAAAGTGTATTATGAGAAATGAAGTTATTTGTAAATATTTAATTATAAAATGCAGTTCTACATCATATGGGCATATATTTTCAATCTTGTTAATATTCCTTGTATGTAACAATTTTTTGTTTTATATTGATTTCATTTAGCAACAATATATTAAATATAATACAATAAATGGATACTTTATTTTTTTAACAATGTTTCACACATATTTAAAAATTAAAGTTAAGTACTTTCTACAACTATTACATGTTCTGAATTGCCCAGTATTTTAAAAGAAGTGAGACATACAATTAAATCTATGAAGAAAACAAAAGCTCCAGGTAATGATTAAATTATAATTGATGTCCTAAAAAAAGCATGTAAAGAATTTGAAAAGATGTACAACATTGTTGGGAAAATGCAGTATTGATATTTTAAAAAGGTGATAAAGAAGATATTAGAAATTACAGACCGATCAGTCTTTTATCAGTTTTGTACATTTTTTACCAAGATAACATTACATTTCAACCAATCAAAAGAACAAGCTGGTTTTAAAAGTGGTTTTAGTACAGTGGGTCATATCCAATTATTGAGAGAAGTTATAGAAAAGATGAAAGAATATAAGTTGCCATTATGCTTTGAATTTGTAGATTATGAAAAGTCATTTGATTCTATAAGCATTTCTTCAGCAATTAAAACATTGGATCATCAAGATATAGATCCAGGATATTGTCATATTCTGAAGAATATTTATAAAAATGCAACAGCATCAATTAAATTATAAAATCATACTAGGAACATTAACATTGAGAACGTGTATGACAAGGCGAGTCCATATCACCAAAACCTTTCACAGCAGTTTTGCAAAAAGTATTGTGTGGATTAAAATGGGAAGCTAAGAGAGTAAAAATAAGTGGAGAGGACTTAAATCATCTAGATTTTGCAGAAGATGTAATTTGCTTTTGCAAATAATGCTTTAGAGCTTCAGTAACTATTACAAGAGTTATCAGATAAAGATAAAAAAGTAGAACTAAGATAAATGTTAAAAGACTAAAGTAATGTTCAATTAATTATCTCAAAAGAATAAAGTAAAGATTAATAATGATGAACTGAAAGAAGTTAACAACTACAAATATTCTTAGTCAGATTATTACTACAGATGAAAATATAATGGATGAAATTTTAAAAAACTAAACTTGTTTGGAGTGCTTTTGGTAGAAATAATATTAAAACAAAATATGCCTATGTGCTTGCAAAGAAAGATTTAATAAATATGTTTTACCAGTTCTTGCATATAGATCTGAGACTTGAACACTTAACAGAAATACAAAGATTTCAAACTACTCATTGAAGTATGAAGAGATACATATTAGGAATAACAAGAAGTAATCAAAAAAGAAATACATAGTTGAAAGAACAAACAGCTATATCATTGAAAAAATTAAGAGACTGGAGTAGAGTTGGGCTGGACTTAGTACTAGAAAATATGATAATAGATGGACAGTTGAAATCTTAAACTGGATTCCAAAAGATTGTAAAAGATTTAGAAACAGGGTGCTGAAGTGATGTAGAAAAGAGAGGCTAGAGATTGAAGAAGATGGATTTACCTTGGAGAAACCATCCTGCAGAGGATTGATTAACACCAAAAATAATATGGATCTTTGAATTAAGGTTTTAGTGTTTTTGCTATTGTTAGATATTAATATGTATGTAACCATTGTTGTATATGCGACAAATATTTTAGAAAATTATTTTAAAATGTATTAAAAAACAGTAAAAAAAATATTTCATTCTTAGTAATTTACAGACAATTATGAAATGTTAAAAACTAAAATCATGTAAAATAAAAGTTTTAAATAATGTTTTAATTTATAAAAGATAAAAACTAATTTAAATATAAAAACCAATAACAGAACATTCAATTAAAAAAAAACTAAATAAATTAGTAGTAATAAAAACAAAAGTCAAACAAATAAAATAAAAAAATTATAATTGAAAATATAACAAAAATAAGTTATAAAAACAACTGTATAAATAGAATCATAAAAAATATTTATAAAGATAATGCTGAAATTGTTAACAAAGATAATGGTAATCATAGTAACAATAATAATAACTACTTTATAATTATCTCTTCTGCATTTCAACATTTTGTCATTCTTTTCTAGTGACAATTTAAATTAATAATTTAATATCTTGTTTTAGTATTAAACCCTTATTCAATATTATGAATCATTAAATTATATTTGATTTATCAGAAATGCAAGTTAAAAAATACAAATTTTAGCTTTCCAAATACAAAAAAATAACATAAAATAAAGCTTAAATATAAAAAAAACAATCACTTTTTTCATATTAGCTGATTATTATAACACTATTGGAAATATATATATATTAGCAAAATAGTGATTGAATTTTATTTTTTTAATGTGAATGAATAATTATAAAATTATAAAGCTATGAAATTCTGTTCTAAAATTTAAAATTATCTTTATAATTATTAAAATATTACAAAAGTTTTGAAATTTAATATTTGACAAAACATAATGATTGGTTTCCTTTTTATCAATATTTAGAATTTCTTAACTTGTATCTTTTAAAAATAAAACATATTCCAAAAAAAAAATTAACTTTGAACATGAATATATTTACAATTATTATACAAATATTTTGTAAAAATAATCGCAAATATTTAAACAAACTATAAAAACATGCATTTTTTTTGCTCATTACTATAAAAGAAGCTTACATGTTTGTTTATGTGCCCAAGGTCAAAAAATCCAATCAGCAACCTCCTAGCTTTTATCAACTCATTTGTAATTTTTCTCCATGTCTACTGACATTATTTCCAATTTTACCATTAAATGAGTATGAAACCAGCAAAATAGTGCTAAAGATAACACAAGAACATGATTAAAAGCCACAGCATAGCAAACTATCATAATAGTCCATGATGCACTGGATTTCAAAATCATTCAGATAACTAAAATATTTAAAAATTAAAATAGAAATATTAAATAAAAGCAAAAAACATTTTTAATATTATATAGAAATTAAAAATGAATCTAAACATAAAAGCAAAGACCAAATTATTAGTGAATAATTTTAAAAATATAAAATATGGTGGAAAATATAACATTACAAAATTGAATTTAAAAATAAAGTTTTACTGAATAAATGATTATTTTCATAGCAGCATTTCTGTAATGCTGTAAGGTGGCGCTTCAGTTGCATCCACTTAAATTCACTTAGTAGCATTCATTTGCCATTTTGCATTCATTTGTTGATAAAAACTGCAGCCAGCATATGCATTGATTTATTCATTTTAAAAATCTGATGTTGATCTTATTGTATAAAGAACCTAATACAAACAATTTAAACATGCTAGTTGATTGGTAGTTTTTTTTTTAATCTCAAACCCCAAGAGTGCTTGTAAGAATTCTTGCAAATGCTCAGCTTTTATTTGATTTTTGAAAAAGAAACTCATATTTTTATAGTTTATTTATATATTTATAATTATTTTTGCAAAATATTTGTAAAATATTTTTTTAATGACAATATTTAGTATTTAGATTAATATCTTCAAATATTTATTATTTTAAATATATAAGACAAGAAAAATATAAAATAGGAAATTGTGATTGGTTAAAAAAGGGAATATCTCTATAATCACTGAAACCCATATTTTTAGACTTTTTAAATAATCATAAGTAGAATTTTACCTTTTAAAACATAATTAAATTGCTTTTTAAAGAAAAATTCATTTGGAATTTAGAAATAAAGTTCAAATAATATATAAATTGTTAAACATACATTGTTATCAGCAGTAGCAAAATGACTAAAGCCATTGGTATGATGACATATTTTAGTTACTATGTTTCTTCAAAAATAAGACCAGGTCTTATAATAATTTTTGCTCCAAAAGACAGGGTTTATTTTCAGATGATATCTTTTTTTTTTCATACATAAAAATCTACATTTATTCAAATACAAAAATCTATATTTATTCAATATGACAACTGTAATTTCAACAGCACATAAATAACTGTTACTATTGCTTGAATATGAAACATTTAGAATTATAAACATATCACACAACATTTTATTTCTATGTGAGAATTTTACAAGTTATTTTCATACTGTTGAAATTATATTTAAAATAATATATGAAACATTATCTTGATTAATTTTTAAATTAAGGTTCCTGCTAATAATAAGTTTCAACCTTTTTGGATATCAACATTGATTTATATACTTTCAGATTAAAGAAGAATTCTTATATCAGACAGAAGAAGGTGCATTGATAAATAAACAGTAAAATTGTAATTTGAAGTTTATTAAAATGATTAGTTATGAATCTGCCTCCCAAATAATTCTGAATAATATTTTTTCAAGCACAAAAATATACATTTATAATTATTTATCCATTCATTATTTTATAATTCAATACATCCATCACGTTTTAAAGGATGAATAAAATCTATCCATCAAACTGGCAATCCTAATTAGGGCTAATATTTAGAATAGGGCTTATATTATTAGCACCTGAAAAATCATGGTAAAGTTTATTTTCTGGTTAGGTCTTATTTTTCATGGATGAATAAAATCTATCCATCAGACTGGCAGTCCTAATTAGAGCTTACATTTGGACTAGAGCTTATATTAATACCATCCTGAAAAATCATGATAGGGTTTATTTTCTGGTTAGGTCTTATTTTCAGAGTAACACGGTTTCTATATTTGCAAAGTTGAATTTTTTTTTTTTTTTATTTCATTTGTAAACACATATTTCTAAGAAATATGTTAAAAAGTGTGGAAATATGTGGCAGAATAAAAGCTTAAAAATTAAAATTAAAACTTTAACTCAAATATATATTATGGGTTGTCAAAAAAAATGTTTGTAGTGAAAGAGTTAAAAAAATTAAATTGGCAATAATGTAAACGGCTTCTAAGGAACATTTTTACAAACCATATCTTGTTGGTTGATCTACGTTCTCACAAATCTCAATGTTCATTGCCATTATTTTTCTTAATTTAATGATAATCATTTCAATTTAATTTATAAACTTCACTTTATGCTTATAGAATAAAGAGATGGAAATATTTTTAAAAAACATGAAGTCATTTACTATAATTACATTTATTATACAGAAGCAATTTTATTATGTAAAAAAATATCTGAATCTTGATGTTAAACTAAAATTAAATATTGAATATGGTTTCAAAGTTTATATAAATATAATAACTTCCACTAGTATTCTTTATTTTTAAAATCACACCAGACACTTAACTGACAATCCAAATTAACTTGAGATTTTATTCTCTGGTTACTAATAACCAGATAACTTTTACTTACCAATATTGTTTATCAATACTGGATTAATATTTGGATAAAATTGCCAAGACTGGTCATTACTTGAAAGAATGTCTGATATTAATCTATATACAGACTCAAAATTCAGACTGTGGATATGAACAGTAAGAAATGCTTTAATTATTATGACAGAAGACTACAGATCTATACAAATTGTGTTTAAAATTCTCATAAGTAATTTATCATCATGCTCAATATTTTTGAGTGGTATTCTATTATTAAAAAGTACTTGCCAATATTCTTTATATATTGAAGCTAAGTATGTAAATACCATTTAGGTATTCTGAGTTTATAAAAGATATGGTAAATAAGCATGAAATTTTCACCATATTTATAAACACCTCAAATTAGGCTGAGTATAAATGTGCATGGTCATGGTTAAAGAATTAAAAGCTTTTCCTCATTATGCACTTTATTTGTTGTAATCTTAGAAGATTAAGTCATAATAATACAGTGGATCTATGATATCTATTATATTTAGTTCCAAGCCCTCTTTGTGTATACTGTATATTGTGCATAATAGCAGACATTTTATTAATAATCTTTGATTGGAGTAGAATTGTTGGCTGCAAATGTAGAACACTTTTCAACACCTATGTATATATAATAAACACTTTTTATATGTGTAATATACATATATCAATTAATAAATGTAAAAATGCTCAAGGCTAAATGGATTTGTAAGTAATCATTTAAAGCCAGTCAACACTTAGACAATCGCAATATCAATAACAATCAACAACTTTGTGTTAAAAGGAGGTTGCCTTGACAACAGTTTGAAATTGTTGATTGTTATTGATACTGGGATTGTCAAAATGGTGACTGGCTTTTAATGCTATATCAATTAAGATTATTGTATAAATCAAATTAAAACAAGTAGTTATTAATAATAAATTGAGGGAGCACATTTACATACATGTTTGCAGAATTTTATCATTGACTCAATTTTCACTCAAAAAATAAAAATAATAAAAACTTACCATATTGTTTTTTTAATAAAATGAATAGCAAAGTCTCAGACTTTTATAATAATTAAACACATTTAGGGTGGTACTTTTTTCTTCTACAACTTTTTCCCTATGAAAACGTTATAATAATCTTGTTATTGGCCTCTCTAGTTGTTTTGATGTTATTAAGTCTGTATTAACTTTGCAATACAGTCATCCTTATTGTTACCCATTTTAAATAACATATTAGCCTTTAAGCTTTCTGATGTAATTCAATAATATTTTACTTCTATTTTTTGCCACTACTAAATTGCTAGCTTTCATTGTATCTCTTGAGAAAGATACTTTACAAATTTTAAATTTTCTAAAACTTTTGGCCTTACATTTTTAAAACATTTTGTTACACAAAATACTGTATCACATCAAAGTAGGTAAATGTTAAAAAAGGTCAATCATAAAAATATGTGTCTTTAATGTAACTTGTATCAATGTTATTAATGAATGTGATCATGTATGGCACTCAGAGATGAAAAAATTATTGATGTTGTATCATAAAATGTACTAATTTACATATACAAATGTTTTTATGTTTTATTTATTGTTTGTATATGTCTTTTTTTAAATAGCATATAAATTAAAGAATTGCATATTGATATAGTATATATTGGAGCTTCAACATACATTTTTCAAAAAAAAAAGTATAAGCAAATATTTTATCTAGCGCCGTGCTTGCAATTATATTTCATTCCAATATCAGCCTTTCAAGCTGTGCTCAATTAGCTTGAAAGGCTGATATTGGAATGAAAAAAAAAAGTATGCAAATTTATAAAATTTTATTGGTAAATTGAAGTATTTATGTTTGGTAATAAAAAAACTTCAGTAAAACTTCACCAAAGTTTTCACAAAAATCCACTGCCTCCAGATATCAATTGCTTCCAGCAGAGAGGTACAGATTCTAGTAAAAAAAATACTCCTTTAAAAGAAGTTTGTTCTTTTTAACAGAAGTTCATAAGTTCAATGTGAGCCTCATATTTCAGTTAAAATTAACAAGATCTAAAATAAAACTTGAATTTCTAAAATTTCATTTACCTCAAAAGCCATTGAAGTTGTCCATCTTTGAACTCACTCATATTTGCTTAATTCTGAGCTCAGAAATTATTACATCCAGCTTAAACGAATATTGTATTAATGCTTTCAAAGTCAGCTACTCTGAAACTATCTTGGAAATTATGAGAACTAGTGATTCTAAATGTCTGACAATATTGTTTTAAAACCAAAAATCTCATAAATGATCCACATGCCATTAGTAGAAAAGACACATATTTCTATATTTTCTAAGAAGTGGTCAAGCTGATTGATCTTTTGATAGTAAAATTGTTTTGCATATGAAGACTAATTTGCATATATTAGCAAACATCAACAACACTACAATGTTTCTTGCATTGGTGGTCGAGAGGTCAGCGCGACTGCCTTACACTTGCAAGCAGTTGCCTGGGTTGCGGGTTCGTGTCCCGGCCGATGCTATGACACTGAAAAAAAAAAAAACAATACTACAATGTTTCTAATTCTTTGGCTATGAATATGAGGTTTTAAAAGGACCTTGAAAGCGCTAAGCCTGATACTTAACTACAATTTTTCTAACTTCACAAATGAGCATTTGAAGTGCAGTATAATTGCCATTATAGTTATTAAAAATCATCTCAACCTGTAGTTTATAAACCTTCTAATTGTATAGTAGATTAATGAATCTGCTTCACTTAAAGATAGTTAGTGGAATACTGTACGAAGTCATACCAAAAATCATTATCTGTTTTAAGCATAATTTCACTGTCTACATTGTTGCCAGCCATCACAGTACCCTGAGATAAAATAATTGTTATATTTCAATTCAAACAGAAATTTATATCCAATATTATAAAATTGTTTTGGAACTAATTTTGTTTTCTAATCAATTATTTTTTGCTTAGTATTTGATAACTGCTGATGTGTCATAACTCTTTTGCTAACTTAACATAATTTATGGCAGCGCTTAGTGGACATTTGGATTACATTTTCTGCTTTTTATTTTAACAAAATAATCTTTATTTTGCAATATGTTCATATTATTTTCAATTTATTTCTTAGATATATAAATTTAAAAATAAAACTGTTTTTAAAAATATTTCAACTTTGCAACTATAGAAAATAAGCTGAAATATATTACTAGAACAATTTTTTTTTTACTTCACATTTGCCAATTAATAAATATATTTGGAATGAAATAAAATTTATTTGAACTGTATTTCAGGTTATTCTCACTTTCCTTATTCTATTTGTAATTGCTTTACTTCAATGTTTTGAATGTTAGTTAAGTGAAGGTTTATTCTGGATCATTAATTCTGTGAATCTCTGAGCATGTTTTCTTCTGGTACTTCTAAGTAAAGGTTTATTCTGTGTGTATTGCTAAGTGCACTTTCAGCTGGTGCTTCACCAGTTGAAAGCATGCTCATATACATTTAACAAAATTAACATACAAAATAAACCTTTACTAAGTCAATGTTCAAAATTTTGAAGCAAGCCAATTGAACTGCATTTGTAAAATTTGAATTATCAATAGCACATAAAATAATAAAATTATGTTCTAAATTTTAAAATTTGACTTATAATTATTAAAATATGAAAAAAAACAGCTACAGTAATAATAGAGGAATTCTTTTTCCAGCCAATCACAATTTCATGCTTTATGTTAGTAACATTTTTCATAAGCGTATTCCTATAAAACAAATATTTTCAGTTGAAATCTTAATCTAAACACTATATTCTTACCAAAAAATAAATATTTCACAAATACTTTGCAAAAATAATTATAAATATATAAACTTGGAGAAAATATACATTTTCTTATTTGAGTGTTGAAGAAAGGCTGAGCTCTCATAAGTGCAATGATTACTTTGAGAACAAAACAACTGTCAAACACCAGCATTTTTTGCTTGTTTGTATTATGTTTTCTCTGTACAATAATATCTTAAGATGTTTTTAAATTAATAATACTCTACACATAGCTGCAAAAGAATAAATTTAATCTGATGTGATCTAAACACCATTACACAATTATACAGAATTGCTATAAACAGAAAAATTAAAGACCAGCACTGAGTTGGCTATAACAGTAAGAATATTTAAGATATATAAAAATTAAGAATCAGAAGTAACTGATTAATTAGAATCAATCGTTATTTTGTTTCCAGTGTATTTACTGTTTTGAATAAGGCATTTTCCATTGCATTTTAATAACAAGACTCATATGTTTATAGTGCAGTTCTAAAATTAAAATGTTAAAATGAATTATATTAGAAAGACACTACATTGGTCACGGTACTACTCACTTGCAGAATTACCCAACCTGCTTTCAAAATTGCCTACAACATGCAGGTCCATCTATTCATACTGAGAGAAACTTATTTACTAGTGCAGTATTAAACTGTAATTCTAAACAGAGAGTAATAAACCTCTATGTATGTGCTGTGTTACATTAAACCAATGTTGTTTTGTTTTCTCATATTCAACAAAACAATGCTGGTTTAATAGGACAGTACAGCACATTACACATCTGTTTAGAATGAGAGAAACAGTAATAATTTATATGTTTTAAAAATAGTAGAGAATATCAAAACCATCCTGAATTATGTTTTAAAAAGTTTAATTACTTCTTAATGTTAAGAACAGTTTTTTATAAAAGATTAGTTCCCAACCCCTCTCCCAAGGTAAATATAGCATTATTAACTGAATGCTACATTCTAAATTTACAGCTTCACACAGCACCCCTTTTAAATAGTAAATCACACTAAATTAGCATATCACTAATATTGGAAGTTTGTGATATATTCATAATAGTCACGTCATTCTATCTTCAACTATTTTTTTGCATATGAATTACATTCTATTTTGTTGAACATATTTTTAAAGTTAGTTGCTCTTGTCAAACTCTTCATCTTTTAGCCAAAACTTTGCTCTTCAAAACATTTTATTAAAAAAATGTCATGTTTCAAAATATATTCTTTCCCTCGATCTTATCATGTTCTATGTTTTCTTATCCCAATCTCTCTCAACATATGATCATTCATCTTTTTTTATCTAATTCACCCTAAGCAACCTTTTCCAAAGCCATATTTTTATATCTTCCAAACACATACCTTTCTGTTTTCTCAAAGACCAAGTCTCACATCTACATGTCAATATACTCAAAACAAAACTTCTAACAAATTTCAATGTCATTTTGATATCAGTATATTTATTGAGTAGGGTTCTTTTATTATGAAAAATTTGCTTTGACAGCATTATTCTTTTTTTAATCTCAAATAGTTATCTATTTTCATCATACTAATTCCAGGTTTATATTATTTATCCAACCAACTTTTATTTGTTATTTTTTCACCACCATAATCTTACTTTTACAAATATTTATCTTTAATTTAAAAATATTTCAAACCATGTTCAACATCTTAATCATTTTATTCATATTTCATATTATTTCACAGTAATCAATGTTAACTATTTAAAGCACTCAACTTAATATTTATTAACATTAAATGACTTTTAAACCCATACCTTTATGGGTTAGTGCAATAATAGAATTGAGGAGCATAACTGAATATGTAAAGATTCACTCTCAGCAGAATAAATAAATAAAAAAGATTAGTTGAATGGAATTATTAAGTATTCAGCCTGCCACTGGAAGACTAAAAAGGCATATGAAATCACAAACAATTTACTATAAAAAATAAAAAACCATTTGTGATAATCTTAGAGCATTCTAAAAAGATAATCTAATTACTTTTAATTGATTTGCACAAAATCTAGTCATGATAATTCTGAAAAAGAATCTTATTTTGTAATGGTTTGTGTATTCCTATGACTTACAATCAAACCTGGACAAAGTATAACTTGTAAAAAATCTTTAAACTTGCTTATAGCATAAAAAAGTTTCACATTCCTAACAAGTTTAACTTTTTTTTCCTTCAAATATTTAAGTAACAATTAAGTTAGTACTGCTGTACCTAGGATTGATCTCTATGCTACCAACAGACGTATGCTTATATACAAAATTTACCTAGAAACAATAATAAGTGCAGCGATGTAAGATTATGATTTAATAGATTAATAATCAACTATTATTATAAGTATTTTTATAAGCATTTTAGTTACAGATATATACATATAAACAATTTATATAAAGCATATATATTTATATACCCAAAGGCATTCTCAAATAATAATAAAAGTCAATGTGATCTGTTTAGTCCCTAGACTTGCTTTGCCATATTTGGAGACAAGCCTCTCTCCAATATTAGCTATCAAGGACAACACACAATGATGTTATTTATTAATTAGTTTTTGGTGGAATCTCTTTCTTATCTCTTTTTAAAGAATTAATTTATTTCCTCGCGTTATAATTAAAAACGGCAATTTTTTTATCTATTGCTTCAATCAGTTTTAATTGTAATTTCTACTAAAATTTATTTTATTTATTTTTAAACTTTAAATGTATATGTATTTCACTATCATCATCATCATCAACCATTATCAATCCACTGCAGGATGGTCTCTCCAAGTTCAATCCATCTTTTCCTATCTTTAGCTTCTCTTCTCCACATCACTCCTGCACACTTTCTTATTTCATCCATCCATCTCACATGTGGTCTCTTTCTGGGTCTTTTAAAATCTCTTGGAATCCAGTTTAAAATTTCAATTGTCCATCTGTTTTGCATATATATTAACACAATTATTTGCAACTGTTTTTTAGCTACATATGTGTATTTATTTTAACATACACATAAACATAACAGATTTCCCCCAACTTCAGAGATTTACATTTTTTCTAATGTCAGCATAAAATCATGAAGATAACTCGTTTTGTTTATTTTCCTTGGCAAGGAGGTGGATTACCATCTTTTGACTCTTCTGCTGCACATTCTTTTTCCTCATTAGACTGAATCATCTTGAGTTCTTGTTTAGGTTTCTCAGATACTAGGTCACAATCCATTTTGTTAAATAAATATGATATTAAATCTTCACTCTCACCTTTTCATAATTGATTCATGAGTTTGTGTAATAATAATTTGCCTTGTTTATACAAATTATTATAACTTGTTTTGACAGATGTTGCATTATTATTGCTTTGTTTCTAAATTTATTTAGGGCTATTTTTTGCCCACAGTGATTCACCTGGCGCAAAATTATTCATGATTAGTTCTTGTTTAATGTAATCATCACTAGGTACAGAGTTTGTAACCTAAATATGATTCCTCAAGGATTTTCCTGCTTTAGCAGTTGGAATCGAGTTGCTGATACAACAATGTGGTATAAACTGCTTCTTGTATTTTCACTTTTTCCAATTCATTTATAGATATTTTTAAATTTTGGATAGCTTTTTTGTCAAACTATTAGATTGAGGGTGATAAGGGGGCATGAGTATATGCTTTATTCCCCACTGTTTCATTCTCTCTTCAAACTTGTCCAATGTGAAAGCAGTTCTATCGTCAGAAACTAAAATTTAAGGTAGGCTGTGATATGAAAAAATTTCATGTAATTTTTCGATTGTCTCATCGGAACTAGTACTCTTAATTAATTATTCTGCCAACTTTAACAAACCCCACAAAAAATAAATGTCCCTTAAATGGACCCATGTCATCAACATGAATGCATCACCATGATTGAACCATGTCTCAAAATTTTTAAATGGCATTCTAGCACATGATTGATAATTATTGCAATTTTTTATGTAATTGTCAATATCACAGTAAATGTTAGACTACCATATATAGCTATGGGCTAAAGTTTTTTTTCTGCCTATGCCTAGGTGACCATGCAATAATTGCAGAATTAAATCTCTACCCTACATGATCATCCATTAGAATATAGCCTTTGCATACTGATAATTTATCATGGGCATTTCATAATTCTTTATGAAGAAATTTTATTAGGTCACTATACTGGGATTTGGCTTCCAATCCACTGGTAATCCTCATCTTCCTTTGTCCAATCAGCTACTGTTTTACTGTAAAGTACATGTGACTTCAGCAAATTTATGCAATTCATTTCAATTTTTTTACATCACTCTCAGTCTCTTTTGGCATACAAGATAGAATGGTGGCAGGTCCAATTTGTTTTCCTTTTTTATATTCTAATGTATAATCATAGCCAGCAAGTATATTTAGCCAACTCAACATGCAAGTGCTAAGATGCTTAGGAACTTGTTTGCTTTCAAAAATTCCAAGTAAACGTTTATGATCAGTTGCAATAGTAAATTTGCAGCCATATAAATATTGGTGAAATTTACAAATTCCAAATAATAGGGCAAGAGCCTCCTTGTCCATCTGACTGTAATTCTTTTCATTTTAAGATGAGGTGCATAAAGCATAGGCAATTAGTCATTCTCCTATATATAATAAATGATATATTATTGCACCATCTCCAAATTCAGATGTGTCCATTGTAAGCATAATTTCCAAATCACTATTATAATGAACAAGTAATTTATTCAAAGTGAGTAGTGATTGGGTACCCAAAAATGCTTGCTCTTGCACCAATTCTCAGTTCCATTTTTTTTTTAATAAATCATTTAAGAGTCTGGTTATATAAGTATCACCCTTTACAAAATTCTCCAAATAATTTACAAGACATAAAAATGCTTGTAATTATTTAACATCATTCAACCACGGAGCTTCAGCTACAGCTTTGACTTTTTTGGGAGGAGACATACTTTTATTTGACATTGTATGTCCTAATAATTTACTTTCACACCTTCCAGACACATTTTTGGGTGTTGAATTTTGTTCCAAATTCATCCAGTTTTTTGCACACATTATGTAGATAACTTCTCAGTTCCTTTTTCCATTATAGCTGTAATTAGAATGTTGTCAAAAAATGGTATAATGCTCTCAAATCCATGAAGGAGAGTTTCAATTTTTGACTGGAAAATACTAAATGTAGAAGTTATTCCCAAATGAAGTTATTTGCATTCAAATAATCATATATGAGTGTTTAATCTTAGTATGAGTGCTTAATCTTAGTATTTCTGAAGTTTTGATTGTCACCAGTATCTGGTGGAATGCCAAATTAAGATCTAATTTAATAAAAAAAGTAGATTTTTGCAATGATGGATTTATTTCACTAGAACTAGAATTAGAGACAGGGTACACATGTTGACTAATATTTTTAGTTACAAATACGTGGTAATCACCACACAAATATATTTGATCATTTGGTTTTGTAATTATTACTAAGGGTGTAGCCAATCAGATATTTCTGTAGATTCTAGTACATCTAGTACACTGTTCTTAACTAATTCTTTCCTTCACTTTTTCTTTCTGAGCAACAGGATTTTCCTCAGTTTGTAAATTTTTGGTACTGTCTCTGGGGATAACTCTAATGACATAGGGGTAGTTTTTATTTTCCCAGGTTTCCTGTTAAACAATTTTGGAAATATTTTCCTCATTTCCCTCTTGATATCAATGTAATTTTAATGCCAATTTTTTTAACCAATCGTGATGGATTAGTGAATTGATTGAAGCATAAACTATATACAGAGGTAAATAAAAAGTTTTACCATTCATTTTACTGACAGGAGCTTTAATTACTCCTCTGATTTTAATTGCTTTACCATTAATATCTAATGTTTAAGTCAGTTTTCTCAATTATTAGTGGCTTTTTATTATTAGTAATTACAGAACTCCATTCATGTGCCAAAATCAAAAATACGCTGCTTTCACTATAGACTTTCATAGATATGGGCTTGCAACATACCTTTATCTGAATCATAATTTATCAGAATCAGATGTTAACATACTTTTTTTTACTTGCTGACTGATTTTCATTTCTACTAAATACCCTTGACAACAGTTGCTATCTTTACCAAGTTTATCTATTCTTTTTTTACACATTATTTCCAAGTGTCCTTTTTTGTTACAGATTTTGCAATGCTATTATAATGCTCATTTTTAATAACTGAAACACATAAATAGTTTTATTACAGCTATCATTATTTTTTAAATTTCTAAATCCCTTTTACTTTGGTTTAAATGTCTTAGAAATATCCATTTGTATTTTATCTTGAATGTTTACTTCCATGAATTCTCTTGTTTGCTCAAGAACCAACTCATGGACTATGTCATGTTTTATAGCTCTGTTATATTTCACTTATACTATAGCTGCTCATTCCTCTCAGAAGTTGCTCAAGAAATGAGTCATCAAGAAATAAACCATATACACAATTTTTTGCAAGATCACAAAGAACTATAGTGTAATCTTTAATTTTTTCATTTCTGTTCTGACAGCAATTTCTGAAATGAAGTCTGGTGATGGGTCTAGAGAGACGTGGACTAAAATACTTCACCAAGTGATCTTTTGTTTGATTGAAAGGATAATCCTCAGGAATATTAGGTTCACAGAGCCCATTAGCAATCTGTATTACTCTTTTTTCTGAAAAACACAACAGTGGTGCAACTTTAAATTTTTCATCTTCAATTTTATTAATAAAGCTATATGTAAAGAGGCCATTTACTGACATCACTCACGTCAAATTCACCAATTGATAGTTGCATTTTAGCAGATCATTTAATACTTATTACTTTGACAGTTCTATCCTTTTTTAGCTTGTTTTAGATTCAACTTATGGCTGCACCAATTGCTATATCTGGGAGCGATCCCTACACTACCAACAGACATAGGCTTATATAAAATTTACCTGATAACAATAATAACTGTAGCAACTTAGGATTGTGATTTAATAGATTAATAATACAATCATTATAAGCATTTTAATTACACATATATATATATTAACACTTTATATAAAGCATATATATTTACATGCCCGAAAGTATTCTCAAATAATAATAAAGGTTAATGTGACCTGTTTAATCCCTAGACTTGCTTTGCCACATTCGGAGGCGAGGTCTGAACAATATTAGCTAGCAAAGACAGCACCCGATGATTTCCAATATCGTACATCTGCACACTTGTAGCTTCCACGAACAAGTGTCTACTTGGTTCTTTTCTAGATCAATTTGTCACAATTAATTATGAGAACTCTTATTGTCTTGTTCTAATAGGTTCAGTCACATAGTTCCGCCTGTCATTATCTAATATTATTTATTCTCTCTAGAGGTATCATCATAAGTAAATTCTCCTCATTTTTAATTGTTCTTTATTAGTTAGTTTTTGATTAAATTCCTGTTTTATCTCTTTTTAAAGAATTAGTTTATTTCCTCAAGTTATAATTAAAAATTACAATTCTTTTATCTATTGCTTCAATCAGTTTTAATTTTACTTTCTATTAAAATTTATTATACTTATTTTTAGACTTTAAATATTAACACAATTATTTATGACTGTTTTTTTTTAACTATATATGTGTATTTATTTTAACATAAACATAGCACTAGCTATCGAATTAATGATCAGAAAAACGATGTCTAACTATTTCGACTAGAAGTTAAATTTTTATAAACCTTTACCATTTGGCAGTTGGCACGTCTAGAGAAAAACTTTTTTTTAGTTACTGAAAATAATCTTTTGTATTTTCTTCGATTTTTGGTGGGCATGGAATAATTTGAAGTCTATTTATTTTATTCCTATATTTATTTACATTAGTTTAATCCAATGATAAGTAAGTAATACGTTCAAAAGCTAAAGATTTTTAGATCTATTTGCAGTTGAGGAAAATGAAAAACATTCAAATATCGATAAATAAAACTATATTCAATCCCTCACTTATCACACTTTCCCATCTTCAAATCGTACTATCGTTTTGTATATAGTTTAATTCAGTGTGAAAATAATAAACCCAAGTGTCAAAGATTTCAGTATCAAATTCAGATTATTACTGCCTGTACAAAAATTTTACATTACTTTCCGAGAACTTTTTCGTTTTTTTAATGTATTTTTTATTTATAATTTATTTTTATTACACATAAGTTTAAAATATTAAAGATCTAGAAATCGGTTGAAAGCTTATAATTCTCTAATTTAAGCAAAAATCGAATTATACATTATTTTATATTTACTGCTAAATCTCTTCCCTGCCCTCTCCCTTTTGTTTGTTGAAATTATGAAACGCTGCTCGAGCAAATTGGAAAGTTTACGGTTGAAAGCTACAATGGTTTGTTTACAATAAATTACATTTTATTGTTCGTTTGTCTAAATATATATACTGTATATCAATTTTTATTTTTAAACATTTCTAATATAGCTATGTTTGCTAGAAATACGGATGCTTACAAATTACTTTATCTTCTACTGGTAAGTCTAGTGTTGTTAACAATATTCTCAGTAATCTTTATTGATTCTCAAACAAAAGATAATTACAAATCTTTGCCTAAAAGCAATCTGAAAGAACCAAAAATTATATTTCTACCTTTGAACAAATCAGTACAGGAAAATCAAATTCTTTCAGCCAATACCATATTGATTCCGCCAATTGAAGATACAAATTTTGCTCCTTTCCACCTTAGAAATTTATGTTTGATGCGCAGTCAAGGAGTATTTTTACTAATCTATGTCCACTCGGCTCCAGCAAACATCAAAAATCGTTTAGCTATTCGGTCAACATGGGGAAGTGTGCAATTGTATAAAGAGCTCCGTACAGTGCTTATTTTCGTTTTAGGTAAGTCTGCCAATATGAATTTAAAAACATTTATTAACTATGAAAAAGAGTATTATGGAGATATTATACAAGGAGATTTTATAGATTCCTATAAAAATTTGACTTTAAAAGCAATTACTGCCCTAAAATGGATAACTTTATTTTGTGTAAAAGCGGAAATGGTTTTAAAAGTTGATGATGACGTATTTGTTAACATATTCACTTTAGTACGACACATGCAGACATTGAAAAGATACAACATGATAAAAAATAACGCGATCATTTGTAATATTTTTTATAAGTCAAGAGTATCAAGAAATGTGAAAATGAAATGGTATGTAACAGAAGATGAATACAATTATACATATTATCCACCATATTGCGCTGGTGCTGCCTTCATTATGCCCCTACCTGTTGTTCAAGCTCTATATCGAGAATCCCTAATCACTCCTGTTTTCTGGATAGATGATTGCTATATTACTGGAATTTTAGCTATGAAATTAAAACTAAAATTTTATTCTTTGAATGCTGCTTACATTTTAAACAAAATAGATAACATGTTTAATCATATTGTTAATAATTATTACATTTTTGCTCACACTCAACACGAGTTTAATACTCATTACATATTATGGGAGGAAATAATGAAAAAGAAAAGATAAATAAACTCATAAAACAACATTTTAAATATAGGGGATTTAAACTCAAACTTTTAAGCAACCTTCAACTATCCACACTATCTCATGCTACTGATACACATGCCCACACATATGTAAAAAAAGATAAATAATCATGAATATATGCATTTCGTGCTAAACCAGCACTCGTCAGATGGTCCAGATTATCATCTCCCACACATATGTATAATCAGTGCTCAATTTATATTAAGATAGCAAATCTTTATACTTTAATGGACAGGCTTCAATCTACTCCAACCACAAACTCTTCAGTCACCCAAGGTTGGAGTATATTGAAGATTTGCTATCTTAATATAAATTGAGCACTGATTATATATATATATGTGGGTGGAAGATGATAATCTGAACCAACTGATGAGTGCTGGTTTAGCACAAAATATATATTGGTGATTATTTAGCTTTTCTATGTGTGTGTAGTCATGTGTATCAGTAGTATGAGATAGTGTGGAAAGTTGAAGGTTGCTTGAAAATCTGAGTTCAAATCCTCTATATTTACAATTAAGTTCCAGGTATAAGAATGCCTGTATTTCAAATCTTAAAACATTTTTCTTTTATATGCAGTATATATATATATATTATTCATTAAAAACTAGTCAACACTTAGACAATATCAATAACAATCAACAAATTCAAACTGTTGTTAAGGCAACCTCAGGTTTTAACAATATATTATTCTTTATATGAATATAGTCACAACCATAATGAATGATAGGGTAAGCAAAAAGACAAGTGAAAGTGGCACTGATTTATTGGAAAGAGGTGAATTACATTATCACCCCATATTAAATTAATATAAAATTATTTCAATTATTTTAAATTTACTTTATCAGTGGGCATGCAAAAATTACCATTTGTAGTGTTAGTAATTAATTAGATACTATATATTTGGTGCTAGAGAGAAAGAGAGGGTCACAAATATTTGATTGTCTAAACTAACAAAATGTTTATATATATGATCAGAGGTATTATGAATTTTTTATATTCTAAAAATGTATCATTCAATAAGCATCTTCTAAACCACTTAAATATTCTGGTGAACCATATAACACAAAATATGTATGTGTGTGTGTTAATATAGTTTTAAATACATAATTTAGCATTTCATATTTTAAATATAATATTTCAAATTGACAATTTTACAGTATATGTATATAAAATTATATTTCACAATTTTAGAATATAGTTTTACATTTCACTTACAATATAAATATTTTTGGTGCATATGCAGTAATGGTGATCTTTCCATCATATACTTTCTTTACGAGTAAAATATTTACTCTAAATTTTCAATAAGTATATGATGTATTAACATAGGAGGAACATTAACCCCTTGTAAAGGAATATTTATCTACATTATGACACCATTCATGCTATGATAGCCTGAAATATGTGTTGAGACTTGAGTTCGATCTCAAAATTGCACTTTGAATAAATACTTAACATGATATGTTTTATGTGTATTAATAATTCTTACTGTATCAATATTAATAAAATAATGGTAAATTTATAATAAAACTTTTTTTACAGTTAAAACATTTTACCAGTATATACCCTTATTATATGTTTTATTACATAAGCATTGGATTAAGGAATAACATAGCACCCAATATTCTTTCCACTAAATCTTTTAGTAAATAGCTAATGCTCATTTACTAGATATTATAATTAGAATGAAGATTTTATATGTTCTACCATGTTCATCTAATTCTTTTAATTTAACTCTTTTTATTTTATATATGGTCCATTGTGGTACATTGCTAAATAGAACTGCAATCAGGTTTAAAGTGCTCACTTGTGGCTATTCTATAGCATTTATTTTCCAGTTTTGCATACACTTGACAGTAAACTGGAACCACAGTGCATCACATCACATCACATTACAAAATTCTGAGGGTTGGCAGTTTCTTTGCCTTCAAATTGCACTTTTGTAAGCCATGTTTTATTCAAATCTTGTAAATGGCCATCATACATTTCCCATAATTTGTTTATATATTTATGATTATTTTTGCAAAGTATTTTTAAAATATTTATTTTTTGATAAGAATATATAATATTCAAATTCAGATTTAGTTGATAGTATTTTTTTAGAAGAATAGACAGAAAGACAAATATAATAATGTAAATTACAATGTTGTGATTGGTTGAAAAATGAATGCCTCTGTAGTCTTTGTAACTGCTATTTTTTGTTATTATTTTTAATAATTACAAATGGAATTTTAAATTTTAAAACACAATTTTATTGTTTTCAGCATTTTTTACAAAAAATCATTTTGGTATTAGAAATGGAATTCAAATAAATTTTATTTCATTCCAAATACATTTCTGTCACCAAAAGTGAAATTATTAAAGCTTAATGTTCTGATTATAAATTTAGCAAAGATGAAATATTATTTTAAAGAACGGTTTTTATTTCCAAACTTATATTTCGAAGGAATAATTTGAAAATGGGTAAAATGTAATATAGAATAAAAATTTATTTAATAAAATAAAAATTTGGCAATTGTAACCCATCACTTGTTAGGAACTGTCCAAAAAAGTGTTGTGCAAAAGAGTTAAAGAATATCAATTATACTGTCATTAAATGGCTGATTTTCAAAGTATGATTTAAATAATTCATGGGTTAATCATTAAAAAATGTATTAAAACACTTTGACATATAAACTCCTACACTTCACAAATAATCCCCCCCCCCCGACATTAAACTTTACATAAACTATCTCTTTGTTTTCATATCACTAATGATAATATACGATTTTATCAAAACTAAAATATTATATTTACAAATCTAATAAGTAGAATTATATTTGACGATTGTTCATAACTTAGTTAAATTATTAATGTCATTATATTGTTGATAAATTTCATATTATGGGCTGCATGTGTGAACATGTATAATGATATACATATAACAAAGATAGTAAGTCAATATTTATTCACATTACACTATCTTGAAATTCTTAAACGTATTCCAAAAGAAATTAACAAATTTATAGCCAATTATTTGAATTATAACTTTTATTTTTGAGATCAAACCTATATCAACCTCACAGCTATTTTATAATTTTTTTTTTTAAAAAAAGAAGAACCGCTCTTGTCTTTTAAAGTCGTTAATCTTGTGTTAAGATTTGTAGAGGTCCCTACTGTCACATCTAGGTGCATAGAAAAATTATTTGGATGAATAGGAGAAAAAATTGATAAATGAAGCAAAGAAAAGAAAGGGATTGATAAAGAAATTAACAGTGTTTTCATATAATAAATATCATGTAGTTAGGATTATATGGAAAGGAGTTGCAGTAGCAGAGTTAACATATGGTAATGATGCATTATAGGTTAGTAAAGAGGTATTAAATTACTTAGAAAAAGTTCAAAGGGAAGTAGAAAGACATGCATTGGATGCAGATGTATGGTCAGCAAAAGAGGCAATTCAAGGAGAAATGGGATGATCAAGTTTTCATATGAGAGATGCAAAAAGTAAAATTAAAATGTTTGGTAGATTGCAGTTTATGGATAATAAAAGAATAGATAAAATAGTATTTAATTGGGTTATGAGTAAAGGGCAGGTAACAAGATGGGTTAGAAAGATAATGCAGTATGCAAAAGATTTGGATAAAGAATTTATATCAGTATATGTGTACAAAAGATGGGATGATTGTGTTAAGAGGATTGTTGAGTGTTGTAGTAGTAAGGAATAGGATAAAAGAATAGATTTATTAATAAAGGATAGGGAGTTAGAGAGATGGAGAAATAGTATGGAGAGTAAAAAGACTTTAAATATATGTAGAAATAAACAGAATATTAGGTGTGAGTTAATATATGACAATAGTAAGGAAAGTAGTTTATTATTTAAGGCTCGAACGGGATCTTTAGCTACAAGAGAATATACATGTAAATGGAAAAAAATGGGTGATCAATTTTGTAAATTATGTTAGGAAGGAATAGAAAATATTAGGCATTTGTTAATTGAATGTAAATGCTTGAAAACAGAAAGGGTACATATAATGAAGTTATGGAAGAATAAATATGAAAAATGTGATTATACAGAAAGTGAATTATTGGTTTTTATGCTGGGTTTGGGAAAAGATAAGGGGGATTTCGATATAAAGGTTATAGAGTTGACAAAGATTATGTTGTGGAAATGGGATGGAGCAGAATATGGGAAAATTTAGAGTGGGGAATGGAAAATAAAGTGGCTAACAGGTTTATCTGGACATAATTGCTGAGATATTCTTGACTTCGCTTAAGGAGAAACCACAATATATCACATCACATCACATCACATAATCTTGATATATATTACTTATACAGTATTTATAATCGTAGAGTAAATTTTGCAATGACTTAATGGTTATTTAATATATAAATTTTCTATTTTAGTTTTGTAAATAAAATATAATCTATCTTTATGGAAACTAGTCTGTTTCAATTAATTCATTTAGTAAGAACTTATAACTTTTCTGTCATAATAGATATTAAATACTTATTTAATATTTTACTAATTTAATGTTCTGCTTACATACTTCAATAATTCAATTTATTAGAACAATAAATAATTCCTACTAAATTTTAATTCACATATATTATTATAAACGAACATACATGCATTCCCTTATATATATATTGGAATTATATGAACCTAATTGCGCCTCGCATGAATCTACACTCCGAATACAAAAAGATGAAATATTTTAATTAAAATAACAAAATAAAAGTAAATAAAATTCTTTTAATTGACGATTATAATTAAAGAACAAACTGAAAAGTAGAAATAAAAACAAAAATAAATTTATATTTTGTTTTGACTGGAGTATGTAACCAAAAAAAAAAAAGAATATTAAACTTGTTAAATACACGGATAAAAATTAATCTTCGAACATGAAATTAAAAGATTTGTGAAATTAGACATAATTGTAAAAGTTATACATTTTGAAATTCTACAAAAATTGTAAGAAATAAATGTTCAATGACCTTGTATTGATAATTAATATTTTTTATTAGTCATTCATTAGAGATTACCCACTTAATTAATAATATTTCTGTAGTGGAAATTACACTACAGAGGCCTTGTATTGTTTTATTTTTAAAATATTAGCTTAAGTGGTGGTTCAAAATAAGCAACTTTTATTCTCGTGGAGAAAAAAAAAACGAACAATACATATATGTAATTTTTAAATATAAATAATAGAAGATATATAATATAGACATAAAACAATACCAAAGATTTTTTTCTCTTTTCTGGGTAATTGTAATATTCACGAAAATGTTCTACACATTCATACAGAAAAGATAGTCTATATAATTAAATTTACTTTTATCCATTCTTATAATGTTTTCGATTAAAAAGAATATGCTCTTAAAAGTATAAATTTTCATACCCCCCCCCCTTCACTAAACAAACTGCTTAACAATTCAAAAAGCAAATTTCCCATAGAATCAGCTCATCAAATTGTCTACAAAATTTAATGCAACCAATCTATGTATAATTTTGCATATTATGCAAAATCGAAAGCTAATCTCTCAACAAGACTAGCCCAGCATTTGTGTAATAGAGCAAAGAAAAACAATGAATATCCTCAATATTTATAGACTATGAACAACATTCTGGCCGTAAATTCGATTTGTCTAGAGCTGGAATTGTGCGCATTGCGCATTGAGAGGAAAGATAGAAAATGAAAAATTAAAGAGACTTTGGTAATAGCTAAAGATCGATTTTCTATAAACAAAAAAGACACAAGCATCCCTTTCTTGAAGAAGTGGGTTCTTTAGAAGGAGTTAAATATCTTTGTTAAATAATTTTAAATATTCAAATATTTAGCAAGTACAGTATACATATAGATTTTGAACATTAAAGAAATGAAAGTACTAAGATTATAATATATATCGAAAGCATGCTGAATTTAAAATATAAAGACTACTTTCTGTATAAATGTTCAGAACATTTATGTAAAAATAGACATAAGTTTCTAAATATCTAAAATGAATTTCTCTTTTATATATCTATTTTATAGTTTAATCAAAATTAAATCTGGTGATCAGATATTGCTTGGAAAACAGCTGTTCAAGAATATTTATAGGATTAAAGCAAAACATCAATGTAAAAACAACCAAAGTAACAACAACAAGGAAGAAACTGAAGCTGAGAGTGATAGTAAAATATGTTCTCATTACATGTTGTCACAGTTATATATATATAGAAGAAAGAGCTAAAGAAGTAGATATTGATCAAACTCACATTAAAAAGCATTATGAAACTGCAAAAAATAAGTAATTCTCTCAATATGTAGGAATATTCTGGGTTACAGTAATTAATTGTTCATCACTACAGTAATTGATAGCATTTTGTAAAAGTAAAAAATACATCTGCCAATATTATTTTCCAGTGCTAAATTTACTAAATCACAGATACAATGATCAATTTCTGAAGAAGGGAAACTATCAAAGAAATGCGTTAAAGCCACTAGAATTTGCAACCACATCTAACCTGAATTATGTAGCTTTTCCAATCATAAACGAATGCATTTTACAAATCCAGAAATAGAGATGATCTAGAGAATAGCTTTTTCCTACTTATAATGAAAGTGTTTCTTCATTGCCCACAATTATTAAGTCTACTGACAATAAAGTAGAAAAATATCAAAAATAAAAACATAGAAATTCACATGTATTAAGTAAATTGTAATCAATTAACATCTAAGAAGTTAATCTTTACTGTGACTGAAAATAACAATAATATAAAAATGCAGATTTCTATGACATGTATGCCTATAATTAAAAATAAGCCATGTGTGTGTGCGTGCATTTTAATAAGAGTTCTTAATAAGTTAAAAGAATTTCATTATGATAAAAACAAATACTGTATTATTATTATTTTTTTATAATTACTAATTTTATTGAAGAATGTTGTACATATTACTGTGTTGATTGTTATTACTTTTAAATATAAATTTCCCTTTATGAAATAATCATGTAAAGAATAAATGTCAATTTGTCAGACATGAAAGGCTTGTAAATAGACAAGAGACTAATGCCTGACATAATTAAACTTTAATCTTGGAAATTATTAGCATGCATGCTCTTTTCGATTTATATACATTCAAATGTTGCAAGGATATACATATATGTAAACTTGATATTTATGATGATATATACCAATTAAGATTCTTAAATAAATTGTTAGATATATTTACTTAATTGTCTGTGCCATCTTATCTCAGTCTTATTCTAAATGCATACTTGAGCAGTTCATTCCTGAAACTGAGAAATCATATCCTGATCTGAGGAAGTGCTGGGATTTAATAGTGTGAAAATTGGGTTGGTATTGATTGAGGATAAAGTGTCTATACTGTAAACCTCATGATTGAGTTTCCATGCATGGCTTTTATATATTCTAGAACGTAAAATGTTATGTGTGTAAATAAATTATAAAGTATTTTGAAATAGTAATGATGATTGTAAAAATTAAAACTTTATTATGATTCTTTGTTTCAAAATAAAGAATAATAATTTTAAAAGAACATTGCTATGGGAACAAACTGAAGCTCTTTTTGATTGTCTGCTTTACATAAATGGTGGGAATTATTGTTATTTCTTCATCATGCCATTTACTGGATAGAAATCAGTAAAAATTGTAATGATTATTTTAAAAAATATTATGCAGTCTCTGGGGTAAATGTTCAGAATTCCTTTCCTGACCGTTCCAGTAATGGAGTTGAATATGGAGTTGTAACCCAAAATAAGGCCTTAATATTAACTGTGATTCTGCCAGTCTGTTAATTAGTGTCTAAAGCTGAAGCTAAAAAAATATGGAACACTTCCAATATAAGAAAATTTACCTCTAATAAAATTAAAATGTTCTTCTATGAATCAATTTGTAAATCTACTTAATTTTGATCATTTAAGTATTTGGGAAGATCTCATAGTAAAACTACATGGAATAAAGAAATTAAAATGTGAATATTGTTTGCAGACATTTAAAATTAATGATTTTAATAACCATATACACCTGGGTCTCTTTTTACGCGGACTTATTTAACACGATTTTGAAGTTACGCGATTCATGTTTCACTGGAAGTCAAACTCTGATATTGCGCTATTACTTTAAATAATAAATTTTGCGCACTCATGTTATATTGAAAGTAATAGCACATTATTGAAATTCGACTTTCAACTTAGTAATTTCAATATTTTCAGTGCTTTATAATAGTAAGATTTTATGCAATAATGAAATTAAAATCATGATTTCCACATTTTATGTATACACACATTAAATTTTACAAGATTATAATATAAATTTGTTCAAACATTGTGCCTGTTAATTTTGCATTTTAAATCACATTCTGTTTTTGCTTTTTAAAAAAAAACGTTTAATCAATTATTAATCATTTAGTGTCGGCAAGTTTATTTTTAAAAGATGAGTAATAGCAGTGGGCACACTTAAAATTGAAAATTAAAGACAAAAATAAGAATTTAATTTTTAATTGTTAGATTAATTACTAATTATGTTGTCAGCAGAAAACCATTAATTAACACAACATGAGAGTGACTTTGGCGCTAGTTGTATTTCATCTTGCGAAGAATCTGATTTTTTTATCAGTTTGCAAATGAACCTGTTTACCGACAAATAGCGATAATAATTAAAACGTGTATAAAAAAATATAAATTACTGTAAAATATGCATAAAAATATATTGTTTTGAATAAAATTAAATATTATAGTTAAAAAAAGTTTGTCTTGTATCAATTTTTTTCAAATTTGAAATTTTTTATTAGTCATGTTTTATTTCCTTATTTTTTTTTTTGCACGAATTTTAAAGTAAATTTTACGTTGGTGCTTTTCTTTTACGCGAGTTTTGAAAAATCACAGTCCATATCCCCCCTTTTTCAAGGCAAGTTACATCTATTTTTGCACGATTTCATTTGTGCATGTTTTCTGAGGAACCTATCTATCGCGTAAAATGAGACCCAGGTGTAATTATATTCATAGAGATAAAAATATAAGTCTATAATCACAGAGATATCAACTTAATTAAATGAACTTACTAAAAACTGTTTTCTTGATGAATTATTGTGAATACACAAAGATTTTTCTTCTCATGCGTGCTCTTCATACAATTTTTAATGTAATTATGTAAATACAATTTTTTTTTATTATCATCATTCTATTTGTTAATTAAAGTTGTTGCTCTTATTAATAATTTTGTTGCTTGTTTATTTTTCATCTGAAATTCAATATGATCATTTATTTTAATATTAATGTGGAGGAGATAATGATCAGGAAATAGGATTCAATCTATATAAAAACTTGTTTTTTTATGTGCGTTTAATCTAATTGTTATCTGTGACTATTATAAATTTGTCAAATATAAATAGAATTGTATAGTCACTCCACCATGTTCATGGTCATCCATTAGTTATCTATATTCCCCTAGACTAAAATTAATTTACAATCATTTTTTACCATATTTGTTATTTTGATAAATTGTCAATTGTTTGAAAGAGTGACTCCCATTACAACAGGTATTCTTTTTAAATGAACTATGTCATTTAAAATTAAGAGATGGTGTAGTTCAATCCCCATTTATAAAAAAACTATGAATGAGAAGTGAGTATAATCCTGTGAGAGATTGTTTGGTGTATTTTAGGTGTCTTATATAAAATAGTTGTATAAGTGAGACATGACTTGATCATTATCAATACCATAAGTCTTAATTAAATTTAATTAAGGACATTTAATTTTTTTATTATATTTTTTACAGTAATAAGAAAAATAATGATAAAACAAAAAGGATGATAAATTACATGATGTTAATTTAATAAAATATATCTGTTTGTTTTATATGAGTTATCAAAATATGCATTGTTCAGTTTTCTTGTAGGTCTGTTTCAATTATCACACAGTTAGTCATTATAAATAGCCTTTACTTCAGCTGGATCATGAAAACTATTGGATCATCTGTTGCTAGGCATTAAGATTTTCAAAAGATATTTGGATCTACATTATCTTCTATTAATCCATATTTCATTTATTAACTACTCTATATATCAAGGAGCTAGTAGGGTTCTGGTGAACTTACTTTTCACCTTATTTAAAAAAATTACAGTATGTAATTACATGTATATATTTAAATTTAATATTTTTAATGGTTAATATAGATGTAAATTAATTAGTAAATAGAATCACCATTATACATACGAAGTTAAATCCACAGCCAAGATATAATCTTTTTGATTGGTAGTAGCTTGAACAGGTTTAATATTGTTTTTATTCAGTCTGAAGCATTGATCTGATTGATTAATGCACATCAATACACTTTGGCTGTGAATTTAATTTTGTATATATAATGGTGATCCATTATAGTAAGGAAAATAAGGGTTAATAAGACAGAAACTGAGGTTACAATGTCCCAAACTTTGGTAGCCATTTGTAACAATTCAGACCACATTAGGGCTGAATTATGAGATGGGAAACCATCATAAACAAAATATAAAGTTAAATATAAAAAGAATAAACCTGAGAGATCAGCATTACACAAAAGTAATAATCATTCATTATCATAAATGATCAACAACAAAAATAAATCAACAATCAATCTTGTGACTGGATTTTAAAGTAGTCCACTCTAGACCAGGATAATTATTTAGCTACTGACAACCCTAGGGAAGAAATACAAACAATAATTATCTGGATGCACATACTTAGGTGCTACTCCAAACTGCAAAAATAAATCAAATAATGTTGAGATACTAAAAACATCCTGTCCATCAACAATGCTTTGGCCATTTAGTACCATTACAGTACTGGCCAACTATAAACTATATTTCTAAAAAAATAATAAATAATATATGTACTGTATGGACTTTAAAAGATATCCCTTTTGTCCAACCAGGATCATCCATAACACAATATATACCCCTACTCCATATAATTGCTATGAACAAATATAACTCAGGAAGCAAGAACTCTATAAACTATTGCTGTGAGCAAGAAGTAAAGCAGATTGTTATAAATCACTTTAAATAATTCCTAGCTTTACCCTACTATAAGTAAATGGTTTTATTAGGATCACTTAAAAAAATCCTAGAATACTAACCTGTCATGAAATAAATTCACACACACACTACACTTTATGAAACAGGAATTGGAAGAAATAAAAATTAAAAAAATATTTTTAACACAATTATTTAATAACTAATTGATTAGCAATAAATAAAAAAAGGGTCATGATGGTATCAAAAATATATTTTCATAAAAATTATAATCAATCAGTTGATTTCTATTCATGAATTAACTTTTAATTAATTAAGTTATTTCTTTATAGTAACTAAGAGTTGGAAAAACATTTTCAAAATCAAACATAACAATCTTTAATTTAGTTTAATTAATCTTTTGTTAACTAATTTTTTAACTAGAACCAAATTTGGTTTTTAATTATTTTAATGGAGATTTTTTTATCCAAATTTTTATTGATATTTTAAAGTGTAAATATTATTAATTTTAAATTAAAGACAATTATTGTTGGTCTGAAAGTTTGTGATGGTGGCATTTTAGTAAAAATTATATTTTGGAACATTTCTATCGACTAATATTAATTCTTAAATGTCTTTAGAATATTTAAACTTTTCAAATATATTCAATGATTAGTCATAGAAAACAGATTGTATACCAATATGACATTTGGAATGATATTCTTCTCTTTTAGTCACCTGTTTCTGGTCTATCCAGTGACAGTACCAATATGGAAATCGAACCTGGACTTTAGAATTGTGAATATAGAATTTGAAACCTTTGACAAAATTTTTTAGTTGGTGTTTCATCTTTAATTTAATATTCACGAATGTAAAGATCTAAATTCAATTTCCTTGCCTAGTACTATCTACCACTAGGCTGCCAGTAACATCTGAAAATGAGAGAAAGATAATATCACTCTCAATGTTGTGTTATATATTAATCTGTAAGTTAATACTAACAGAATGAATGTATTTGAAAAGTTTATGTAAAGTTTGAATTTTTCTAAAGACATTTAACAATTAATATTTGATGATGGAAATAGTCCAATATGCCAATATTGATTATTTAAATTAGCTCATGGCAATATCATAAAAATATTTCAGTGATTCTTCTTCTTAGATTTTTCTGTTGTTTTTTTTTTTAATTTTTTTTTTGACAATCGTCAATTGTTTAAAAATCAAACAACTTATTTTAATTCATCTTAAATATATAAAAAAATTATCATTAAGCAGTACCCTTCTCTTTTTCTTTTCTATGAGCTAAAAATAGTCAAGCGTTGGTGGCTGAAAGTTTAGCACAGCTGCCTTACAAGCAGTTGCCTGGGTTCGCTTCCTGGCCGATGCTTTGACACATGAAAAAAAGAAAATAATAGCTCATAAATTCTAAGATTCATTGTTGAAAATCAGACCCAAAATTTAGATGGCATTCTTTTATATATATAATGACAGTTAAATAAATATAATTATATCTTTATTTAATCCCGTCTATCAATATTTTATTTATCAATATTAATGAATACTTTTGACATGTACTAAAATAATCTAATTTAATAAATATGTAATTTACTCACACACATTGTTACATTCTCAATGTGTGTTGTGTATGGGTTTAATATGTTTGTAAGAATGTGTTTATGTAATTTAGTGTGTGTGTGTTACTTGGCTATGCATTTAAAAATTATAATGCTTTTACTTTTCATGACCAAGTTTGCTAATCAAAACTATTGCCTTCATAATTACAATTTTAAAATTAGAGGGGTTTTGAACACAGACTTTTAAGCTCTCTTCAGCTATCCACTCCATCTTATACAACTGATACACAAGACCACCTACATGCGAAAAAGATAAATGATTTCCAATATATTTATTTCATGCTGAACTGGCACTTATCAGTTGATCCAGATCATCAGCTCCCACACATATATCTAATAAGTGCTTGATTTATATTAAGATAGCAAATCTTCAAACTTTAATAGACTGACTTCAATCTTCTATACTTTCCAACTTTTCAGCCATCCATACCATTGAAAATTGGATAAATTACAAACCTTCACTCTCCCTATTATGTTATTGTGAGAAAGCAAATGGCTTTTTCTTCAAGATATTTGCAGTGATATGTTTGAGTTGACATGTATACTATGAAGGGACATATTTTAGCTTTTTACCTTAAAAATTTTAAGATGATAACATGTCTGATTGATGAGTTACAACACAAAATGTGGTAATATGTTTCCTACCTTTGTGGATTATACAGACATCTTGAAAACATCTTGAAAACATTCTTGTGGTTCATGGATTCACTGACATATGCAATTTGAATCATTTCAGAGTTTTTGTAACAGTTTTGGTCAAATTTAAAACAAAATGTAATCATAATGCATTGTTTCAACTTAAGCTAAGGTGTGAAATACACTGTTGCATTGATGTTGTAATTTATGATCTAAACATGTTAGTGCCTTAAACTTTTTATATGAATGCCTAAACTATGTTGTTATATAACATATGTTTGATTCAAAAATTTTAAAAAAAGAATGACTTTCTTGCTCAAGGGTTTATAAGATATTTGAACACTGGAACTGCAAGCTTCAGAATTTATCATAGGATCTTCTGATCCAAGTTGGATGCAGAAAGCTTTTGTATATTTAAACAAATTTTTCTTTTATTTATTTTTTAAAACTGTTTTATTCTTTTAACAGCATTACTTACATCAATCTTTTATTCTAATTTCTATTCTAGCTATAATTCCATTTCCTACTATGAATTGATATTTTCACTAAATATATCGTAAATACAATTTATCCAAACTACTTTGAACACTTTTTAGCAAAACTCTTTATTTGTACATATATACATACATCTATGTTTCGACTGTCCTGCAGTCTTCTTCAGAATTAATTCCATCATCACCAAAGGCATCACTATTTTTACTGAGTATAAAAATAAGTAAAAAAAATCAACATTATAATTAATAATATGGCATCACCAGCGCTAATCACTATTTAACAGTCAACTTTTGTGACTGAATTTAAAAATAGGTACATTATAAAATCTTAAGCTAGTCCTCATCTAGCCAATGCCAAACTTAGGACATAATATTATAAAAGTAATCCATATTTCATCTGCATTCATATACTTAAGTGCTAAAATAACTGCAATAATAAACATAAGTTATTAAAAGTAAGCCTATATCAAAAACACTGGTATCATTACATTGATGCTGATCATCATCAATGCTTTTGGTCTACTGATACTCTGAGTGTTCTGGTAAAATCTATATAAGTAGGGTAAATTTTAAAAGTGATTTTTATGATTTTAGCAACATCCAAATAATTTTTTATAGAACTATATAAATGTCCACAAAAAACATGCAATACTGTTATGTCCAAACTAGCTTTAGGGCTGCAAATAAATTGATAACAGTGAATAAAAAAAATATATACTACTTAAGCTATTCTAGTCAAAATAATGATTAATAAATTTATTGATTAGAAGTAATAATAAAAAATGAAATTAAAGATCTTATAAGTCATACCTTACATATAAATAAATCATTCTGATTTTACTTTACAAACATCAGATAATATTTCACAGACTGGAAAACCATACATATAACAAACTATACATATAACATTATTCAAATTGTAGTTTACAGATATATGAATTGCAAGCAATATTATATAAACATATATCTATATGCACTCACATATATGTCTGACAATATAAAAGTTTCTATGATTTAATAAACCAATAAATAGTATTCTATCTTAAAGTACAACTGTTTAAATGTTAATATAAATATAATGTGCATAAACATACATGCACATCTAATACAAAATATATTTCAGTTGCAAAATTTAATTATCTTTACCCTCTAAACTTACTATTACTCTTAATTTGTAAATAAATGTTTTAAAATAAACCTTACTTCTTTGAAAGTCCTCTTGAAAGTTATTTTGTTTTCAACTTTTAATCTCTCTTCTGGCAACAAGAATTGTCCTAATAGTTAATTTCTTTTACATTTCATATGTTTATAAAATAGGTCCTTTGCATGAACAGTATATATACTACAGACAAAAATTTCTTTCCTTGGTGCTTCTATGCGTATATATTAAAGTGTAAAAATGTAGCACTGGAGTCTCAAGATTAGGATTTCCTCTTGATTACCAGATAGATTAATTAAATGCTGGTGGTTTTCAATGTAGTTCAGCTCCTTTGATGAGCTTCAGTCAGGCAAGTAAATCTAGTAACTTCTCTGGGAATTCAAATTAGAACCAACATAGAACTAATAGCAAGCTAATTTTTCTGTAGTATTTATATAAATAAAGTTAAATTTTTCTAAAGACATTCAATACTCATATTAGATGGTAAAAATAGTCCAATATATAAATACAACTAAAACACCATCATCACAAATCTTTAGGAAAACATTGATTTTTTGTACTCCAATCTATTTCTCAGTTAGCATGAATGCACTTAAATAAATTTTTCATTTTGATTAATAAAAATTAAGATAATTATTATTTAATTAACATTAATTCTTTAAGTAAAAAAAAAGTTAATTCCATAATTAAGGTGCACTACAATAAAAAAAAACTTTGTTTTAGACAAAAATATTTTCTTTCTCTGTTACTTTAAAATTTAATTTTTTTTTAACCAAATTCAGAGATAGACTAAATAAAATTTAATGAATAATATTTCTGTGATATAATTTTCCTTACATCGCCATTATTCACATTAAGATTTGGTTCTTTCCACTTTTAACATGTTTTGTGGAGAGGTGTAATCATAAACATATTACCAAAGACGTGAAAAAAATGTATAATCCTCAAGATGCACATTTCGTGCTGATCTAGCACTCATCAGTTGGCCCAGATCACAATCCTCTACAAGTGCTATATATATACTGAACAATAATGAAGACCCAGAAAGGGACCACATGTGAGATGGATGGATGAAATAAAAAAGTGTGCTGGGGTGATGTGGAGAAGAGAAGCTAAAGATAGGAAAAGATGGGTTGAACTTGGAGAGACCTTTATCCTGCAGTGGATTGATAATGGTTGATGATGATGAATGAAGATATGTGTAAAGGATTGTGATCTTGGCCAACTTGTTCAGCATGAAACATGCATCTTGAGGATCATACATTTTTTCCATATTTCTTCTGTCATATATTTATGATTATACTCCTCTGCAACATGTTAAAAGTGGGTAGAAACCAATCCTTACCTTGCATGAGAGTGATACAGTAAAAATTACACTACAGAAATATTATTCCTTAAGCGGATAATCTCTAGCCTAATGAATGACTAATTAAAATTATTAATAGACTAAATAAAATATTTGTATATATATATGATTTTAAATAATATATAGTTATAAATATTAGATACCATTAGATAATCAATGTTTAAGCCAATCCGGAGATGTCTTTGTTCATTTCTTCTTTTCTTTTCAAGCTTCAAATATATATGCACACATACTATGTTTTGTGTTGTGTCATGAAACCACTCTATCTCAATACAACACATATTAAACATGCTATAACAAAAAAAATTTCATTTCATACAGATATGTAATATGACAATCTATAATATCACAGAGACTTTATAATATGAATAACAGTTTTATGGTTTTCCTGCAAAGCATTATCTTAGACATTCTCTCTAATAACATTTTTTATTGTTTCCAAGAAATTAAGCAAAGCAAATGTTTGAATTTTTATTGTAGTTAACCTTCAGAAAATGAAATAAATTTTTCTTAATAATATGGATTTTTATTGCAGTTAACCTTCAGAAAATATTTTTCTTAATTATAGTTCCCCTCCCCCTTTTTTAAAAAAAACATTACTAACAAAAGGCTTATAAAACACATTTTTCTATATCTACTTTTACGATATTGACAAATTATATATTACTAGAGTAAATGAAACTAAGGTAGTTATCTTGCATTGGTGGTCGAGAGGTCAGCGCGACTGCTTTGCACTTGCAGGCAGTTGCCCGGGTTGCGGGTTCGTGTCCCGGCCGATCCTATGACGCTTAAAAAAAAAAAAGAAGAAGAAACTAAGGTAGTTAGTTAATCTATAAAGTGCATAACATTTTTGACAATGTATCTGTATGTGAAATGGGGGGGAGGACCTATTCAAACCATAGGTTGGGTTAAGACAATAAATCCAATTTATAAATGTAGATGATAATCTCAACCTGTGTTTAAGGCAATCTTCTTTAACAATAATCTATGGTCTGATACGAGAGGTTTATATAGACATTAAAGATTACAACTTGCTCAAAGAGAGTGAGATTAATAATACAAAGAAGTTTAATTAAACCTCATTAATCAGAAAAATATAACCTGTTCTGAAAACAGACTACAGATTAAGATTGTTGATAGCTTAAGAATTGATTATTATCATATACATTTATAAACCTATTATAGCCTTAAGTAATTGGTTTTATTGTCTTTGTAAACATATACTAAGTTATAAATGACTATTTATTAGTCTGCTTTCAGGACAGGTTATATTTGTCTGTTTAGTAAGGTTTGTTTAAACTTTTTTGCATTGTTAATCTTACACTTCTTAGTCAAGTTGCAATCTTTAGTGTCTGTATAAACATATCAGACAATAGATAAAAGTGGTACCACCTTTATTGTTAAAGCTGGTTGTCTTGACTACAGGTTGAGATTGTTGATAGCTTAATGGTTGGTGATTATCACATGCTGGTTGTATGGTTTGGAATGTATTTAAACATGAAAAATATTACCAAACTTCCAAATTTCATCTAAAATGAAAATTTGCAAACAAGCAGGAGTTGATTGGCTATTAGAGACATAAATGAAAAGTGCTGGTGATGATTTGAATTTATTGTAAGCAACAGCCATAGCTTTAAAAATATAGCACTATCATTTACTTTCTCCATGCATTCATTATTTTAAATCATGCTAGCTGTTTCTCACTTGGTAATTAACCATAGCACATGTAAATAATTGATATCCACTTATTGTACACATAAGATAGTGAAGTTTAGCATGGTATACTAATATGAATGATACATAAAAGAGATGAAAAGTGGTCAAACACTTTAAATTTTAATAAAACAAAAATTATTTTAATAACACAAAAGTATTAGTAAATTTTAGAGAGTTTGAATACAGAATAAATGTACATTTTAATACATAAAGCAAAATAAAATAGAAATTTATATAACATTACAATACTCACCCAAAAAACAAAATATTAACAAGAGTACCAAACTCTCCATACAGTAGTGTCACCAACTGCAAACCTTTGTAATCAATGGATGCAGGGAGGTGTGTGCATAAAATCCCTATCTAGTGTCTATTCATCCAACATCCTCAGACTAATTTCTAGCTTGTGATTTTCAAAGGTGCAGAGGCTTGGATTTGAGGGCATTGCATCTAAATCTTAGAATCTAATGCAACCCTCTAGCAGTCACATTTTTACTTATTTGGTTAACTATAAAGCCAGAACCCCAAGATGAAAACACCATAATGTTTCCAACCCAAGCTCATTCACTTGTATAGTCATAGAGATCTGAACTCAGTTCAGCATCTTTGCATTTTGTTGTCTTTGGTTTTTCAAAAACTTTAATCATCATTATCCTATGGACAGGATAGGTATAAAACCATCAAAACATCACATGATCACCATTTCATATGCTTACACATGCTGTTAATAAGAGTACCAAACTCTCCATATAGTAGTACCATCAAGTGCAAGCTTTTGTACTCAATGGATGCAGGAAGGTTTGTGCATAAAATTCTTATCTAGTGCCTACTCATCCAATATCCCCAGACTAATTTCCATCTTGTGGCTTTCCTGACCATAAAATAATAGAGTCTGTAGTTTTTGAAAAACCAAAGATACCAAAATATATAGATGTTGAACTGAGTTCAGATCTGTATGACTATTGTTGAATGAGCTTGGCTTAGAACTATTATGTCATTTTCATCTTGGGATCCTAGCTTTATAGTTAACCAAATAGGTAAAATGTGGTTGCTGAAGAGTTGCATTAGATCCTAAGATCTAAGTACAGTGATCTCAAATCCAAAGCTCCTCACTGATGAAAGCCACAAGCTAGAAACTAGTCTGGGGATGTTAAATGAGTAGGCCCTAGATAAGAATTTTATGCACAAACCCTTCTGCATCCATTGATTACAAAGGCTTGCACTTGGTGGCACTACTTTATGAGAGTTTGGTCCTCTTATTATCAGCATGTGTAAGCATATGAAATAGTGAACATGTGATGTTTTAATTTCTAAAAATTTTCCACAACCATAATTTTATCTATTAACAGAAAGGTCTATTTATTATTAATAGATAAAAACAAGGTTGTAGAAGAATTTTAATATTTTTTTCATCTAGTATTGCAATATTATATGAATTTCTATTTTATTTATGATTACTAGTATAGCGTTAAGCATTATTTAATTTTTAATATAAAAAAGGATATTAGGTGTAAAATAGCTAATAAGAAAATACATATATTAATAATAAGAAAAACGTAGTTATTTGAAATACAATTTCTCATTTAAACTTACCATTAAAATTTAAATGCTTTATAAAACATTATTAAAAAAATTGACTAATGAATTTGTCCAAAATAAAATTCTCACTCAGGTACCTTTGATTTTTAATTTTTATCTGAACCTAAAAAAACTAATAAATGTATATGCTGTTTTAAGCCAATAAACATCACATGATCACCATTTCTTATGCTTCCTTATAACTGCTATTAAAATAGGCAAAACTCTCCATACAGTATTGCCACTCAGTGCATGCCAGAGTAATCAATGGATGCCAGAAGGCTTGTGCATAAAATCCCCATCTAGTGCCTACTCATCCAATATCCCCACACTAGTTTCTGACTATATAAGCTAATGAGCTTGGATTGAAAATATTATTGTGTCTTTAATTTAAGACTCATAGTTTGTAGTTAAGTAGAGATAAAAAGTGGCTGTTGGAGGGTTGCATTAGACCCTAAGATCTAGGTGCAGTGCTCTCAGATCCAAGACTCCTCACTGACAAAGGCCACAAGCCAGAAACTAGTCTGGGGATATTGGATGAGAAGGCACTAGACGGGTATTTTATGCACAAGTCTTCTGGCATCCATTGATTATTCTTGCTTGTACTGAGTGGCAATACTGTATGGAGAGTTTTGCCTGTTTTTATATGCTGTTTTACCACATTCTTTTGAAGAATTAATTAAGTGAAACATTTTCATTTTTTTTTTTTGTGCTCACATGGAAAGAATCTGTTGTCTGGATTACTTCTGAGTATTCTATTTGGCATTTCTAAAGATGAATCTGTCAGTTATCCAGTGGCATGTCTTTAATCGATGTAGTGGATGAGTCACATTCTTGGTAAAAATTAACTTACCTGTACTAATTTATCAATAAATAATAATCTTTAAAAAAAATAAAAAACCTAAAGTATTAGAATAATTCGCAAAGTTAGAATAATTATGACCGGACAATTAAAACAAAGCAGCGCTATTAGCAAACTTTATATTTAAAAAAGTTTTTTGAATTCAATTAAATGATTTGAATACGAATTTTATATTTAAAAAATTTGAATTCAAATTAATTTATAAAAAAATATTATGCATAAATATAAATAAAACATTTTTTTAAATAATAATAAAAAATAGTAAGCAAAAGCAATTTTTGACATTCAGATTATTTAATTCAAATCTTTTATTTATATCGTATTCATAATTTTTTTTTTTAATTAACTTGAATTCAAAAACCCAATTTTAAATATAACGTTTGCTAAATCTGAAGTGATACTTCACAAGCAATAAAAATATATTCGCAAAATTAAAATAATTATGATCTGACAAGGACAATTATGTCACAGCAGTGCTAATCCTGAAGTGCAGCACTTAGCGAATGTGAAAAATATCAAAACTTTAACTTGCATCCATGACAAAACAATATCAGTGACAGTGCTATAGGCAAGTAACTATACTTTGCACATGCGATTTACAAAGTACAAGTGTCATTTGTTTCAGCACATGGATGCGGTATTTAAAATTGTCTTACTCTTTCGTGTAATTGTGACTATATATAGAAAGAGCTTGCAAAATAAGCTCTTAACAAGTGTTGAGAATATCCTCAACCCCAGACTGGTTTCTGCTTCTGGCATTGTCAGTGAGTTGCCATGATATTCAGCATTAGATTAGAAATACTAGGACAAGCCCAGCACTTTATCTAATGTATAACTATTGAGTAAAAAATCTGAAATTGTCTGACATCCATATGACTTCTAATCCAGCTATCAAACTCAAATAGCCATATGGGACTGAACTAAGTTCAGATACACCATATATTAATAGCTTTAGCAATATAAAATAGCCAAAGCCTTAATAGCAAAAAATAAAATGTTAAAAAAAATCAAGTCAGATGTCACATGACCTAATTTAATAAAGCTCATATTTACAAATGATATATGTAGAGAGCTTGCAAAATAAGCTCTCTATATATATTATTTAAGCTTATTTAATTAGGTTATGTGACATCTGATTTGATTTTTTTATCATTTTAAGTTGTGACTATTTATTGGAGTAAGTTTTAACAAATTAATAAGTGTATTGTTTTGTACCTTGTGTTTCAACTTTTTAATCTTCATATATAAGTAAGTATTCATAAGTATGACTTATAAGCAATAATAATAAAATAAATAAATTGTGTTTATACATATATATCTATGTATATTATTAAATCAGTAATTTGTAATCTATATATATATATATATCTGTAGTTTGATTATAAACTGCTTCCCCAATTGTCATGGTATGTCTCTGCAGTTTCCTCTTCTTCCTTGTACAGCTGTTTTCACTCTTTTTATTGGGACTTTTTTTTTTAAATGTAAACTAATTGCAGTTTTAGTAATTATTTAAATTATCATTACTCAATTATAAAAGTTTAATTCTTGCAGTTCTTTTCAAATTTTACTATTTTAACTTTCTATTCCAGTTCTATGCATAACATTGATAGCAAGTATATGCTCTTTGATCAGTTCAGTCCATAAGTGAAAAGACATTTAAAATTAAGGCTGTTCTTCTGGAAGGTTCAAAATAAGCTTTCATTAAGTAGACTACTAAAAAAATTTTATCTATGTAAGTTTTAACACAAGCTTACATCCTGATGAATCAGCTTAGCTACTTTATTTATTTAAGACTAGTTATCCATTCTTAACATCCTACTAACAGTGATTTTTTTCCATAAAGTTATGATTTTGTGATCAACAATTACTTTGTATAGTGATATGGCTTATTTTTCTTCTTTATTTCTACTTGTTTTACTGGATATTTGTCATAGTTTTTATTGGCATGGATTTAGTTGACAACTGTTTTTTCCCAAAGTCAATCTGATCTGGGGTTTTTTTTTCCAAATTACAGTTTACCTACTTTTCTAAACCTATGACACAACAAGATCAAATAATAAGTATCTTTTTTTAAAAAAAAAACCAGTTAATTTTGCTTTACCTGACTATTTTCAAATGTTAATCATTTAATTATGGCTCATTAAGTTAAATATCATTAATTAACTTACAAATCTAAAATCATAAATTTATAAACACAATAAATCTATTATAAAGCAAATTTTAATTGAATTTTTGTTTCCATGTTTTTTAAACATTCATTTTGTTTTAATCCTCAACAGCTACAAGTTACATGTAATACTACTAAAAATTTTCATATTCATTAATGTCATAGAATTTTATAAATTAAAGATGTGTTCATTTCTGTCTTTCTAGATGTATCTGTATTTTGTGAAAAAAAACATTTAATTTGAACTTTTATGCCACTTTGGGGAGAGGGAAGTCAGTTGTATTTTTATATTGGACTATTTCCATCATCTAATATGTGTGTTGAATGTCTTTAGAAACGTTTAATTTTATTTAAATATTCCAAATGCATTCAACTGTTAGTAATATCATAGCAAACAAGTTAGTATATGCACCAACTGTTAGTAATATCACAGCAAACAACTTTTAGTAATATCACAGCAAACAGGCTAGTATATGCACAATGTTTTGAGAGGTATTTTCTCTCCTCTTTTTCAGGTGTTGCTGGCCTGACTAGTGACAGTACTAGCATGGATTCGAACCTGGGTTTTTAGATTCTTGATTATTGAATTTTTTAAGGTAATTCTCTAACCAACTGAGGCATCCTGCCAAAGGCAACAGTATGTAGTAATTTCATATACTTATCTATGAGGTTCCTCCTGATTTCTCCACTTTTTCCTCAGAGCAAAGTTGATTAGTGGTTTCCATACATTATGTATAGTCACACTAGGTTGGCTTGTGGTATTTTTTGCCATTGTCATGTGAGAAGCTTCTTTAAATTTTTTTCTTTGTACTTTTTCTTCTTTATCCAATATTTTTGTATTTTCCCAATCGAACATATGTTCATTGGTACATGCATGGTCTGCTACCTTAGACACATCTGTTTTCTCTCTTCTAATCATCAGTTTATGTTCTTGCAAGCACTTTTGAATGGAACAGCTGGTCTCACCAATATTGGAATATTTAAATAAAATTAAACTTTTCTAAAGACATTCAACACACATATTAGATGATGGAAATAATCCAATATAAAATACAGCTAGAACACCATCATCACAAACCTTCAGAAAAAGGGAAGTTAGTTGTTTCTATAATTCTGTAGTCTAAATGTAAGTAATTTTATTCTGTTCAATCTATGGTTATATTTTTATATAAATATTATAATACTTTTTATATGTTTATAATAAAATAAAATAAAATTTATTTTATTGTTATAACTGAATATAATTTTATTTAAACAAAGCAATCAACTCATCCTAATTATGAATAGTATAAACAAAAGTAAGTTTTATTTTTCCATTTTTATGATGTATAATTATATTATTTTTATTTTTTTATACAAATATTTTGTTTTCTAAATAATGTTTATAGTAAATATTATTTCATTATAGTAATAATAACTGATCATAATTTTACTATAAAAAAGCAATCTATATACACTAATTTTATTACTCCATTTTTTTGGCAATTTATGGTTATATTTTTATATCAATATTATAATGTTTTCTTTTCTATTTAGAAGGTAATAATTCTTCCTCACTTGCAATATATTATGAATCAGTGATGTTAAATATGAGGATACTCTCATTTCAGCCACAAGATAAAGACTTTGAGAAAATAAGACTGACTATCTTATTTTCAAACCTAAATGCATTTATATAGGCTAATCTTAAATGCCTTGGAATGAGAGTGTAAATATATATTAAATCACTCATTTTACATCCATTTTTTTAATAATCTTATTAACACTTATGAAATATTAAAATTTATATTACACTATGTAATGATCAATGTAAAATTCATTGATCATTACATAATTTAACATCTTCTAAAACTAGCATAAAGTAAATTTTAATATTTAATAAGTGTTAATAAGATTATTAAAAGAAATGGATGTAAAGTGAATAATTTAATATATATATATATGTGTGTGTGTAATCTTATAAATATGGTAATTAGAAATATATAAAGTAATAACTTTAAAAAAAATTTATCCACTTAGGAACATTTTGTCAACTAACACTTTGAAAGACTAACCTTCCCACAATTCTGTGACCTTAACATTTGCTGTCTGTCTGTTAATTAAGTCTTGTTTGTATTTGTATATCAGCATAGCTTCCTTTATTTTCCTTTTGTTGTTTTTTTTTTTTTCAATTTGCAATATTTTTATGTTTTTATAATTGAAGTTTAAATCATAAATACATGACTTATTATGGACATAAAAAATGGATGCTGAAACATTATTATTCACTTTGCAATTTTGTTTCATTTTCTGAACCCTTTTTAATAACAGCAAGTGCTCTTTAGTTCTTTTTTCAAATGTGCATCTCAATTCCCCTATATATCCACTATCACACCCACATATCCATTTATAAATGATTCAGTTATTATTTATAAATGAGGTTTTATTTTTAGAATTATTTATTAATTTGTTTAATGTAGGAGGTGCATAAAATGCAATGTCACATATACCTTTATAAATTTTCCTGATAAAATAAACAAATTTTAAAGTTATTACTTTACATATTTCTAATTATTATATTTATAAATATTCAATTAGAAGATTACTTATATTGATTTGAGGAAATACAAACATCGAATTATAATATATATATTCATGCTTTCATTCCAAGACATTTAAGATTGATCTATGTAAATGCATTTTGGTTTAAAAATGAGGTGGTTGTTTTTATTTTCTCAAAGGCTTTATCTTGTGGTTGAAATAAGATTATTCTTGTATTTAACATCATTGATTTATAGTTTGGTGCAAGTGAGGAAGAATTATTACATTCTAAATAGAATTACAATCTGATACTGTGTTAGTAAAATTTATTGATCATTATATTATGACTTTGTAAGTATTTAATAATTGAATATAATTTTACTAAAAGAAAGCAATCAACTTATCTCACTTAGAGGCTTATAACTGAAAGTAATTTTATTTTTCTATTTTTTTGCAATACTTATTGAAACTAATGCTTATAATTAAAAAAAAAATCAAATTTGAAACCTTAATTATATCATAAAATAATATTTATCTTAACACATACCACTATTTTATGTTAAACAAATGATGTAGCCATTGCAGGTTAATAAAAACACATTTATGCTGTAGGACTACATATGTTTATTTAATCTTTGATATTTGATTTTAAATAATTTACAGCCTTGTTAAACTATTTCACATTTAATTTTTGAATAATTATATATGAGTGTTTTGTTAACATTCATTTCTATTTTTTTTCTTTTTAAGCATCATAAATATATATATAAGCACACATATGTTGTGTCATAAGACCAATTCATTTCACTATTAAAACAACTTGTTTTATTTTGATATTTACTTTACAAAGATTTTAATGAAATGTCTGCTATTAAGAATATCTAGTAAATGTTTTGGAAAATTATACTAATAGAGAAAACATGAAGGAATGCTTTATTAATAAAGTGAAATCTGTAATCCCAAACTAATTAAAAATACGATACACAAGATATAACATTGAAATGTGAGGCAGGTTTGACAATATTCATATTAAATCACAAAAGAAAAAACTGACATTCACAAAACAGACATGACCACACTGACTTCAAATGGTACTAGAAAATGTCTGACAACAAACAAATAACAGTCTGATAATAATGGCATTACATTCTTTGGTGCAGTTTGGTTTGTGCTTAGAACCACTTTAGAAAATGTGAAAAGATAATTTTAATTTTATACACCTTGAAGTATTAATATAAGCTTGTGGTTAAGACCTGTAGAGGTCCCTACCTTCACATTTTCAACTGCACATGCTTTAGGTTTATTGCCTTAGTAAATATATAATATAAATAAATTCATGAAAAGGGGAAAAAGTTTTAACTTTTAAATTTGATATTAGGCAAATGATAATGGCTATTTAGATTTATATCACAGTAGATTTAAATTATATCATGGATGTAAATGTATCATGCTCAAACCTCCAGTTAGAACATATTTACAATGATCAAAGCAATGTTAAATCAGAAAATAGTAGTTATTGGCTGGCAATAAATAATTTTACCTTGGTTGGTATGTTTTGTCTGAAGAATGTAAGCATAACGAATTGTGTATTATAATTTATATATGATAGCGTAGCTTTCGACATTTTTCAGTTTTATAATGCTCTTACGATTTCTCTAAATGAACATTTTAATAGGAACTCCAATTCGCAGTAGCATTGAGATAGTGGTTAAAAAAAGAGTATATTTTTAAGATCGATACTGCAAACAAGTATAATTTTTTTACCTATATTATTATGAATAGTTCAAGTAAACACTTCTGTCTTTGTCTTCTATATATTCTAATATTGAAATTTTTATTTAGCTTTACAAATTGTTATTAAATATATGTGTCTGGGATTATTTTTTTTGTTTGATATTTGAAAAGTCTGCTTTGAATGAGGTGATAATCCATTTTTTTTTATAAATACTTTTACTACAGACATTTTCTACTAGATCATTTAAACTATTCAATTTTTATATAATTTTACTTAATATTTTATATTTTAGTCTATCTGTCTGGATCAAATCATATAACTCAATTTTCACCCACTTCCCCTATTTCTGATCTACTTAAACTTTTTCATACATATATATTCCCAATGTCAATACAATTTTTTAGAGTTTGCAAACAATTTAAAAAAAAAAAAATAACAAATAATTTAAATTTTTAATTTTATGTATGACCCTGATATTAGTGCTATCTATTGGCACTTCTTGTAATTTAAAACTGAATTCTTCATTGAAAACTGTTTTTGATAAATCAGTGTTACATATATAAAACTAAAAAGTAGAAAATAATATATACATAAGAAAAATTAAAGAAACATTTTTATTTACATAAATGCACAAATAGAAGTGTGGGCCACTATGGTTTAGAAATACTTATACTTCCACTGTCTATCAACTTTTATGGGCATATTATCAAACAATAATTATAATTTAACATTTTTTAAAAAATATTCTTTATTATTTTGCTACTATGTATATGAAAAAAATATACCTAATTTTGACTAAATGCAAGTATAATTTATATTCTTGCTGTTTTAGATGCAATCATAAAGGACTTGAAGACTGATTTTCAAACTCCTTTCATCTATCCTCATACATGTAAAAAAGATAAATGATCTTCAATATACATATTTTATGCTGAACCAGCACTCATCGGTTGATCTAAATCATTATCTTGCATATATATATAACTAGTGCTTTGTTTATATTATGATAGCAAATCTTCAAACTTATAATTAATATAAAGTGAACAGTGATTATAGATATGTGTTGTATATGATGATCTGGACCATCTGATAAATGCTAGTTCAGCACAAAATATGTATATAGGAGATTATTTATCTTTTGCATGTGTATGTAACCACAGGTGTCAGTTATATAGGATAGAGAATAGCTAAAGGGAGCTTGAAAGTCTGTCTTCAAGTTCTTTGTGGTTTCATCTAAAACTGCAAGTATATCAATTATACTTGTACTCAACCAAATATTACAGATTCAGCCTGTATTCTGCTCATCCCTCTTCTGTGTATTTAAATGGATAAGGTCTTATACATGAAAGGTCAGAATGACTTAGTTAGCATGGGCATGGCAATAATATTATCATCAACAAGGAATTTGGGTGTTCCATCATCAGATTTTCAATAGTATGGATAACTCAAGAGTTGGAGGGTGGAGTAAATTGAAACCTGCCCATTAAAGTTTGAAGATTTGTTATCTTAATATACACTGAAGACTGATTATATATATATAAAAAGTTGTGATCTGGACCAATTGATGAGTGCTAATTCAGCAGAAAATATATATATTGGAGATCATGTACCTTTTTCACGTGTATGTGCTCATGTGTGTCAGTTGTATGAAATAGAGGAGAGGTGAAAGAAGCTTGAAAGTTTAGCTTCAAATTCTTTATGCTTATACTTAATTTTTATAGACTTATTCATGGAAACACTAAGTCCAAAAATGTTACTATGATAATACCCAAGTCAGATTCCCAAAAGAATCATTTAAATAATTTTTCAACTAATTCCCATTTTCTTCCAACAATGCTAATCTATTCATCAGGTACAAAAAATGATTCTTTGATGATCTAGCTTGTAGATTATGTTAGTTTACTTAGTCTTGTTAAAGTTATTAAAGTCTAATTTCCATGTCCCATACTTCTATTTATAGTATCTGAAAAAAAAATTTTTTTTCTTTTCAGTGCATTTATGTGAATAAAAACATTTCTTCAATTTCTTTTTTATTCCAAAATATTGATGGGCAAATGTTAAATAGTTAATATCTGTTGAGATCTAAGAATACCATGTCTCCATAATGTTTATCATCTGTTGATTTTTATGCTACTTAAAGCAACCTTCATGATTATAATTAGTGGAGACAATTCATCTTACTTCTGGTCTTCATCACTTTTTCCACCATCATTGTTTTCAAGCACTATATAATTTCTAATGAATTATATTTAAGAAATAAATTAATGCACATAGAAATATATACATCAATGATTATGAGAGTAGCATAACTCTCAAAAGTGTTCAGCATTATTTTGATATTTTAATTATAAATAATAAACTTCTTTTCAGCTGCATATTAATGCACATCTTAATCCATTACTTGCCATAAAGTAGAAGTATAAACATCATATCATTATAGATACAAATTCTAATCACAATACTTAAAAAGCTCATTGCTCCAATTACTATACTATGTAAAAAGATTTAAATTGCTCTGTAATAGCAATACATTTTGAAATCCTTATCATCAAACTTCCAGACAATGTAAAAATTATTTTATATTATTGTTAGTTATGGTACAATCTTTTATAAATCAACCTTTTTCGATATGGCTGGTCATGTAAATTCATTTCATTAATTAAATCTTTATTAATAAACTATACATATTGTAATGGGAGAGAGTGTAAAAGGTAAATATTGGGAGGTGAGGAATCATCATCATCCCTATAAAATGAACACAAATATAAAAGAGAGGAGTTTAAACATTCCCATACCTCAATAAATATACAAGAAATAAATATAAGAGAATAAATATAAATGAGCATAAGATCAACAAAGAATAAATCAATATCAATAGTTATACTAATAATAAATTATAAATTACAAATTACCCAAAAAACTACTCCAGAATTACTCATAAAGTCAAATCAGCAATCAACAGTCAACCCTTATGACTGGATTTAAAATAGGTACATTATAAACAGGCTGATCACCTTGCCACTGCCAAACTTAGGGCATGTTATAACACAATCATGTAGTTATGCATACTTAAGTACTAATCAATCACTCACAATAAAAAAATAATGCTATGACACTGATACATGCTAATCATTAATGGTCTGGATATAGGTCACTATAAATGAACAGGCCAAATTTAATTTCTAATAAAAACACAGTATCATAAATGGACTTTAAAGACAATTCCTTTGAGCCATACAAAGAATTATCTAGATATCCAAAGACTAACACAAACTTCTACATCCATATAACATAACTATTAAGGCTCTTTAGAGTTAACTCAAGATCATAAGACTCAAGGGAGTGTAATTGTGTGAACAAGAAAAACAAATATAACAGACTAAATACTCTCCTTTATTTAAATAAAAATAATTTTACTGGTAAATAATTTTAAAATCCCTAAAACATTAGCTGTAATAAAATCAAGTTACATGTACTTCCAATTTATAGAACAAATAGCTGGAGGAATAAATGTTTAACATTAGATTTTTTTTAAAGAATTTAATAAGGTAACTGATTACTAATTAAAAAAATAAAAAATGACATGATGATATAATTTAAATGTATACATTCTTATCAAAAAATATAAATTTATATTTTAAAAAATAAGTATTCAATTAACTTTTATTCATTAAATTAGTCAACCTTTTGTTCTTCATTAAATTATTCCCCGTTTAAAAGCTAGAGTTGGAAAGCAACTTTTATATCAATAGGAGATAAATTTTAACTTATCTTAATCCTTTGTATAAATTTGGAGGGAAAATAAATAAATAAAAAACATATTTCAAAAGATAATGTTACAAAATAAAATTATTTATTATGACTAAGTATTATTTACAAAAGAAAAATGTACCTAACAAAAATAAAATTTTAAATTGGCTGAATTTGGGAGGGGGGGAATAATATAAAACCAAAAAGCATGTTTCAGTTTTAAAAAGTTACTAATAAAGTTATTATTATCAATTGCTACTTAATCTAAAACTCATCTATAAATTTAAATATAATGTATACACTAATATACCTGTTTACCAAAGATTTTTTTTTCTTTGGAGTCCTTCATGGACAGTTGTAATATTTTTCCATGTTGGTTTTCTTCTTCTTGGCTTTCCATTAACACTTATTTGCATGCTAATTCACAGTCAAATTTCTTTAATTTTGCAATAGAATATTTTCAGACTTCTATATAGAAAGAATTTACCCATGTTCTTTTTAATAATTTTTCAGGTCAGGCAAACACATAAAAACAGAGACACTCATGGTCTTAGGAGGTGCAAGGCCTATTGCAATTACTTCAGGAGTATTCTTTTTTTTAAATTTTTAGTGAAGGCTACATAGAGATTAGTTAAACTTAGCACATAATTTTCTTTAACATTTTAAAAAATATCTTTTACAACTAAAACTTTTCTTCCACAGTTAAGTCAAGAAAGACTTCTACTGTTCCTTCAACAGCTGGATCAAGACATCTCCTGTCCTTTTCAATATCTTGATTAAAACTGACCTTTTTAAAAAATACTGAGAGTTACTAATTTACCCACTCCCTTATTTTTTTTGGAAGAATCCTGTCTTCAACCAATTACAATCCTGTCTCTTACATATTCAAACTAACCACAACCAATTAGATCTATTTTTACGAAAAAAATAATTGTTCAGTTATTTCACTCTTTTTTAATTACAAAACAAATCAAAAAATTCCCTTGCCAAAAACAAAATAAGATAATCAGTTAATTACATAGACCTGATAAACAATGACTATTGTTTTGAAGAGAGGTAAAGAGAAAAAAACAACTCTAATCAAAACAAAAATTTAATAGAAAGTGTTAAAAAAAATTTTCTTTAAAAATATTATCAAACATAAAACTTTAGTTACTACTCTTTTAAAAAGTTAAAATTAAAATTTGTTGAATAATTTACTGAATAAATTTTTTCTCTCAGTATTTTTTCAAATCAAAAATTAAAACTGGTAATTAGTTATAATTACTGAAGAGAGAAAACAAAAGAAATTGTTTAATGAATTTTACACCTTTCTCTTGCTTTAACAGGATTTTCTAACTTTCTCTCTTTTACAACTCGTAACAAATTATAATGTTATTCACCTTATTATTCACAGAAAATCATTAAAATTCTCATATCATGTGGTACTAAAAAAATATTTAATTAAATCAACTAGCCATTATTATAAAAAAGCATATAGGAAAATAAAATATTTTGCCATTAATTAAATACATTCTAAATTTAAGAAGCTTATAATATCGACATGGCCAGTGAGCCAGTGTCTACAATATTCTAATATCCCACCTTTAAAATGATAAAATAATGAAATGGGGACCCACATTTTATTTATTATTTTAACTTTCTTTTAATGGTCATCTCATTACAAGTGTTGTCCAAAGTTGTAGGGATATGCAGGTAAATATAACTCATGCATAGTTGGTGATCATCACTTTTATTGCTGGGGTCATATTGTCCGACTATATGATTTTCATTGTTTTATATTTCACTATTAAAGTCGTTATTATTTTAACTATTTTTAGTCAATTTTTTTTCTATTTTAGAAGAAACTTGAGAACATATTAATAAATTATATATTTAAAATTGAATAACTGCTATATAAACAGTTGTGATACTATATAAAGATTGGTGGCATTTTAGTAAACTGAAGAAGAATCCTGAAATGTATTGCATACTTCATAATAATTGGATGGATTCTTACATAATTGGTGATTGAGTAATAAATACTTTATGTATTGTAAATGGAATTTGCGTCTATTAAAGTTTAAGATATATTTCTAAATGTATTAATTTATTACATCACATATTTTAACTATTCGTTTATTAATCAAAGTTAAATTAATAAAATGTTTTATACGATTCTTTCCTGATCAGTGATTAGCTGTATTTAAGTAGGATGAATTATAAGAGAGTTGATAATTGACGCTCTAATATTAAGATGAATATAATTATCTTTATTAATATATGAAGATCAGTTATTATACTATGTAAAAATTGATGGCATATTATATAGATAATGAGAAAAGGTTTTGAAATCCATTGCATATTATGTAGGTATTGATTAGAAGATATGGTGGTCAAACAATGAATGTTTCAACCACTGTGATTGGAGTTTACATCTACCCAAGTACGTTTACATACATCATCATCAACCATTATCAATCCACTGCAGGATGAAGGTCTCTCCAAGTTTAATCCATCTTCTCCGATCTTTAGCTTCTCTTCTCCACAACACCCCTGCACATTTTCTTATTTCATCCATCCATCTCACATGTGGTCTCTTTCTGGGTCTTTTACAATCTCTTGGAATCCAGTTTAAAATTTCAATTGTCTATCTATTATCATCTCTTCTAGCAATATGTCCAGCCCAACTCCATTTCAATTTTTAATTTATTCAATAAGGTCAGTAACACCTGTTTGTTGTCTTACCCATACATTGTGTTTTCAATCTCTTCTTGTTACTCCCAACATACATCTCTCCATACTCCTATATATATATATATGGGTGTGTGAATTTAATTTTAGTATTACATATAACATTCTATTAATGTGTTTGCATTGAGATTGCAATCTAATAAGTACAGAATTGCTAAAAAGTTTATTAACAGTGTTTTTTGATAACTCCAAAACCAAAAACTGCTTATATATATAAAATCTAATTTTAAACTAGATAGTTCATAAATAAATCACATGAAAGCAGCCCACACTTATCTACACTAAGAATCTTCAATATGACGTCATGGCAACCTTTATAAATAAAAGGTGGACCACCCACTTAAAAAAAGTATGAGAGAGGTATCCACCTTTTACTTATAAAAATTACCTTGCCAATAAATTGAAGATTCTTGGTATATATAAGCATGGCTTGTTTTGTTGTGATTTAAATATATATATATATTGTGTGTGTAACATCAAACAAAGTAATATATATATAATAAAACAAAGTATTGGGATTATTCTACTAGCGTATAAATAAATAACTGCCATTTCCAATATCATTTCAATGTGAATGGTCAACTGTTCATTTACACAATTTATATAGATTATATATGTGTGTGGGAGATGATAATCCTGACCAACTGATGAGTGCTGGTTCAGCACAAAATATGTATATTGGTGATTATTTATCTTTTCTACATGTGTGTGGTCATGGGTATCAGTAGTATGAGATAGCGTCGATAGTTGAAGGTTTCTTGAAAGTCTAAATTCAAATTCTCTATATTTACAATTTATATAGCTTAATTAATAAATTGTTCATAATATTTATTAAAAAGCAGTTTTGTTTTCCTCCTTAAATCAATTTTTACATGTAGAATAAAAACATTGTCAAAACAAAAACTTTCAAACCAAGTAACAGAATATTCTGCAAACACAGCTTTATATCCTAATCACAGAATAACTTAATTTTTTTATACAATAGTTTATGTTCAATATTTATTTAATGTACATTTTGATTCACCATTATAACTTGACTTATACTTGCATACCACTTTATATAACATTACATTTGTTAATGTTATCAGCACCATCCTTTTCATTAATAATTAACCTTTCATTATTTGGTGATATGTTAAAATGAGAAAAAACAATTGTTATAACCATATAATTCATTTTGCTATTTATAAAGAATAATGAAATGCATTTTTTCAATAGTTTATTTTCTTCATTTATATTTAAATACAGGTATACTTTGTATCCCTGAAGTTTAAATATAATTGTAGGAAAGTTGAACCCAGATGTTCAAGCTCTCTTCAGCTATCCAATCTATCTCATACAACCAATACACATGACCACACATATGTAAAAAAGATAAATGATCTCCAGTATATGTATTTCATGCTGAACTAGCACTCATCAGTTGGTCCAGATCATCATCTCCCACACACATAAATTATTATGGTCTTTTCCTTTATATTCAATGTTTAATAAATCATCAACATGTCTTTCAATGTTAGATAACTAATCACTTTGAAATTTTTATAATATATAACTTTCTAAAAAAAAATGTTTTAAATCCAACCAATTTAAATTTTAATTGTAGATATTACTAGAAAAGGCAGTCATGTTAATAGCATTATTTATTTTTATGTTATTAGATTGAAACTTGTAGAATTGATTGGAGTGTTTTGTTTTACTATATATACATAATTAGAGTAATCCTTTATTAAAATTAAATATAATAAAATTATGTATAGTTTGCATATGTGCATTGGTATATATGCATTGATAATATAAAATTTAATCACTTATTTTCAGATACAATGAAGTCACAAACTATCAATACATACAGTTTTGATATAGTTTATCCCCCAAAAATTAAATAAATAAGCAAAAATATTGACATTTGTAAGTTTAATATATTTTTTGATACATGAGTAGCCATTAGTTCATCTCTGAGTGACATACAAAATGCATTTAAAAGAAATATATTTGTAAATAAATTTGACATTATTAACCAGCAGCCATTTTTATTATCTTGGAGCGCCATTTGTGATCATGTTTATTAATAAAAGGTCATCAATTCATGTTAAAAGTATATACATTTTATGCAGTATTTCACATAATAAAATATTTTCTAAGTATAATGCTAAAAGTTTTACAAAATTTAAAAACATGCTTAATGTTGATACTGACTTAAAAATATCAAAACAATTAGAGAAATCACAGTTTCTCAATAACAAGGTTCCTATTATATTTCTATAGGAGAAAAAAGTTATTTACAAACGGGAATATTTCCCATAACATATTCAATTGCACTGAAAAACAGATGTATTGCCATTCATTTTATTTTAAAAATAAGGTACAATATGGTTTTTTTTTCTTATTTTTTAGTGATTGAATGACTAAGCACAAACTCAATAAAATATGTGCCCCCTCATTTTATTATTAATAATTATATTATTATATTTTTTAAAAAATTGTTTAAACTAAAATTTTAATTTATATGTGCATACTGTATATATAGAAAAGTGGGTGTTATATATTTGAGCATGTTGAAAAATTCAGTAAACAATATGTATCCTATTCTACTCAATGTTTATTCACATTATGTGAGCTATTATATAGTTGTATGCAGGGGGGGTGGAACAAAGTATAACAGTTCATGGTTCCACTGCACTATTTGACTTATTGAATTTTTAGTGTGGTGCACCTTATTCTTAGTTTTTAAAGATAGTAAGTTAATCAGACTACAACTTAGAACAATTAACAGCTACAAATACATGATTAAATTTTAGTTCATTAATACATATATAAGCATATCCATAACTTTATGACAAGTACTTCCGGGTGTGATATGATAGATCCCACTACTGTAAAATCATGCCATAACTGGATTGAACAAGTAAAACAATGAACAATGCAACTTGTTAAAAGTGTGTTTTATTGGTAAACGTATGGTGATCTTGAGCATGGTTTTTGTGGAAAAGGTATAGTCTGTGTATGTTATAAGAATTATCACATGATCACCCATCCATTGATTACTCTGGTTGGCACAGGTTGGCACTACTGTATGGAGAGTTTTGCCTTTGTTTATAAGAATTATCTCAAAGACAGTATAAAAATGCACAATGTTGATATGGCCAAGAATAGAATACATTCAAGAGTTACAATTGTTAAAAATTTTTAGAAACAAGCATTGCAAAAACATCAAATAAACAAGAAAATGGACTGATATTTTCTATACATTGATGCATTTGTCGTATATGGACTGATTTTATAGACATTTAAAATCCATCTCTGAATAGTTTTCTTTTTCTTAGAGTTAATGTGACCATATTCATTTACAAATGGCTGCTGTGTGTGTTTATATATGTATTCAAGTATCAGAAATGATAGATTGAGCTTTAGAATTCTTTAGTTCTTACATCCATTACTCTATTATTGTGCTAAAATGCTTTGGTTAAATACTTACATAAGTTCAATTTATGAGTGAAATAGGATAATTTCACTTTCGAGCCCAAAATTCAAAACAATCAAATATTCTTTTATTCATTTTCTCTGCTATCCAAGTCTCTGCTTAACAAGATAACTGGATCAAATGAAGATCTTTATAATTCTCTTGTTTAGATCAGGATCCAGTGCTTCAATGCAAAAGTTATAGCTTCTCAAGAAGACCCCTTTGTGATAGTTACACTTCTGCTGGTCTCCTACTAAAAGTTTACACTTTCAGCATCCGAGGTTTCACCAATTTGTTTCCGATTTTATTGTCAATAACGTCATAAACTTTGGATGTTACTATTGTCTTGGTATTTTAATGTTAATCTTCATATCAATTTGAGTGATAGTGTTTTTAATTTTATTTTTTATTACTGTAACTAGACTTTATTGGATTTCCTGTCAATATTGCTCGATCATCTTCAGATTTAATTGTTCACGTTTTCAGCCTATGTACATTATGATATTTTCCTGCTTGTTTAAGTGAAGAGGTAGACTGGCAGATTTTGGAGCAGGTTCACTGGTCATTTCTATCATTTCCAGTTCTCAAACTTCTTTTTCAAGCAATAGATTACATGATTACTATTATTATAATATTAATAGTTTTTTTTTTTCATATGCCATAGCATCATTCGGGAGGTGAACCCACAACCGTCTGCAACCAACTACTTGCTTGCAAGGCGGCTGCGATGACCTCTTGGCTAACAACACTTTGTTGTCAGAAACTTACATTAATGTGTTTTGCTTTATTATCTAATCAATTATTCTTGATTGTTTGTAAACCAGATAATGAGATCATGAGAAACCCTAAAAGAATTCTGGGAAAGTTAGAAGCGTTTTCTTAGTTACATACAATGAAGTTTTAAGCCTTAAAATAAAAAAGAAGTTTTTATGTATTTAAATTTAATTTACCACTTTTAATGGCCATGAAGTAATTAGGGAATCAATATTCTTAATTAAAAAGACGGTATGCATAAACTAATGTTGTTGTACAAATAAAGAATATTATGAAATGCAGGCATAATAAGAAAGGATGGTCTGAACTTTTGCACTGATAGATGGTTTCAAAATGGTGGCATTAAGATGATGGATGCACTGCACTAGTAAAAATAAAAACATTCAAAATATCTGTTTTGTAACAATTTATTCACTCATCAACAAGATGTTATAAAAAAAATAGAAATCAATCTCCTTATAAAAGAATGAATGCTGTAATAGAAAAATATTGAGATATCAACATGAGAATAGAGATTTATGCAATTGATACCTTTTATTTAACTAATAAATGAAGGTTATTCATGAAATGCATATATAGTGAAAGAAAGTGACTTGAATTTCTGTGCTGATAAATTCTTGTGGTATGATAAAGCTGAGTTGAAGGGTGCATAGCTATAAAAAATATTTTCTGAGTTTAAATCAGTTGTCCCAGGTTTGTGGGTTCACTTCCGAGCCGATGCTTTGACACATGAAAAAAAAAATTTAAATTTGAAGTAAAGAGGATTTTCTATTTCAATAAACCCATCAAAAAGGCTATTATGGATTATGGAGAAAACTTGTTTAGCCTTAAGGGGATTATCAATTAGTAGTAATTGATAGCTTCCTGAAAAGTTATCTCTGTTTACATGGATATAATCTCTTAATTTCCCTTCTTTATTCAGCTAAAATTCATATTGAGATTAATACTCAAACCACTGGTTTATAAGTAAATAAAATACTCTCAATCCAGAGCAAAAGACACTTTGGAAAGTAATCATGAATTCTTGAAACAATCATGTTACTTTTTAATGCTATAATTTATATTATTTTAATTGATATTTGTGAAATTTTTTAATTTATACATTGTCAGTACCAGTTTAAGGAGCGAAATGTGTAAATATAAGATATTTCCAGTGATTTATATTATGTAATATAATGAGATTAATACTCAAACTACTGATATATTAAGTGAATAAAATACTCTCAATTAAAAAAACAAAAGAAAACATTTATAAAGAAAAGAATGGACCAGCTCTTCTTCTTATATTAATTACTCAACTTATATTAATCACAGGAAATAAACTAATATTTATATATTCACTCCTTGAATCAATATTGATAATGTGTAAATTGTAAATTTTCAAACAGGTCAAGAAAAAATATATAAATCAATTTAAAAATAGCTTTAAAAAGTAATACGATTGGTTCAAAAAATGATGCTTTCTTTCCAAAGTGCTTCACATAAACTTCTACATAAGAAGATGAAATAAAGAAAGAAGACGGTCATTTTTTTCTTTATAAAAATTTTTACCTATGCTTTGGATTGCATTTTATTTACTTAATCAACCAGTAGTTTGAGTATTATATATATATATATATTAATCACTGGAAATATATTCATATATTCAGATTTCAAGCTCCTTAAACTATTTACTCCATCTTATACAACTGATGCACATGACCACATACAGATAAAAAAAATAAATGATCTCCAATATACATATTTTGTGCTGAACCAGCACTCTCATCAGTTGATCCAGATCACCATCTCCCACATATATATATAATTATTAAAGTTTAAAGATTTGCTATCTTAATCTAAACTGAGCACTGACTGTATATATATATGTGGGAGATGGTGATCTGGACCAACAGATGAGTGTTGGTTCAGCACAAAATACATATATTGGAGATCATTTATTTTTTTCACAGGTATGTGGTCATGTGTATCAGTTGTATAAGATGGAGTGCATAGCTGTAGGGAGGTTGAAAGTCTGAGTTTAAGTCCTTCTAATTATATTAAGTTCAGTATAGACAATATACTTATATTTGAATATTATATATATATATGTTTTTTCTTTGCTGCAAATCTCTTTAAAATCTTCATGATTAGTTTGAACTAATGCTGAGAACACCAAAGTTAAAAATGGCAGGCTTCTGCAATACTTTTATAGCTAAGAAAAATTAAAAAGAAATGTAGTGTGCTCTCCTGAGTAAAATTATTGTGCTCAACTTATTACGGTAATGTTTCATCATCATCATCATCATCATCATCATTATTATTATTATTATTATTATTATTTGCAATATCAATGGTATTTCCAAAAATCCTATCATTTGTAAAAATCATTTTCAATCCATTACAGAATGAAGGTCTCTTCAAGTTTAATCTAGTTTCTCCAATCTCTAGCCTCTCTTCTCCACATCACACAGCAATTTTTTTCATTTCATCTATCCATCTCTTTCTAAATCTTTTACAATGTGTTGAGATCCTACTTAAGATTTCAATTGTCCATCTATTATCATCTCTTCTAGAATATGTCCAATCCAACTCCATTTCAGTCTCTTAAATTCTTTCAATGATGTTAGGAATACCTGTTTGTTCTCTCATCCATGTATTTTGTTTTCCATTCTTTCTTGTTGCTCCTAACATATATCTCTCCATACTTACTTGAGTGGTCTGAAGTCTCTGTGTTGCTCTTCTGTTAAGAGTCCAAGCCTCAGAGCTATAAGAAAGAACTGGTAAAAATATACGTTTTTCAGGAAAATGATAAAAAAAATTGTTTACACATGCGTTGATATAAATATATATCAATCATTAAATACCGCATAAATATGTAATAATGCTAACTATGATTTGTCTGACAGAAACATTTATGTAACAAGAAGCTAGTTGACTTTTTTCTTCAAACGTTGTCCCTTGAACATCGGTACATTTCTATAAAAGGTGTAGGTAAATAATATGAACATTATTATTATTATTATATATATAGCTATTTTTAAAATTTCACGACACCGAAATTTCAATAATAATAGTTTAGGTATAAAACTAACTTAGAGTACGGATAATTATAAAATACTTAACCGGCAGAGGAGAAATAACGTATCAGCTTTAAATTTTCCATAAATTGAAATTTTACTAATAATAGGTTAGGTTAAAACTAAATTAGACTACGCGTAGTTATAAAATATTTAACCAGCAGAGGAGAGATAAAATATCAACTATAATATATATAGCTATTTTTAAAATTTCAATGAATTGAAATTTTACTAATAATAGTTTAGGTAAAAACTAAATTTGAGTACGCATAGTTATAAAAATATTTAACCGGCCGAGAGAAAATATCAAAATATGCTACTAATATAAGGATATAGAAATGTGGACATAAATAATATTTGTACAAAAATGTTTGACAAGATTAGTTTTCAAATAACGGGAAAAGATTCAATATATTTAAAATGTAAAAACGATTTTAAATAAATTTGTGAAAAATCAAACAATCTGTAATGCTAGATAAGTTTTGTTTTCCTTTTATCTCTCTTTCTGCCTCTCTTTTCAGAAACGCTGCTCACGCAAGATATTTTTTTATTTTCTTTAACTACGAATTTCTGTTTTATTGTAAATATAATAATATCTAAAATCATAAGTTTTCATCTTCAGACGCAGTCTTGCAGTAAAAATGTTCTCAAGAAACGCGAATTCTTTAAAACTACAATATTTTTTATTGAAAGTTGTAGTCTTGTTAATATTAATATCTGGAGTTCACTCAAAAAAACATACCAAGGAACCAAAATTAAGTCTTATTTCTTTGAAAACTTCAGCATTAATGAATTCAAGCAAAAATCTACTTCAAGCTCTTTCAAGTTCTCATTCGATTTCCAATAACCCATTTACTTTTTTCAGCTTTAAGAGTTTATGTCAGATTCACAGCGGCAGAGTATTTTTGTTGATCTATGTTCATTCTGCTCCACAAAACACTGAAAATCGTTTAGCTATCAGAAAAACATGGGGAAGTATACGACTGTATAAAAATCTCCGTTCAGTACTTATTTTTATTTTAGGTAATTCCAAGGATGAAACTCTTCAAGCTTTTGTTAACTATGAAAGTAAATATTATGGTGATATTATTCAAGGAGATTTTTACGATTCCTATAAAAATTTGACTTTAAAAGCAATTACTGCTTTGAAATGGATCACTACATTTTGTCCAGAAGCTGATGTGGTTTTAAAAGTTGATGATGATGTATTCGTTAATATATTCAGCTTATTAAATTCTATTCGATTATTGAAAAAGCACAACTTAGTGAAAGACACTATGATTTTTTGCCATATATTTCCTAATTCAAATGTGATAAGAAATCCGAATAGTAAATGGTATGTAACAAAATCAGAATACGAAGATGATTATTATTCATCATACTGCTCCGGAGTGGCTTTTTTGTTCTCCATGCCTGTTATTTTTGCTCTTTACCAAGCATCCTTAATTACACCCATTTTTTGGATAGATGATTACTATATTACAGGAATTTTGGCTAGAAAATTAAATCTGACTTTATATCCTTTGAATTCTATGTATATACTGCACCCAATTTTCTATTTAGTTAATACTGTGAATACCTATTGTTTTTTTATACATTTATCACAAAATTCTAAACTGCATTATAAATTATGGAATAAATATAAGAGAAAATAGACTGACATATCATTGCAGGTAAAACAGCACTTAATTAGCCTATTGCAGGGCAAAGACCTCTCCATCAGATATTCATTATATATATATAAGTGCGTGCGCGGGTTTATTGTAGAATAAATACGCACACATATATATATATACAGTCTGATAAAAAGACAGCTCATTACACATATGCATCTGTATTTATTATAAGGTATTGCTGAAAAGACAACCACTCATTACACATGTGTGCCTGCAATTATTATAAAATAAACACAAACGTGTACAATACCTGCTAAAAAGATATCTTGCATAATCTTGGATTAATTATCTGTTATTAAACGCCTCATATTTAGGCTATTTAAATCAGCAGTCAATTTTTTTTTCTCCCTTTTTCTTTTTTATTCTCTATAGGCTCAACTTATTGTATATAATTATTTTGCTTTAAATATAAGCTAATCTTTTGTTCTTTCTTTTTATCTCTTCAAACAGTAATTATTTCATTTTTATTTTTTTCAGTGAAAAATCTTATTTTTCCAACTCATTTTTCCATTTTTCTCCATATTCTCACAAATCAAATCTCCATATTTTTCATCTGTTTTTTTTTTTTTTGATCTTACAAAGCCACATTTTAGACAAGTCCTTATTAGCGATCTATACTTCATCAAATGCAGACGTCCCAACGCAAGTTTGATTTTCGTACATTTTTATATTTGAAAACTCAATAATAAAGGTAATATTTTTCTGGTATTATAAAATAATCTTTCATCCTTAACAATTTATGATTTCAATATCTTTGATGAATTATTGACTTTATACATATTTAATAGTTCTAACTTGTATAAAACTTGTGCCATACTGCCACTTTTACTTTCTTTACATACGTATGTGTACGTGCTTGTAAAATAGTATTTAATACTATGCTGTCAATATTGCAACTACAAAAGCTTTCTTTTTAACCTTCTATCTGATGACATTTATACTTTTTGCTCTTGATTTAGAACAATAGTTTTGAATCGCAATTTAGTGAAATTATTTGTTTAACTTAGGAACTATTATCAGGAAAATAAAACGATTGTTTCTTAACTAACAGACTAATTGAGAAATAATTCTTGAATGAGTTTGTACATAGCAGGCATAATTTATAATGCAGCTAGATATGTTGTAGCTACCTACTTCTATCTATTTGTCCCAGTCGTTCGTTTCATTAGATAAAATCTGTTTTTGCAGTTTGTTTGTAGTATTTGATTTGAGTATTACCTATAAATGTTATAACTTAATAAATCGGAAATCGTTATGCTATTATTATTCAATAAATAAATTACTTGAAAAATTATTTTCAGTTTTTATTAGATATTTGATCATATTAGAAATATTTATATACTGCAATAATAGCAATAATGGATAAATGCATCACATGAAATCATGATTTTAAGTTATTTGCTGAAGCGAAGAGCCTCATGATAAAGAAATAAGACAACCGTCTACTTTGCCCATAGTCTGAGGAGAATTGAATCCGATCCGGCCAAAGAATCTTTTCAAAAGATTTAGGATTTTTCTTTCTAATTGGTGGCCAATACTCAATCCAGTTAAGCATCCAACATTGGTCAGTAAATGGATATCTAGCTATTCTTAGCTAGAAAATAAACGAGTGGCAAATTCTCACCAGCCAGTAAAAGATAAGTCTGGTTGAGGGATTTAAAATGCTGTTACAATTTTTATTTGCGGAAATATATAAAAGATACCAAACTTAAATACTGCCTTAAAATTAATTTAAATAAGTACTATAAAAGAATCGTTTTAATTACAGTTTTTACAAATATAATTTCTTTTTCTTAATATTTTTTTTTTTTTTTACTATTAAGCAGTCTATAAGCGAACGTATTTTATAAAAGTTATGTTCATTCATATCTTTATTCTTAGTTTTATGATTTAAGGCCTCCTTTGCATATGTTATTGATCTTGAAGTTCTACAAAAAGAAAAAAAAATGTAGTATCAAAAGTGTTCCACGACTTTGAAAAGATTAAAAACAATAAAGTTAAAATATTTCTCAGTGCCGGAACATTGAGGGGGGGGGGGGTATATATTATGGATTAAAGCCACTCTATTGATAACATCTACCTACCATAAGTACGCATAAAAATCTGATGTAAAGTTTTTCATGTAGTAGAGTATTATTCTCTTTTTTAATTTTACCACACACACACACGCATGCATTCATTCACTTTCACCCAGCCATGTTTATATGTGTGCATATGGGTACCAAATAAGCTTTCAATTTTTCGTTCTCTCTCATATTTACATATATTTAAAAGAAAACTTCCTTTTAATTAATAAGAAAACGTTTGAATCATCTGCATTTCCATGCCAGAAATGAAAATATAGGTTTATTTACAATCAATTAAATAGAATTCAACTTTTTAATACAGTAGCACATTCATTTCATTCACTGTACAAAAAATTTATATCTATGTTATAATACCCAGGAGAAAAACAAATCTCTCACAATAAGGGCAGCAGAAATTATGAAAGTTTGAGATCTTCCTTTGACAAAATAACATGCAATGGAGTGGATTTGCCCTTCACGAAAAGTCAGCCATGTTAATGAACGTGGTATGTTACTTTAGACGTTTCTTATATTTTAAATTATTTTTATATTAGTAAGTTGAATTAATGCAAAAAAATAATAATAAGTAAATTAAATTGAAAGGCTGAAATCTCTCGTATGCATTTTTTGAATGCTTGGGTAACAGCCAATCAGATGTAATGATAGCTATCATTACATCTGATTGGCTGTCATACAAGCATTCAAAAATAGCAAGCTAGAGATTTCAGCCGTTCAATTTAATTTCAAACTGTTTGCACTTTATAAATAATATTATTTAATAATAAATAAAGTGGAAAGATTATAATTATTTTTGACAGAAATTTTTCTTTTTTAAAAAGTAAAAACGACAACAATAATAATAATAAAACTATAAATATTAAATTCAACTGCTTTTTGTCAGCCATTTTGTTTTAAATATTTATTGTATGCTCCTGAAACAGTATAATTTTTAAAAAATGGCTGCCAAGCTTTGGTAAACAGGGCGATGCATAAGTACCAAAAAACACTCAACAAGCTTTAAGCTCTTATCAGACACTCCTTTTTTTAAATCTATTGTATTCATAGTTAGTAAAAAAATTATTATACTATTATTTTTCACTATCATTTCTGATGTGGAGATTCTCATGATTCAAGCCCTTAGCTCATCAAATGAAAGAAAGTTTTTTTCTGAAATATATGTATAATGAAAAAAAATGATACTTTTACACTAAGAGATAATTGTGGATTAATAGATTTCAAAGAAATAAGTACACTGATAAAAGTTGAAAACTTATTTGTTGCATAGTTTTTTTCAGTGCTACTGATACATATATCAATTTACTTCAATAAAGTTTAACAAACCAGCCAATAAAATTATAGGTTCATAATAATAATTAATAGAAACTTTGACATCATTTAAAATAATCAGCCAATTGCTTCCAAGACAATTGTTTGAGACCTCAACATCATCTGTGTACTTCAATATAACAAACTCCTGTCTTCTTTAAATAACAAATTTAAAACTACTTCAATCCTAAAACCTGAATGTATGTGGTGTAACAAATTTAAACATTTAAATATTGCAATTAAACAGCCTAAGGCAGAATGAAAAATAACTTTGAATTAACATTTTAAATATCAATTAATAAATCAATTGACTATACAATAATTCAAATATGCATATTACTACACTGGAATAAAACCATACCAAAGTTTAGTAAACTAACAAATCAAATTGCTCATATTTACTTTTACACTCTAAGATCACATTAAAATAATCAACCAATCATTTTCTAACTTATTATATAAAAATCTCAAATATGCCTAATTCTGAAATGTAATAAAAGTAAAACTTTGTAAGTAAATATTATTGATGATTTGATTCACGGGTTTGCTAATTTTTGTTAAAATAAATTGATTTATATATTTATTCTAGTTCAGCATTTTCCACATTTGGATTATTGATCAATGGATAGTTTGCCTTTGAAGGTCCTAAGTAAATAGAATATTTGAAGCCCCATTCCACATTCTATTTTAAAATTTTCTATTAACCAATTTTATACTTTCTTTTTATGTACTTTCTTCTTAAATATTTTTGGAACATTATTTATACTGAAATAAATATATACAACACACTGCCTGAAAATTTCAGATTTTCTACTTAACAGTTAATCATTAGATAAAGTGCTGGGCTTGACCTAGTATTTTAAATCTAATGCTTGAATATCCTAACACCTCACTAATGAAAGCAAAAGCTAGAAACTGGTCTAAGGATAGGGATATTCTGGAAAGCTTGTTAAGAGCTATTGGCATGCTCATTATATAACCTTTGTAATACAAGCTTATTAAATTAAGTCACATGATATATGACTTGATTTCCTTGCAATTACATATATACTCTTATCATTGTGCTAAACTGAACAGGCCAACACCATTTTGTCATGATAATTAATAAAACTTACATATAAATGTTTAGATTTTCAAATCACTTTATTGTTAGAAACATGTTCTGATTGTAAATATTTTTTATTTAAATATAAGAGAAATATTTCTTTACTTCGACATGTGACGTCATTCAAGCCTCAAAATATACTTCATATATACTCTACTTTTGTGCTAAATCCAACAGGCCAACACACTTTTGTCACTATAATTAATAAAAAAATTATGTAAATGAAAATACTTAGATTTTTTAGATAAATGAATAGTAAGTGATTTAAATAAAAGTGATTGGGAAAATAAAACTTATTTTAAAAATATTATCTCATAATTACAGTAATTCTGCATGTGATGAAATTATGTTTATCAATGATATTTTACTGAACTCATATATTTATTCAGTTTAGAGTAATGATAGAATATCCAACTCTGGAATATGGGATACTAGGATTGATTCCACTGCTACCTTGTGCAAGACTTTTTTAATAACAATGTTATTTTTCCTTTTTTATTATTATGCCATATTATCTTTTTACACATTTTAATAAATAGTTTTTCCTACTTTTAATAATGATATATTTTTATGTCATTTTTTTACATTTACTAAGCAGCTTTTCATTGGGTGTGAATTCAGGTTTGTTCTCTAACTAAGAACTCATAATTGATCCATAATCCACACTATGATCCAAATCTAAGAGAATTAGAATGAATAAAAAATATAACTTTTAAAAAGATATTGCATGCCAAAATATTTAATTATTAACAAATTTCATAATAACAATATTGTTTAATGCAATTCTCTTGACATTGACAAGTCTTAAAAATGTACTTAGTAGAACAAACCATATGTATGATGTTTTTATAGTTATCCAACATAACATATGAATAAACAAAATAAAGTGCAAGGCATTTCAATCATTTCTATGAAAATTTATAATTTCTTCCTTTAAATAAATCCTGCTAAATTTTTAATTCCTAAACTATATAATAAATAATAATACATACAATATGACTAAAACAAAAAAGTCTACTTTTATTTATAGAAAATATAAAATTATGTGTGAGAGATTCTGAATTAAAAGTAACTAATGGGTTTTTTAAACACCTATTTTTGACAAGTTAATGCTAGTGGAATGAAAAAGTTATATCAGCCATATTATTCAGTGTTGACCAGTTTGGTGAGTCTAATGTAATATAAGAGTTACATCAATATATAATATAAGATGAAAATTTAAAATATCAGACTATATATAAATAATAAATTATAATTATTATTAGTAGAATAACATGCAAACACAAAATTAAATAATAGTGTAAATATTTTATTATTGAAGGAATATAACTTTGTTAGTAGAAAATATGAATAGATTTATACATGAGTGATTTTGAATGGATTTTCAAGCAAACAAGAACTATTTTTAATGAATTATTAACACATCAATTAAAGATGATCATAAATATTAGTAAAAAAGACTGAGAATTACAATTATTGTACCTCAGAAAGAATAATAGAGACAAGCTAAACTTTCTTTTCTTCTCACTATGTGTAGACAATATTTTTAATAAGCAGGTAAGTAATTTTAGAAATAGAATTACTTATATAATGTCAGAGTTAGCCCAAGAAGGTGGAGGGATGGTGAGATGTGTTTTCATGGGTGTGTATGGTGTGGAGTCGGGTTCTTTTAAACATGATGAAAATACTTACATATTTAAAAAATTATCTTATTTGCAGATATTTTCTACCTTTACTAATTTCAAATTTATTAAATAAATATATTTGTTTTAAGTATTATTTAATTATTGTTTCCAAAATATTTTTTTAAACATTAGTTTGATTTATTTTAGCATGTGTTTTAATCTCTGTGTTTATTTTATAAAAATAAGTGAAACACCTAAAGTATTTATCAAACACATTTAATGACTAAAGCCATATTTTCAATTTTTTTCTTGTGGAAGTGCTGGAAAAAAATGTCTTTTAATTTACCCATTTTATTTCATAGAATGCAGGAAGAGGAGTGGTGCTAATTTTTATCTTTCATGAAGGTGCCTCTTACCCATATAGTGATGCTGGTTATTGGTACTGTTATAAAATTTTAAAATTGTTTCCACAGAGAAGCATTACACATAGCAAGTGATCCTAGATCCATTAATCAAAGAGAAGCCTGCTTTGCCCTCTCCTGAAAATGGCAGTTATAACTAATTTGCATTATTTTACATAAATTTTAGCTATGAAAATGAGAGAAAGAAGTCTCTTGGAAGCACTCAGTTAATATAGCATTTCTGATATATACTAGCTTCAATATCTGTGCGCATATATATATAAGGAAATATAAACTGTTGATATATCAGCCACATAGAGAAATATATCATTGAAATATATCTGTCATTATATATATATACTGAGGTCTTAACAAAATTTAAATACTACGTTTCAGAAAATGTGCCCCCTCCCCCACCTTCATGAAAATCTGCTATTGGTATATATTATACAATTGTAAAATAAATGTGAAGCCAAATATTATAAGAATAGAATCAGCAGCTACCTTTGAATTGAAAATATTATTATGATAAGGTGAGAAACACAAATAATAATAACAAGAACAATAATAATAAAAATGATGATGATGATTATAAACATGATGATGATGTTAAAATGACAATGATGATGGTAGTAGTAGTAGTAGTAGTAGTAGTAGTAGTAGTAGTAGTAGTAGTAGTAGTAGTAATGGTAGTGATAGTGGTAGTGGTAGTGGTAGTAGTAGTAGTAGTAGTAGTAGTAGTGGTAGTGATAGTGGTAGTGGTAGTAGTAGTAGTAGTAGTGTTTATATATATATATATATATATATATATATTTTTTAAAAAAAAAAAAATAATAATAATAATAATAATAATAATAATAATAATTGGAAAGCTTCATTTTTTGCGAGTTGATAAATTTTCCAGTGTTGGAAGTATCAGAACTGGAATCGGTCCAAGGATAATAGACTCCATAGTCGGACATTCTTTCAAGACAGAATTTATAATCAAACAGAAATGATTGATAGCTTTTGCTTCCTTGGATACCTTTATTAACAATGAAGGATCTAATAAACAAGAGCTTTGTCCCAGATCATGTCTTTCCAAAATTACAATGAAAAATAAGGGAAAAATATTTATACATATGGACATATATTTAAAAATGAAAATCAAAATTGCACCATCTGTAGCAGGGGTGGCCAAGATATTGGCCACAAGATCTCTGGAAATTGACTGCAAGCTGACATGAGCATTGACAAATTATAGTGATAAATTCGGAGCTGATTTGAATATAAAAAAATAATTTAAAAAAAGTAAAAATTCAAAATTATTCTTATTTAAAAATTGTTAAATTTAAAATAACACCTGTTGTTATTGTCGAACTCAAAAATAAATCCAAGTTAAAAGAAGCTGAAAAGAATTAAATTATTTTTCTGTAATGCTACGGCTAAAATTGTTAGAAATATTTAATTGCCATTTTTCTGAGAAAAAATGAAAGTAACTTGTCCTGGAGGATTTTAATGTACTGATTTTAAAATAAAGAAGTTACGAACTTTTTAAAACACTTCATCTAACTAGCAAATAATCCCCAATAAGATTTAAAAAGAAAATAGGACTTTTCCTTTCTAGAAAGGCAAATATGTGTCAAAGCAAAAAACGAATTTTATGTCTAATTATTGTAAAGACAGTTAGCAGAGAACATGTGGGGATTTTCCAAGGCACAAAAATAGAGGACTTTTGTAAAATATTATTTTTATTGTTCTTATGTACTTTTTCTCTCTCTAGAAAAGTGTCATCAAAATAAAAGAAATATATATGGTTTCTTTACCTTTGTAATTTATTTATTTTTAATTTGCATCTAATTTATTTTAATACAATTCTAAAACAATAACTTTTTTTTTTCTTATATTTTTTAAAATTCAGGACCTGCTCTAGAAAATAATTTATCTATAGATAATTTAATAATTGTAATTTAATAAACATGTTATAAAGTGACATGGACAAATTGTAATACTAGAAGGAGCTGAGGTAATTTAATAATAGTCATAGTAAAATCAGTTCATAAGTATGTTCTAAAAACATCACCAATATTTGTGAGTACCTAAAAAATCCTTATTAAAAAAACCAATTCGTAAGTACATTCTAAAAAGAACAGGATTTCAAACCCTTATTTTTTCCTGTTCCGGTTTTCATTCCGGCAAAAATAATGTTTTGTTTCTGGTTTCCAGTTCGAAGTCTTGAAAAAAACATAGTCGCCCTCTATATACACTTTCATCAAAAAAGTTTCCCCCAATGTCTAAAAGTTTGGACATCCCTGATCAATAGTATTTCTATGAATCTTTATGGATTTGAAGTTATATGTTGAAAAAGGACAGAAAAAATATTAATGCTCTTCAACTGTGATGCTACCAAATACTTTTAAAAATATCACAAACAACTAAGAAAACAAATAAGTGAACATTTAATGAAATTAGACTTAATATTTAGCTTGAAGCATGAAGAATCATGACAAAATTTTATTCTACTTATATTATGAAATCTTCTATTTCATTAGAAAAAGTATAATGTTTCAAAATGCTAGCAATGAAAGAAAAAGGAGATGGTCAGACAAAGTGATAAATGGACTTCGTCAATAATGAATATGACTTCTAGTATCCTAGGAACCATATAGATAGTAAGTCATTGTGAGAAAACAATGTGTATGTGATTACTGAGAAATGATGTTCCCTAACAGCTTTTAGTAATAATAATGATGATGATGATGATGATAATAATAATGATGATGATGATAATAATAATGATGATGATGATAATGTCGTACAAATTTTGGTGCAATTGGTAGTGTCCAACTTGTGATCAGAAGGTCCCAGGATGGATTCTGGCTCTAGCAGTTCTGGTCCTCAAATTTCTTATGAACTCCTCAAGCAATAAAACCATTAGCATTTTTATGTAATAATAATATTAAAGAGACTCATTAAAGTTTATTGATGAGGTTTGAATATTTAAGATTCTAGTTTAAATTATATTGAGAGATTGATTATACAATAGCAAATTAAGCACTAGAAATAATCAAATGTTTATTTAGCAGTTTGATTTTTTTTTTAAATAGCTAACTATTATCAAATACCCTAAAAGAATCTGTTAAGATTCTAAGAAAAAAATTAATTTATTGTTCATTTTTGTCACTGTTGTGTATAGATTTGACAGTTATTAAATTTGTGTTTTGTGTTTATGATAACTACATAGGTCAGGGACTGTTAAATTAGATTTCTGGAACAGATGAATGCAGTGATCAATAAATTCACGACTACTCATGTTATTATGCTTAACTACTTCAAAAATGAAATTTAACAACTTCTGATGCATGTAATTGTGACAAACAAACCATAAACAACACTAAAAAATTGTCAAATTTATGTATATACAGTAGTAGGATTGAAGAACTTAATAAAGCCATTCGTGAATTTGTATATCTTCTTACTAAAATTTCTTATTCTCAGATCGATTTCACTTTTAAATTGAAACCCTTCATTGCAACACTTCAAATTTATGTAAGTTAATTCCTTTTTGATTGTTTTCAAAGTGTGACTGAATTTTGAAAATTATTTCTTCACAAAATATTTTCCATTTTACAAATATTGGGATCCTATAGTCACCCTACATTCGATTTTACTTGTAGTTTCTGCTTTTACCCATTGTGTGAAGCTACTGAATGCATACTGAAATAACACATAGATAAAATGAACATTTGTGGGAAATCGAATTCTAGTAATAAGTACTCTTTACTAAAGTACCAATAAATTGTAAATTATATATATATTTGGTAAATCTTCTTATTAATTGTAAATTACTTATTTATTTATTTATTCATTTTATTTTTCTAATTTTTTTATTTGTCTTTTCATTTTTTTAAATTTACTTATTTGTCTTTCAAAATGGACAAAAATAAAATAAGGGGCAACTGACAAATGTCATCATTTATGGAATACATTAGTAAAAGATCAAATCCATTGTGACTTTTTTTTTTCATCAAAGAAAATGTGATCCTTAATCAATACATAGTTAGTTAGCAAAAAAAAAAACAATTTAAAAAAAGATAAAATGACATTTTTTTTTTATTATTATTTTGATTAGGGACAATAAACAATGTAAACTTCCTGAAGAAAGGCCAAAAAATGTTCCAGTTTTCCACTGTTTTATTGCTGAGACTTTAATAATTCAGGATATGTGGCCATCATCTTCTTCAGAATTTGTTTAGAATCTATGGATGTTTGGGTATTTATTTCAATCACTGGACTGACAATATTTTCAATGGTTACCGATGGTTTAGCTAATGTTTCATTATGGGGAAATGTTTCATTTTCAAAAATGAATTAATTGGATAAGTAAGTTTTCACTAAACTACTTAGTAGCAATTTCTCTCCATACAATTATGTCACCCATTGCAATCCATAATAATCAATGAATGCTAGAAAGTGTTCATCAAAATCCCTATCTAGTATCTACTCATCCCATATCTGCAGTCTAGTTTCTAGATTTTGGCCTTCATCAGTGTGAAGCCTTGGATCTGAGAACACTGCACCTAGATCTTTGGATCTAATGCAATCTTCTAGCAGCCATATTTTGCCTAAATAGTTAACTATACACTTATGAGTCCAAAATGAAAAGACAGTAATATTTTCAGCTTGTGTAAGCATAAGAAATGGAGATTAGATGAAGTTTTCAAAAAACTGAATATTTGATTATCATACAAGTACAAGCACTAATTTTTATTTTGAGATAATTTTATAAAAAATTTTAAAACAAAAAACAATTTTAGTTTATAAGAAAATGGTTTAATTTTTCAATGAGTAATAAATGATCAATTTTTACAAACAATTTCCATTTTTACATTAATTTATGAAAAAATATTACAAAAAAAAAACATTATTTTATTTAAATACAGATAAATGTTTCTTGCATTGGTGGTCGAGAGGTCAGCGCGACTGCCTTGCACTTGCGAGGTAGTTGCCCGGGTTGCGGGTTCGCGTCCTGGCCAATGCTATGACACTTAAAAAAAAAATACAGATAACTGTAAAAGTACAAATTTATTTTCCATTTTCACCATATGTTTTTTAAAATTTTCACAGAGACAAAACTCTCCATACAGTAACACCACTCAGTGCAAGCCAGAGTAATCAATGGATGAGAAAGGTTTGTGGTGCTACTGTATAGTTAGTTTTGCCTTTGTGAAAAACAGCATGTATAAGCATAAAGAATGGTGATCACATGATATTATTTTTAGATTACTTTACATAAAAATCTAGGTTCCACTATTTATGTCTTTAAACACCCACCAATGTCAAAAGTATGATTGAATCTTCAATTTATAGATCAGTATGGCTTCAGAAGTTTTACACAGTGTTTAAAAGCTAAATGTAAAATGGAATGTAATATGTGGATAACTATATTGGCACCTAAATATTAATTTGAAATATTAATAGAATAGAAGTCAAATGTTTTCAACTTTTCAATTCATGTATATTATTAGTCAAAAATGACTGCAACTAACATCTTATATGATTTAATTTCTAATTGGACATTTCTTTACAATCCTATCTTTTCTAAGTTTAACTGAGATATAAATGTTTGTAAATGTATTTAAATGATTCTTTAATTTATGTATGATGTACACCCCTTGAATGTTTGCTAATGCTAAATTACACAAGCCTGACATGCCTCTGAGGTTGACGATGGACTTTGGAGGCATGCATTCTTTTGAGACAGCTAAGAAGATAAATCATTGTCTGATAGATGACTTAGGATTTGGAGAGTTTACTATTAAATCTTCTTTCAAGTTTGTAGAGCAAATCAAGAATGTGCTAATAAGGCCCGAGTTTAAAATTGCTGCATTAGATATTTCAGAGTTATACGGGTCTGTTAATAGAAAGAAGTCTATCAATATTATACAACAAGAACTCGTAAATAAAAATGTAGCTCAGGCTCGCGTTATTTTTATAACAGAATTTCTGAGATGGTTAGATGTAAATATTATGGCAATGTTTGAAGATAAGTGGTACCACATGAAAGATGGGTGGCCTATGGGATTGCCCATGAGCGGCATCATGGCTAGCATCTATTTAAATTTTTATGAACAACAAGTATTATCTGAATACAACATAGTAGATAATAATATAATATATACGAGGTATGTGGATGACTTATTTGCTCCAATAAATATTCTTGAGCACATCAAAAATTGGATACAAGCGAACACATCATTAAATTTAAATATTGCATGGGAAGATATGGGTCAAGAGGTAAAATATTTAGATATCAAGTTACACAGAGAAGGAAGTATGCTTAATTATGCAATGGTCATGAAGCCACCAGAAGTTCGTGGGCAGATTCACCCTGAATCATACACCCCTATGACTCATAAATTTGCTGGATTGACATCATTTCTTTTCAGAAATTACTATCTGTGCAAGTTTGAGGCAGACAGAAGGTCTAACTTAATTAATTATACTAACAACTTAATCAAATCAGGATACAGGCGCAATATAGGACATAGCAAAATTAGATGTTTTGTAAACAATATTGGAAAACACAGAGATGAAGACAACAGGCCTTGGATATTGTTGCCCTATGTGCACTCTTTACATAAAACATTTTATAAGACTTTTTCTAAGGAATTTTGTTTGAGTTTTCACACACCTATCTCAACTAATAGGCTTATTAACAACACTAAGGACACTATAGCTTCTGATCAGACCCCACAGGCTGTGTACAGAGTGGCATGCCCTCATAATGGATGCAAAGCATCATACTATGGTGAAACGAGAGCCACCATAGCTACTAGGATATCACAACACAAGTATAGATACAATAAGGCACATACGAATCCAGAATGCACTTCAATTTTTGCTCAACATCAAAAATTGTCAGGACATATGTTCGAACCCACATCTGCAAAATTAGTTTGTACTGAGAGGCATGATATTAAGCGAAAGGTAAAAGAAGCATACTTTATAGCAGAGGACTCTTTCGCCATTAATCGTAAGGGTGCATGTTTTGCGATATCTAAAAGATAGTCTTAGTGACTCATTTACATATAATTTGCATCTCATATTTATTTATATAATGATTCCAAAGAAAGGATCACAACTGGCTATGAATATGAGAAGTACATCTTCTTGAAAGCACTCAGCCATTTAATTTAGTTTTCAATTTGTTGTTATAGCTTTACATTGGAAGTATGAAAGCACGATTTAATATTATTATATAATAAAGATGTAGCTTTCTAAACTGTGTCATACTTTCAATAAAGTATAGCGATTATATCAAACTTATAAGAACTTAAAATGTCATTGATTGAAGATTTGCAAAAGACCTAATCGTCATTAAAAATCTTTATTTTAGAAATAACACTGATCTTCAAAGTGACTTTTGAAATCTTTTCACCTGATGGTGACGCACTTTGACTTTAAAAAGTTATTATAAATTTTTAATACAGGCAGTTCTTTATTCACATAACCTTGACAGTAAATCCAGGCTTAGAAAAAAACGTTCATTATATTTCAACTTGTATAAAAAGTCAAGGATGAATTATTTATAAAAACCTGAGGTCTGTTTGCAGCAAAAGCGTAGTCACTTTTCATAGTATCAAATTTTTTTTAAAAAAAAGCATTCCTTTCTTTGTAATATCAGTTTTAAAATTCAGTATATTTTGAACTGTTAGATATTTGTTTAATGTCTTAGTAGCAATTTTTTACATTTAAATTATACTGAACTTTAAATTTGATTCTACAGAAAGCATAAATATTTCCATTGTTTGTTTATATTTGTGTGTAAAGTTCGTGCTTGTGTGTGTATCATATAAAATAAACAATCTTTGCTAAAGTAGAAAAAGCTGTATTAAAAATATATTAAGAACTTTAAATTTGATTCTATCGAAAGCATAAATATCTCCACAGTTTGTTTATATATGTGTGTGAAGTGCGTGCTTGTGTGTGTGAAACACATAAAAAACAATCTTTGCTAAAGTAGAAAAAGCTATATTGAAAATATATTAAGTATGAGTCAGCCATTTGCTTATAATTAATCATGCATTAATTATATATATACACACACGTCATTGCAAGAGTATATTCAGCCTTCAAGCAAACTCAGTTTATTATCAAAATTTTTTGACGAACAAAAATTTTCATATATTTTTATGAGCTTTTTCAAACTTATATAAAAATATATGAAAAAACAAACATGCGCCTCTCATAATTTTTTTTCTTTTTAATTGTTATAACTAACTAAGACAGTTTTAAGGCAAAATATTAAACACATTTTATATTATAATAATAATAAATAAAAAAAACATTGCAAGTGTTTACATAGTTACTATTTAAAGTTGTAATTATAAATTTATTTAAACGCACATTGATTATGTAAATAATATTCATTAAGGCTGTAGACTCAAGCACATGCGTATAAAATGCGATAGTAGGGAACTCTACTATTCCAAATTTTTTTGCAAGCAAAATCTGACTATTTTTCCTAGATTCTAATTTCATACCAAGTCTTAAGTTCTATTGAAAACATTTTCAGTTCTATTAATAACACTTCTGACTGTTTAGGTAGTTTTTAATTAATTTAATTTAGAAAAATATCTTTTAGCTCTAGCAACAAATACTGGTATTGTTAATAATATAGATAGAGATGTGAGTTTGAATACGCGTCACTTAAATTTTGTTAAGAACTTAGGGTGGCAAACAATTTCATTTTTTAGCAGAATATGATTATTTCAATATCAAGCAGTAATTTGTCTGTTTCAGACAATATAACTTCTAAGTCCTTGCGATAATGGTTGAATATTTCTTTAAATGTTCAACTATTAATTACATTAATATTACATCGAAAATTATAATTTCTACTACAACTTTCGGTATACCCAACTTTCAAATCTGTTTTGCAAAACGGATATTGTTTCATCTACTCTTGGATTGAAACACTCATATTCAATTTTTTCAAAAAAAAAAAAATTGTATATATTCATCCATAATCATACTGGGTTTTTTTCCCCTAGAGTCTTTTCGGTTCATTTTCAGCTATAAAACGGGCTGGCATTTTAAGATTATTCTGCTAATTCTTGAGCAAATATTTTCATTTCCTGTCAACCATTTTTTCTAAAAGATTTAACAATATCTAATGTATTTTGCAGTGTTTTTAATTAAATTCTGTATAACGTGTAAAAGTATAATGCTTACACATTTCTGCATTTTTTTTTAAAAATATTTTATTTAGGTTGTAGTTTGTATGACTATGTTGGAATACATACACATATAAAGCTAAAAAAAATAACTAATTGCAATTATCTTACTAACTGCCCCAAATACTATTCATTATTTTTTCAACTTTATATGTGTATATATTTTAACATACGCATACAAACACAATACAAGTAATGGATTATAATTTTGTCCTGCAAAATGTCAGCCCCCATTATATATATGTTGGATATAACATAATGGTATTAGAAATATTTCATTTATGGAAATTCCAGTTAAAATTTTAAAAATATAATGGCAAGTTTATGAGACCCATCAGTAAGTTTTTTAAATGACTGGATGGGATACTTTAGAGCCCACTATTGTAAAATTACATCTAAATTGAATTAAACATATGAGAAGAATGAATAACACAAGATTTCTTAAAAAGGTATTTTATGGTATTTGAGATTAGTTTTTGTTAAAAAGAATGCAATGTTGATTGTCTTCATTGGAAACTGTAGCAGATAACAGAATACATTGGAGATCTCCAATTAGACCGGGTATTGAAGTATTTTCAAAAGACAACTTTGCTGCACACCTAAAAATATCAAATAAACATTGTATTTATATGTGGAAGTATTTACACATCACATATTGGTTTATATAGGCATTGCAAAACTTATATCTTGAAGTAAAACTTACTATTTTATCTTGCAAAGATTGCATTGTTTTGATTACATCCATATAATATGTCATCAGTGGTTTTACAAAATAGCTGCCATTACAAAAAATAGTGGACTTTTTTTTAAAAAAAATTTCAAAAACTTTTTTTTTTAAAATCATGGTAACAGTTGGTTGATTGTTAATCAAAGTAGTGGATATAAATTGATTATGATTATTAGTAAATTCTCACATGAAAAAACTCTTGTGTAGAAGGCTGCAAGTACATTATAAAACCATAGACATATAATAAAATTTAGATGTAATAATATATTGGACTATTTCTATCATCTATCATTAAATGTTGGACACAAGTTAGTATATTACACAGTGTTTTAAGTGGTATCATTCTCCACTCTTTTTCAAGGATTGCTGGCTTAACCAGCAGCAATGCTAGCATAGGAAGCAAACTTACATCTTTAGATCCTTGAATATTGAATTTTTAAGGAAACACTCTAACCAACTGAGCATTACCTTAAAAATTCAATATTCAAGAATCTAAAGGTGTAAGTTTGTTACTATTCAGACCAGCAATCTGTGAAGAAGAGTGAAGAATAATACTATTCAGGACATTGTGTAATCAACTAATCTGTATTGTCTAATTGTATATTATTACTAACAGTTGTTTGTATTTGTAAAAATCTAAATAAAGTTTAAAATATTCTAGACATTCAACATTCAATGATAGATGATAGAAATAGTCCAACATGTTATCACTTCTAGAATACCATCACCACAAACCTTCAGGAAGCCATGCAATAAAATTATTTATATAATTCTTAACATACATTATTGTATTAATTATATATACATATAAAGCTTTCACATTATTTAGATAAACTTTTGAGTGCCAGTTGTAACATGCCTGTATTTATTTCTGCTTTGTAGATTGACTGCAATAGTAGTAGATATTGCATTTATTTCTTCAAAATATTATATGTTGAGCTATATTTAATTAAATGTACAAAGGGTATTAAAGTATATATAATTATTAATATAACAATGCTGGTTTAGCATGAAATACATATATTGGTAATTATTTATCTTTTCGACATATGTGTTCAAGTGTATCAGTGTTATGAGATAGAGTGGAGAGTGGTGGGTTATGTGAAAGTCTGTGCTCATATATCCTATATATCACATATATTGATACAGGTATACAATAAGCCTGTATTTCAGTTATTACATAGTAGAGATGTCTACCCATCCTTGTATATGTATTAAATAAATTATGTCTTGTACATGAGGGGTCAGATTAGCTTTAGGTCAACATGGGTATGATGAGAATCTTGTCCTCAGGATAAGCCTTTGAGCATTCCATCATCAGATTTTCAATTGGATGGATAGTTGGAGTGTGGAGTGGATTGAAGCATGTCCATTAAAGTATGAAGATTGGCTATCTTAATATATATCTGAGCACTTATTGCACATGTGTGTAGAGATGATAATCTGGACCAACTGATGATTGCTGGTTTAGCATGAAATATGTATATTGGTGATTATTTATCTTTTTGACATATATGTGTTCAAGGGCATCAGTGTTATGAGATAGAGTGGAGAGTGATGGTCGTGTGAATGTCTGTGCTCATATACTCTATATATTACATATATTGATACAGGTATACAATAAGTCTGTATTTCAGTTATAACAATGTAATGTAAAGAGATAATATAAACATCTTTATAGCTTGAATATTCACTCTTCTGATTATCAGTTTCTAAATTTAGTATTCATACAAGAGTATGAGTTTAGAATGAAAGTGGGTTAATTTTATGTTTTGCTTCATATTTTGACTTTGTTACTAGGAGACATTATATTTAATATAGCCACTGCTAATTAATAATATAATGTTTGTTGAGATATATAAAAATAATTTGGCATCTTAATTGTTTAATGACTGTTTACAGCTCTAAAGATTGTTATATAGTCAAAACTGTTAGCATAAAGTTAAAATGCATGGAAATAAGTGCATAAGTAAAGATATATATGTATAAATAAACAAAATCCACTAGAATAATTCTATCTTACCATTTACAACTTTCTTAAACACTTTATCAATACTATTTTTTTTATATCAAAACTTTATTCTAACAGTTTCAACTTTCATGCAGTCATCATCAGAGCTCTTTATAGAAAAAGGAAGAAGAAGAAAATTTGAATAATTTTACAAATTAAAAATGCCAATATAAAATTAAAGATTAATTTCTTTTGCTATAGCCAGCTTATGGCATATATCACCATCTTGAGTAGCAATAGATTAATATTTAAAGCTCATTAAACTTACACAACAGTAATGTTGCCACATGAATATCCAACTTTCCATACATTGTGAATACTAACACAGTAACACTGTTTATTCAACACATTATCTGTACTATTTATAAATAGTACAGATAAATAGTAGATAATGTGTTGAATAAACTGTGTAATTGTGTTAGTATTCACAATTTATGGAAAGTTGGTCATTCACATGGCAAGGTTACTGTTGTGTGAATTTAATGAGCTTTAAATATTAATGTATTGCTATCCAAGATGGCGGTATATGCCATAAGCTGGCTATAGCAAAGGAAATTAATCTTTAATTTTATATTGGCATTTTTAATTTTGTAGAATTATTCTAAATAAGTCAATTATTTTATATAGCGCGATGTTTATTTTTATAAACTACAATATTTAAACAGCATTAAACTGTTGCACATGCGCTTTAGATTTTTAAATATAAAATGAATGAATACTAACACTTCAACAACCACATGATAAAATCTTTGGAAAAGATAGAATGGAATACTAACACTTCAACAACAACATTATAAAGTCTTTGGAAAAGATAGAATGGCCATTCTATCTTTTCCAAAGACTTTATCATGTGGTTGTTGAAGTGTTAGTATTCATTCATTTTATATTTAAAAATCTAAATAATGCTGTTTAAATATTATAGTTTAGAATTATTCTAATGGATTTTGTTTATTAATTTTGTAGAATTATTCTAGTGGATTTTATTTATTATACTTATATCATTTGATATTATATATATATATTCAAACTTTATTCTTATCTCAGTGCATCTTTCACTTTAGTGCAACCATATCACAACCATCCATTAGCCCAAAAGTTAGACCAATACCAAATTTAGAATTATATAAATACAAGTTGTACACCTTATTTCAAACACTTTATAGTAAAAAAAAATTTATTATAAATAAATACAATTTTAAATCTGGTATCCACTTCCTCACTGAAAAGAGCCATAGCTTGAAACTGGTCTGGGGATAGGGACAATCCTAAATAAAGATGATTTGATGGCTTTCTCTTGTAGCATTTATCATAAAAATAAGCTTGTTTAGAGCTATTACCATGCTCTTTATATATATATATAATACAATACTAAAAAAAATATTATAAGTATTTGAAGATATATAAATTGTATTTATAGAAAATATTGCAGTAAAATAAAGGAAGTAATAAATTTAATGACAAAAAACTGATCAATATTTACTACCAAGACAGACTTTTCAAGTGCAAAGCAACACCAACACAATACAAATGTATACTAAATAAATTGTCCATAATTCTCAATTACATTTTGATTATCTTTAATATCAAAAGAAATCTTAAAAAGTTAATAGCTTCAGTATGATAAATTTTCAATAACAGAGATTATAATGAAAATTAAAAATTAGGAGTCTACAAATGTTTAGCTAAAAATAAATCCAATATGTTTACAGACTTGATGGTATCTGCTTGCCATGCCTATTTTCTAGTTCAAATCTCAGTGAATAAAACTTAGAAATATTTTTATAATTATCACATAACAACTCAGCTGATCATTCAATAATGTTCAATAAATGTATAAATAACTGCATTTTTACTTTTTCAATTTATTCATGTCCTTCCTTAAGCTGGTGTCATATCTTTGAACAGTTATAAAAGAATAAAACTAGATGCTAGAGGAATAAGTGAGTTAATTTCAACTTTGAGTTTTAAGTCATTGGAAAAAGAAAAAGCCTGGAAATAGTATAAATATTATAACTCTATATCTTCTGAAACCCATTGGTTATTCAGATTTACAATAGATGGCTCTAGAGTAGGCTCATGAAAAATGCTCTTAGAAGAAGATGCCTATTTTTATTTAAAATGAACAACAAACTAAATCTGATCAAACTCTCACTACCCAGTAATGGTCAAACAAGATGAGGAGTGTTTTTTTCTTTAGTGTCTCTATTTGGGAGTATTAGAAAAGGATTTGCATTGCAGTGAGCTATTTAAAGGATGCTTTATTTCTTTTATGTTTACATTCACTGCATGCACCTAGAATTAGCAATTAAGATCATTTAGATGTCTTAACCGTAAATGTGTATCCTGTTGATATTTTAACAGATATGAATCAATTAGTCTCTTCTATGAAAAGTATAGTAGTATGGTCTGTTCTATTTATTCTCAATCTTCCTTTACTTTTCATATGATCTTATTTTCCTGATGTGGAGTAACTTAATATTTTTGCAGAGTTGTTACAATTGCTTGCCTGTATCATAACATGTTCAACAAATGTTTTTTTTAAAAAGATATAAATGAAAAATATTAATGCTGTAATGATTAGTGTAGTGTATTCATTTGCTATGCCTATACTCTAGGGTTTGTGATGAAACTTTTCATATAATCCTGAGAATTTTTCTTGACCTCTGACCTTGTTATTAGCTAGCAAATATATATCTAGCTATTCTTAATGAAGACTTAAAGGTTGTTGATCAAACAACACATATTAAGTATATGGATTTATTTACTATTATATAGATATATTCTAAAAATTCCAAGCAGAAGATAAATGTATAAGTGGAAGTATTTAGACTTTCAATTCAACTTCTGTAGATTTGGAAATCATTAATTATGTGCTTCATAGTTCATGTATGGACCACATTTATATACCATTTATGGCAATAAGTGAGTGCAACATCAGTAGGATGTCCAAAATTTATTGATAAGATCTAATAATATCTAGCTAGATAAAATTCAGCGACGTGATATGCATTAAGTTTTACCTTTGGAAAGAGGATGACATCTGCCCAAAAATATGTACCCCAAGTTTTACTTTACATTTAAATTATTAATCATATTTCAGTGATTCCAATCATCAAAAGATAATGATGATTTTTCTTCAAAATAGATTTTTATCACTCAATATTATGTTCCCTTTGAAAATCACTATCAACAAAAATATATAAAAGAAATGTCAAGATTTTTAAAAACCCATAAAAATATGGTCCTACTCAAATTTGTCACTCCTGTTTGTTTACTATGTTCAGATTACCAAAGACTTATTTTAGCTTTAGTAATATGCTAGTTAAGATAAATCTTGATTTTCAGTTATATTTTTGGTTGTTTTTTTTTTTTATTTCGCATTTGCTTTATGCTCAAAAAATTACTATGCCATAGTTGAATGATTCTCAAATAAAATATAGTAAGTGAAGATAATATTTTTAATGCTTCCTTGTATTTAATTAATCTTCATTTGCTCTTGCTGTAGTTCTATAAATTACCTATAGTGGATTACAAATTAGTGAATAATGTCATTTGCATTGATAAACCCTTGCGATTTGTTTTCAGATGTAGTTATATCAATTAACAGTTGAATACTGGTTATATATATGTGTGTGTGGAAGATAATAACTGATGAGTGCTGATTCAGCACGAAATGCATATATTGGTGATTATTTATCTTTTCTACATGTGTGTGAATAGTTGAAGGATGCTTGAAAGTCTGGGTTCAAATCCCCTATATTTATATTAATCAGTTGTATTATAATTCTAATTTAATCTTTCAAGCTTATCTAAAAATCAGTTCATTTTGATTGATTAGGAAAATAGAACAAAATAGTTCGTACGTAATTTTTATAACATTATTTAACTATTTGTTATTTCTATTTCTACTTATTCGTACGTAGTTTTATAATTAATAATATATATTCTAAATCTTCCTCTGATTAACAATCAAAGTTAATCCATCCGCTCGAGCTATTTCATTTAAGATCAAAAGTTACTCGTGAAAGTTTTTTTTAATTCAATCGCTTGCCATTTTGTTCATTTACCTATATAACTCTGAGCTTAATATTATTATTTATCTTTACGCATTGCTAAAGCATAAATGTTGCCGAGAAAAAAAAGATATGTTTAGAGTCCTAAATATTTTTTTGTTATTTGTATCGCTATTTATAATATTTACTGCGATCATTAATAAAACAACTCAGCTTTCGGAATGAGCCGAAGTTAATATTTTTGTATCTGCCAAATTCTGTACAGAATAATCGAATCCATTAAACCAGATATTCGTTTCGTACTCCCCCAAGATTCCACATTGTGATCTCGAATACAACTTTTATCCTCTTTCAAGTTAAGGATCTATGTGAAATGCAAGGTCGTGGTGTATTCTTACTAATCTATATTCATTCAGCCCCTGCGCATATGCAAATCGATTGGCAATCCGTGAAACGTGGGGAAGCTTAAAACTTTACGACAATCTCCGTATAGATCGTATTTTTATTTTGGGCAATTCCTACAATAATACAATTCAAGCCCTCATACAAAAGGAAAGTAAACAATATGGCGATATTATTGAAAGAGACTTTGACGATTCTTATAGAAATTTGACTTTAAAAACAATTACTGCTCTTAAATAGATAGCTTTGTTTTGTCTAGAAGCTGAAATGGTTTTGAACGTCGATGACGATGTATTTGCTAATTAGCATATTCAATTTACTTAAACATATGCAAACAATGAAAAAGTACGATGTGCTCAAACACAACATGATTCTCTGCAGTATAAATGTGAGAGCAAAAGTCAATAGAAATCGTTCAAAAAAAATGGTTCGTAGAAAAATCGGAGTACAAATATAATTTTTATTCCCATTGTTGTGCTGGTATCATTTTCATATTACCAATGCCGGTCATTCCACTCCTGTATCAAGCCTTATTACATACTCCCATTTTTTGAATAGATGATTGCCATATTACAGGGATGTTAGCTTCAAAACTAAAACTGACATTATATCCTTTGAATTCTATATACATTTTGTACCCAAATGAGAAATTATTTAATGAAGTAGATAGCAAGTATTATGCGTTTTTTTTTCATCTACATCAGAAATCAGACTTGCACTATGTATTATGGGGAAAAAGTAGATAAAAAAGAATAAATAAATATTACGATCTACTGGTTATATGGATTATTAAAATCAAAAAATTTCTCTCTTCTGTGGAACATATACATCTTAATATTTACACATTGACACAAATGTAATCATCATTATTTTCAACCATCATTACTCAGCTTCAGGAGCATGGTATCTTCAAGTTTAATCCAGTTTCTCCAATCTCTAGTTTCTCTTCTCCACATCGCATTAGCAAATCTCTTTATTTCATCTATCCATCTCATGCAAGGTCTGTTTCTAAGTATTTTATAAATTCTTGAGATCGAGTTTAAATTTTCAACTGTCCATATATTATCTCTTCTAGAAATATGTCCAGCCCATATTAGTCTCTTAATTCTTTCAATGAGGTCAATAACACTTATTTGTTCTCTTACCAATGTACTTTTTTTTCAATCCTTTTTTGTTATTTCTAATATATATTTCTCCAAACTTCATGAATATTCTAATCTTTATTACATTTTGTTAAGTATTGAAATGTTGGATCCATAATTTGGTAAAACACGATTATTAAAAACCTTCCAATCACATAGGCATATCTGCTTTAAATATTGCTATTTCTACCAAAAGCACACCATCCAAGTTTAATTCTATGATTCATTTCATCCATTTCCATCTGTGTTAACAATCTAACCAATGTATTTGTGATTATTCATTTCTTGTAATTTATGATTATCAATCTTTATTTTCTTCTGAAAAAATCCATTGAACATTAGTTTTTTTAGTATTTATTTTTAGACCTACTTATTTATTTTCATCTGATAGCACCAACAACATTTCATGAAGCTCTGAACTATTATTTACAATAACAGTTACATCATTTATAATATTGAAATAACTTAAATAATCCCCATTTATTTTTATTTCCTTAGCTTCCCATTTTAATCCACAAAATATTTTTTGTAAAACTATTATAAAAAGTTTTGGACGTGGAATTACCTTATTGTACATTTATTTCAATGATAATCTTCCTAGTATCACTATGTAATCTAATCATTGTTGTTCCATTTTGATACAAATTCTTCAGAATATGATAAAATTCTAGATCTATATTTAAATAATCTAATACTTTAATCACTGCAGAAATGTTTATAGAATCAAATACCTTTTCCTAATCTACATTTCCAAAGTACAATGGCAACTCAAAATCATTGATACTTTCTATAACTTCCCTCAATACTTGGATGTGATTTATTAGCTAAAACCACTACACGTATAGAGTTAAAAGAAGGTTGCCATGACAACAGTTTGATATTGTTGATTGTTACCTATATTGGATTGTCTAAGTGTTGACTGTTTTCTAATGGTTATATATATATATCATTAAAAGGCAGTCAACAGTTAGACAATCTCAATATCATTAACAATCAACAATTTCAAACTGTTGTCAAAGAAATCTTTTAAACATAAAGGTTAATAAAGGTTGATTATTAATGATATTGGGATTGTCTGTGTTGACTGGCTTTTAATGATTACTTACAAACCCATTTAGCCTTGAGCATTATTACACTTATTATATATATTGTAATGTGATAAAATGATAATGACACTAGGAAATTATTAATATAGTCTGAATAAAATATAGCCCAATCATTGGTTGGCACTTTAGAAAAACTTTAATGTGTCTCAAACATTCATAATAATATAAATCTGGCCTAAATGTGAAGTGCTATTTTGTAACCGCCCTAAAGTTGATATGGCATTTGTAACAATCACCACCTGTATATGATCATCATTGGCCATTCTTGGATGGCTGTTTTGTAATGATAATATTTGATCTTCTACCCCACTATCTCTCTAATTTGTTTAGTCAGTATTTGTCATGAAACAAGAGAAATTGCCCTATAGGTTTTTTATTCAACCATCTATTACTGATGCAAAATGAAAATGAAAGACAAATATCGTTTATGACAGAGCAAAACATGCATCAATAAATAATAACACTGTTATGACTGCATTATCTAGCTGTAATTGGTCACACTATGCAATAACAATATTTCCAATACGTAATTATTTAGATTGACCACTACACTAAATTAAAATACTGATGATAATATTGAAACTAATTTATTCAGATAGCATTTAAAATAAAAGTAAGCAAACAAGATCATCACCTCAGACATCACCAAATCTATTCACCATCCCAAAATAAACTACAATAAGCAGTGAAATCATATATCATTGTCCTAAACAATGACATATGCCTAAGATATCTATTCAATTTATAACTAAGTTCTGATATACTTTATTAATCTGATATTACTTATAGTAATGAAAATTTACGTTAACATTTAATATCTCTATTTAAATAAATTAGTTCCTAGATAATTATAATAACATTTTGAAATTTTTTATAAACCTACAATATTTATAATATTTAAATAAAATACTCAGTTTTATATCTAATTTAATAAAATGTTAAAAATATTAACAATTTAATCTATATTCTACTTTATATCAATATACAACCATTGCATACGTTATATATTTCAAAATGAAATGACTGACAAGAACATATCAACAAATCCATTAGATAACCTTGCTTTTACAATATCCAATATATCAAATATTACATTATATCAAATGTATACTAATCCTATACATCTATTTTAAATCTCCAGCCAACCAATAATTAAAATGGATTTTATTCATTTCAAACTATATAAAATAATTAATGGTTTCTATTTCAAGTCAAAGATAAACATTGAGATTTAGTAATTAATGAGATTTAATGCAACCCTCTAGCAACCACCTTTTATCTCTACTTAACTACAAAACTATGAGAATGAAATTGAAAACATAGAAAATATTTTCAATCTAAGCTCAATAGCTTATATAGTCATATGGGTCTGAAGTCAGTTCAGCACCCATACATTTTGGTGTCATTGGCTCTTTTACAACCATAGCCACCACTATCCTATTAGGCAGGATTGGTGTTAAACCATTAAGCATCACATGATCACATTTCTTATACTAGCACATTAATTGTTGATAAACAGAGCAAAACTCTCCATACAGTATTGCCACCTGTGCTAAACAGAGTAATCAATGAGATTTATGACTTACCTAAAAAAAAAATTCAAGATAATTAAGGCAGATCATTCTGACTAATAATAGAATAAAATCTGCCAAGATTTTATTAACTGAACAAGAAAAGCAAGCTCTTAATAATTAACCATGAACTAATGAAGTTATTTATGTACCTAATATTAATTTAGAAAAATATTTCAATGTAATGACAACATAAAATTTATATCTAATTCTACTTAATAATAACAATCATTAAAAAAAAATAGATGTGTATATAACCATATCTCACCGATATTGGTTCGAATTTAGGTTATGAATTTAGTTATCATCAGAAAGATGAAGTTTTCATTTTTTTTATATAAACCATTTATCTTATCTTTATTGTTATAAATTGGTTTGCATACTTATACATGTATTGATGTATAGAGATGATCATTCTTAACTATCTGAAGTTGTTTGCTTACAATTAATTTACACTTAATATATATATGTTAAAATTAAGATTTTCATGAAGCAGCAAATGTAAAAAGTATATTACAGTTATCGTATTTAATTAATGGTGCCCTCATATTTCAGTCGGATTGAACCTGACATCAACTGGATAAAGGATATTATTTTAATAACATTACAGACACACTGCAAAAACCATGTGGAATAAGATTAAAAGGTCATCCACTAAAATGTACAATTTTTTTAATATGAAATGGAAATAAAAAATAATCAAATAGCAGCCGCCTTGCAAGCAAGTAGTTGGTTGCAGACGGTTGTGGGTTCGCCTCCCGGACGATGCTATGGCATATGAAATATCTTTATTCCTTGGGATTAATAAAAAATGTAAGTATTAGAAGTAATGAAGCTGGGAACAACTCATGAGCTTTAAATTCTCCAAAATCTGCCACTTGATCACTGCATTAAGCATGAAGGGCAGAAGGAAATGACAATAGGTGAATAATATTTTCAAATAGAAAGAAACTTAAAATATATCACCATGTTTGTTGATACAATCCCTATAATTTATTTTTTGATGATTAGTGATCACATTTAGATGATTCTGGTGTTATAAAATCTACATCATGAACAGTATTCTTAACATGGAGAGTTCTATTGTTAGCACGTTCACCGTTCCTAACACTAATATGATAATATTCATATCCACATATCACATTCCACAAATTCCATATAGGATTTCATAAACTCTCTGCAAGCAAGATCTTAGGTTTGATTAAAATGTTATTAATTTGTGACTAGTAGTGTATTTAGCTCAGAATAATTTCAATACTGCCAGAAGTCTCTTATATATGACTACTGTTTTTATTTCTGTGTTTTATTGTCATTGTTTAGAACCTTGACTGAGGCTTTATGATTCTTTTATTATAATCATTAGCTATCAAGTTATTACTTAAATAATTTATTTTTTTCTTTTAGCTGAATATTAACTATTATGGTAAAGATGTTTTCTACCACAGAAAGAAATATGGACTGGAGAATATGAAAATTGTAAATATCTATATGTATGTGTATTTTTCTTCTAAAAATATAAAATGGCAAAGGTCATTGTTTTTTGGTGATAAGTACACCAAGAAAAGAATATTTTTCATCAGTCTCTGTTACTTTCTGAATTTAATATAAGGATGCTGTTTGCATGATAAATATTATATAAATTGTTACCATGTTATTGGACATGCCACTAAAGCATCACATGATCACCTATTCCTAAACTTACCTAAACTGTTAGAACATTAGCAAACTTTCTATACAATAATACCACTCAGTGCAAGCCTTAGCAATCAATGGATGCAACAAGGATTTGGGCATAAAATTCCTATCTAGTGTCTATTTATCCAATATACCCAGAATAGTTTCTAGCTTGTGTTTTTAATAATTGTGGAGTCTTGGACCTGAGAGAGTTACATTAGAACTTAAGATCTAGTTGCACTGCTCTCAGATACAAGGCTCCTCGCTGATGAAGGCCACAAGCTAAAAAATAGTCTGGGGATATTGGATGAGTAGGCACTAGATACACAAACTTTATTGCATCCATCGATTGCTAAGACTTGCATTGGGTGGCACTACTATATGGAGAATTTGCTACTGTTTTATTAGTCATGTTTGATATTTGACAATATAGCAATGATTTACTTTTAGCTATATTGATAATTTTGTATAGTTGTAATTTGGTATTATAAAATTGATTTTTTTTGGCATCTGATAAATATATTAAGAGAAATAAACTCTGAATGCACAAACCATAATAATTCAATAATCAGACTTCATATTAAGAAATATATAAACAATGTTCTCTCTTATACCATTGCTAAGTTATCAGTCAGATTTTAAAAATTGACCAAATGGGCTACTTTTAATTAATTATTACAAAATTTTTATGAACTTTTTGAAGTAATTTGATAGTTTAATGAGATTTGTTTGGTCTATTTTTCTAAATAAATTTCAGCTATGATGTAATCAGGCAAACAACCAATCAAAATCTGGCATTGCAAACTAAAATCAAGTAAATCTAGTAATACCATTTGTTTAACCCATCTTTCAATTTTTTATTCTAGATTAGATAAGGGGTGTAAGTTGAGCATTAAAATATTTTATATTTTGGAAACTAGAAAAAATGTAGCTTCTGCTATAAAGAGTTATCATAACTGAAAGATGAAAATGTTGCTTAGTGAAATTTTTTCCATGTATTTATTTAAATAAATTGCAGTTATGATATAAACAAACAAATAAGCTATTAAAACCTTACATCAGCAGCCACTCACAAATAAGTATGGCCATTCCAACTTGAGAGAAAGAGAAAATATATATACTACCAGTGAGTTTTGTGATGACTATAAAAAATATTCTATAAATTACAACTACATTCATATATAGAACACACTGATCCATTACTCCGTTTATTTGATATTTTCCAATACTGTCTTTTGAATATATTTTGCAAACTTTTTTTCTGAAAGACTTCAACCCCAAGTCTAATTGTAGCTCTTTAATGCATTGTATGCTCAGATATACCTTAAAAATAAAGACACAAATATTGTAATTCTTGAGAATATCTTTAAGATAATTTTTAAAATGTGAACAAAATCCACTGAAATCGAGTTTACCATAAAATGTTTTATTAGGAAATCTATTGTTTATTCATTGCACGTGTATATTCAATGATATGATTTTACAATAATGAAATCAGAAATATCATATATATATATGTATAGCCAAATGAAGTTGGTTTTATGATCTTGCAGATGTATTTTTTAATTTTAAGGGGCATCCTTAAGTGAAGCTTTTCTAATATCTTATATTGTGTTGATAGGATGTCCAAGTTTTATTTCCATACAATAAATAAAGTAAAATAACAGCTCTCTAGTAGTGATTATTTCCTTGTGATGAAATACTCCATCTTTTAACTTGTTAAAAGTAACAGCAGAACATTGGACTTTGGATTATACCTCAACAGCTAAATTCACTTTTCTACTTATAAAACTACCAAGATATTTAAACTATTTTACATTCTCAAGATGATAACCATTGACGCTTAAGATTCTTCTTTCAATATTGGCTGATAAAAAATTAAGTTTTTTTGAACATTAATTTCTAAACCAAAGTCTACATATATTCAAAAAATAAGTACATTCTGTAGGTCATCTTTTGAATTAGCAAGCATAAAAATCATCAGCCTACTCCAAATCTAGAATCCAAGAAGATGAAGTTATTTTTTGTTTTTAATCAATTCAGACTAAAAATTCCCTTAAATCCGTGTTGGATTCTGATTCCTGAAGCTGTCTATAAACAGTTCCAAATATAATTGTTATATAAATCCAAAACATTGTTTGGGTTAGTACATATTCTTGTTTAACTGTTGTTTTTAATTATGAAACTTTCTCAGGCCAAAAGTCAAGAAATTGTATTTGCAGTTTTCACCCTCTGCTGCCGAATTTTGCAAACCTTTTTTTTACAGCTTTAAAATTTATGTATATATATTTTTTAATATTTTAATTTTAAAAAAGAATCAAAAGATGTCAGGATAATTGAATAATCAGTTCTTCAAATTATACATTGATAGGTGCCTATTATGTGATTGGAAATCTCAAACTTTGTAAGATTACTTCAAGAAAATATTACGATAGTTTAAAAACTTGATTTTTTGGAAAGCTTATGATCATTTTTGTATAATAATTGGGTAATAATTATTGAAAATCAAAAATATATATTATTACATGGTGTTTTCCTGAAGGTTTGTGATGATGGTGTTCTACAAGTAGTTTTATATTGGACTATTTCCATCATCTAATATTAGTATTGAATGTCTTTAGAAAAATTTAACTTTATTTAAATATTCCAAATACATTCAACTGCAAGTAATAGCACATCAAACAGGTTAGTATATGCACAACATTTTCAGATGGATTATTCTCCTCTCATCTTCAGGTGTTGCTGGCCTGACAAGTCACAGTACTAGCATGGGATTTGAATCTGGACCCTTAGATTGTTGAGTATTGAATTTTAAAGTAATGCTCTAACCAACTGAGCCGTCCTTCCAAAGGCCTTGATCAGTAGAAAATTCATATAATTATCTATGAAGTTCCTCCTGATTTCTTCACTTTTTCCTAAGAGCAAAGTTGATTAGTGGTTTCCATACATTATGTATAGTCACACTGGGTTGGCATATGAGATTTTTTGCTATTACCATGTGGGCAGCGTCTTCAAATTTTCTTCTTTGTATCTTTTCTCTATCCAATATTTTTGTACTTTCCCAATTGAACATATTTTTATTGATACATATATGGTCTGCTACCTTAGACACAACTGTTTTCTCTCTCCTAATCATCAGTTTGTGTTCTAACTGGTCTCACCAATATATGTTCTTCCACATTCACATAGTATTTCATTAGATGCCATTTTTTCTTTTCAGCATTTTAAGTTTAGGCTTTGTAGATGTTAAAATTCCTCATAGTGTGGTATGGCTCTGGAAAGTTGTTCTGATGTTACACTGATTGCAGATTTTCCTTAATTTGTCTATTTTTGGAATGTATGGAAACACTACAGTATCAATAATTGTCTTTTCTCTTGATTCTTTTTGTTGTCTATTTAACATTTTCTTAATAATAGCTGATGGATAACCATTTTTCATAAGTTTCTTCTATATAAATCTTTTTTTTCCAAATTGGTTTCTGAACAAACTTCTTTTGCTCTGTTCCATAGTGATAGTATAACTCCATGTTTTGTGTTTCTGATGTGATTGGATATATAGGCTATGTATTTTCCTGTTTGTGTAGGTTTTTGGTAAACTGTAGTTTTGATTTTACCATGAGAGAGCCTTGTGACAAGAACATTTAAGAATGCCAATTTTTGTTCTTGTTCTGATTGTATTGTGAATTTAATTGAAGGGGATATGTTGTTGATGGGTTTCCAGAAAGTATTAACAGTACTTCACCATGTGGCCATACAACAAATGTATCATCCATATATTGAAGCCAAATTTTACATGGATATGGAATTTTTATGGCTAATGTTTCAACTTCTTCCATGAAAATATTGCTAATCAGGGGAGACATGAGTCCATAGTCATTCCTTGATTGTTGTTGGAAGAATTCTGTGTTATATTGAAAGTAGGTTTTTTATGCAGAATGTTAATAGTTCCATCATATTATCAATAGGGAAGAGCTGTTCTGGTTTGTACACTATTAACACCATTTAATCTTTTCTCTTACAATAGACAATGTTTCATGTGATTCATTCATGAATAAACTTTCCACATCAAAGCTTACCGATAAGTCAGTTTTTTCAATTTTCATGTTCTTGATCAATTCTACAAAGTGTCTAGAATCCCTGACAAAGGACTGGGTCTTGTATGCCAAAGGATTTAGAACTTTGAGAAGAAATCTTGCCCAATTTTGGCAAAGAGAATCTCTAGAACTAACAATAGGTCTTAGTGGAGCATGATCCTTATAGATTTTAAATAGACAATAAAGATGAGGATTTTTGCTGAAATAGGTTATTTTACTTTTTTCTGCTGCGATGCTTTCTGAGTAATGCTTTTAACTTTGTTTCCATACTCGGTATTGGATTTTTTTCCACTTTTCTATATTGGCCTGCTATGAGGAGTTATTGTATTTTGTTGTCATAATTAGTTGTATCCATTACAACTGTTGCATTGCCTTTGTCATCACAGAGAATAAGTATAGATGTATCTACTTTGAGAGATTTAATTGCTTTCCTCTCACTATAGGATATGTTTTACTTCAATTTTTGTTACTTGTCAAGTACTCTTTTTATTCTTTAGCGTAATTCTGCTGCTTCTTCTAAAATAAATTTTTGAGTGATTTCCTCAGTGGCTGCCATTATATCTAATAAAGGGACATTAGATGGTGTTATGGCAAAGTTTAATCCTCTTTCAAGAATAGAAATTTCAGTATTTATTAGATGTTTAGAACTGAGATTTTTAACAGATGAAGTTGGTATATTACTTTGTACATTATGATTTTTGATATGCCCATGTAGGTTAGCAAACTTTGAGCATTTATTCTTTCTCTTAACAGAGCTTCACTTGCTCTCCAAGTAATTTTCTCAACTCTCTCAGAGTGAATTGGAGGTTTTAGTTGCAAACCTTTAGGAATTATCCCTTCCGATTTACATTTACATAAGAAAGTTAAATGATTTTCTACTTTGGCCAGCTTTAGATATAATTTTTCATAATGTCTAAAGTTTGATATAGTATTGGGTCCATTATTACATATTTACTTTTTATAGAAATGTTTATTTTTAAATCTAAAATATATTCTTTTGAATATTTGTTGCCATAGAGATAATAGTCGCAAAAAATTCAACTGTCTAGAAATGATGTCACTCAATAGTCTGTTATAACATGTAGCAATATCATAAAAATTACAAAAAAAATTTAAACCTTTAAAGCATAAATTGATAGATTTACTATTTGTTAAAAATAATTCATTCAGATTTTTACATCAAAGATTTTATTAATTTTGCAAATTGAATCTGCTCCACTTGAAATTTGATGATGAAACAAAGCTTTGTTTTGATTAAAATCTAATTTTTTAAATAATTCCAGAAATCAAATGTGATTTTTCAAATATTATTTAATTTCTAAACAAAAATATCTACCAAATGAGGTCAAATTTATTATATTGTGATAAATAATAATTTAATATTAAAGTGAAAGCTTAAAGTAAATGAGAACAAAGACATCTGTCAAGATGCTAGCATAATATAAAAGGGTTTACCTCAGATTTTCAACTTATTCTAATAATACTTTCTTTCATTTCATCATGTAAAATTTGTTGGACAATCAGCTAAATTTAAACAGGGTCATAGATCTGTTCAGTTAATTGAATAAAATGTTTGGGAGCAACCTATTCAACAAAATCCTTTAAAGTACCTTTTCTGTAATGGATAGTAAGGATATTTCAGGATAATTACTACAATCTTGTTTATTCCCTTTATTTTTAAAAATTAGAACAATAGATGTATCCTTAAGATTTGCTGGCTTAATTATATGAGTTCAGATATTCCTAAAAAATTCCTATGGTTTTGAAGCTAACATATCATCATTATATTTTGAAACTTTTCCAAATATTTTGTCCATATTAAAATTACAAAGATCTGCTTTGATTTCACTAAATATATTTGTCCAAATCTAAATGAATAGATTAAATAGATATATCATCAAAAATATTCACATTATTTTTTATTATTATTATTCAAAAGATAATTAAATTACTTCTACCAACCATTTAAAATATCATTATTATCATATAAGAAAACTTATAGCAATAATAAGCTTCTTTATAGTTGCTTATAAGTGCACATTCCATTCCATATAGAAGTATGAACAATTAATGTCATCTCATAAAATCAATTAACAACACATACATACTCACTAAAATATAATTATTACCCATTATTGTAACCCATTATATTAAATAAATAATTCTGAAAGTTTAATATGATTTTTCTATTTCATTTTTTTTTCATAAAAAAGGACACTATTTTACAACTTCTTAAACCCAGGAAAAAAAATCTACTGTACCGATCAAAAATGTATGTCCATCCAACAAGATTTAGAATCTGAGCAAAAGTATCCCGAATCCAATCATGCCTGAGATACACAGGTCAGGAGCAATCATGAATTCTATCTATTTGCCCATTCCCCAAATCTATAACACTATGGACAACACCTACGGTGATACTACATAAATTCATTATTTCCAGGCCCGGTGCTACAGCATTTTGCATGAGAACTCAGCTGATGATAATGATGATGATGAGAGATTGAGTGAACCCAAGATATGTTAAAAACATACATAAACATAAATATTATTAAGGAGATTCAAACAACTGGATTAAGTTTTTAAAATTATAAATATTTATTTTGACAAAATTCAAGATTATTTCATATATGTATAATCAACTTCACGCAGTTTAAACTTTATTTTGTTTACAAATCTTTTACAATCTTGATACAATTATTTTATTTTAATAGATATCAATTTAGTGCGGCAGTTACAATACTAACATATATTTAAAATAGGATTTTATTCAATGTTACAAAAATAGATTTATCTGGGAGGTTTGGTGGATGTTTATACATTAAGAAAAGCATATATTAAGATACAATAGAGTTTCACTGATTATACAATTTTAGTAGGATACCCTTGGCACTTAATAAGATGGATCTCAATTTCAACCTTGCAAATGCAATAGAAAATGGGGGTCTTGCCCTGATTGATCCAGGGCTATATGTATCTTACATCAAGACAAGAACATTTATTAACTTATTTAAAAGTCAATTTCTTGGGCCTTCTGATGATCATGCTGGCTTCTTTGATAAAATTGGATGTAAGGGAAGATCTTTTATAACTGACCTGTTCATTGTTTATAGGGATCTCCAGGATGATCTGAATGTGCCCAGTTTGGAAGGTATTAAATATAAAGACTTAATGAATCATTTTAAAAGTCATGACAATGCATGGTTGGATATATAAAAAAATATGTTGAAAAGTTCCACTCTATATATGCACCCCAATACTACTTGAAATTTGTTTTCAAACTGATAAGTGGCTTGTTTCCAACAACTAAAGTCCTAAATGGAAGGCTATGTATGAATTTGGATCTGATCTGTTTATTGTGCAAATCTGGTGATGAAACTTTCCAGCATCTATTTGAAAAATGTTCAGCATTTGGATAGATAAGAGCTGGAGTGTTTCACAGACCAATCATCAACTTAAAACTTCTATTTAATCAATACTTTGAGAAATTTACCCCCCATAATGCAATGGTAACTATGCATACCCTTAAGACAATATGGTATATAAGATGTACTATGATATTCGATAACAAGAAATTCAACTGGCTGAGAAAACTCCATAGCGATTGGGAAACTTATTTCAATCAATGTCAGAGATACTTGCCAAGGAAGTTGATGACTTGAATCTGGGATGGCCCGGGAATAACTCTATGTGAGATTATCAGATAAACATTTGTTTTGTTACATGCTTCACCCTTCTATTATATTGTTACAGGTCAACCTCCTTGAGTTGGAGTTAACTGTTTGATGGCCCAAAGCCTTTTTGTCTTAATAGTGAATATTTCAAAATTCTCTGGGTTTTGGTTACCATTTGTTTAACTACTTGTATAACTTGTAAATATTTATGTTATTAATAAAGTTTTTATTATAAATTTAAAATATATCTATTAATAAAATGTTCTATATATACGTATTAAAATTGAACGTTAAATAGATTTTAAAAATAATTAATAAACTTTCTTTTAAAACGAATGTTTTAATTTGTATAAATATAAATTAATTTCATTAATTTTTTTGCTGTACAGATTTGCAACAAGAGAAACATTAAAATTATTATGTAACCAAAGAAATTTAAATATTCATTTTTAAATAATTGATTAAATTGGCAGGTATTAATGAATTTTAATTATTAAGATAAATAAGCCTGACTAAATTCCGCAGTTTTATTAATATCTATCAACTACTGTAGTTTTTTTCCCTCATGTTCATTCTCTACATGTTTTTCAGAGCTATGTGCCATTATGACTTTGATAATTTCCCACGCAATCCAGGGTTTAATGAAGTTTTAAGTGTTATTCCTAATCTAGTTTGGTTAATGCTTGGAAGAAGCATGAAGGTGGGATAGCTATCCTTTCAGAATTGCATCACTGACTGGTCCAACGGCTTTTTTGATTATTTAGCCAATGATGAGCTGATGTAGCAGTTCATTTAAAAATATGACAGTTTAAATGTCCTTTCAATGACAACAGGAAGTCATTCATTAATTCTGCAACTTTGTAACTATCAATTCAACTTTAATTAATTTTATTTCAACTGACTTCAATCCCAATTCTCCTAGCTTCAATTCTGACTCCAACTTCAATTAATTGAATTAATTTTCCTCTGCTTTTTATATAGGTCTGTGCTTTGGAAAATATATTTGTTTTTCTATAAATATTTTTTGATGGTTGTTTTTCATGTTGTTCATTTCCCAATTGGTTCATTTGCCTATTATTTGTTACCTCTTAATTTCTATACAAAGCTCTTTACACATTCTTTGCTTGTTAATTAATTAAGATTTACCAAAAAAATACAATTTAAAAATATTGAATATATCTGTATATAATGTGGTGCTTGCTGGAAATAGAAGCTTAAAAAGGTGGTCAGCAAGCAGCACATAGATGATATAGGAGTCTATAATGGGTTATTAAAAATTGTTTTAAAATTACTAATAGTAATTGGTTAAAGGGCAATGCAATAGTATTTTTTGTATGTGCATGTATGTGTGTACATATAAAAGTATCTTACTTGGATCAAAAAAATAAAGACAGCTAAAATTTATAAATCTTTATTAAAATAAATGCCAAAAAAAAAAAAGAATTTCATCCAGCTAAGGTGTGTTAATAGAAACAAGAGATTGAAATATATATATATAACTACTTTATTTTATTTTTTTCTCATGTGTGATAGCATCAGCCAGAAAGTGAACCCGCTAACCCAGGACAACTGCTTGTAAAGCAGTCGTCGCTGACCTCTCGACCACCAATGCTTAACAACTATTTTATTTTTTAAAAAAAGTTTAATTTTAACATTTCTTTTAATTGAAAGTAATATATTACTGATTTTTTTTCTTACCTTTTAATTAATTATTATTGCTATCAGATTTGTAAATTGATTTTTTTTATCTACAAATGTAATCGGTTAACTATTTTATTTTTTAAAAAAAGTTAACTTGATTACATTTGTAGATAAAAAAATCAATTTACAAATCTGGTAGCAATAGTAATTAAAAGGTATTACTTTCAATTAAAAGAAATGTTAAAATGAAAAAATTAATTAGAAAGGACTTGAACCCAGACTTTCAAGATCCCTACAGTTAACTATTCCTTCCTATACCACCAATATACATAACCACATACATGTGAAAAAGATAAATTATCAGTTATATAAGATGAAATAAATGCTGTACATTTTGAAGGTCTGAGTTCAAATCCTTCTAATTATATTAAAATCAGTGATTAATATACTTATATTTAAATATTAAAATGAAAAATGTAGAATTGTCAAAAATATTAAAAGGAGGTGTCACATTCTTTAGTGTTGGACTGGGAAATATTTAAAAAAATGAGTCTAGCATTAATTATTAAAAAGAGCAGAAGAAAAAACTGTCCATAGACTTATATTAAATTCAGATGGAGCTTGTTGCTTTGTGACTATAACTGTGGTTGAGATATACCTCACGGTATTGAAAAGTATTAAATATAAATTATTATTAACAGAAATTCTTGATTTATGGATTTGCTGATATAGCCACTGAAAATGCATTGCTGATTAATTTAAACACATACCAGTCTGTCAAAATTATGTAATCATTTTCTGATAATGACCTGAAGCTCTATTCTTAAATACCACATTAGGATAAATTACAAGTAATCTATGCCTATGAAGAATGTGTCCTATCATTGTTGGAAACTGAATCCTTAAATTGTACCAATTTGGAAGGATGAGACATTACAGGTTTTATCCTACACTGATCAGTAACTGAAGTTATAAATTTATATACCATGGTAACAATTTCTTTTAAAATTTTAACAAAAGCAAATAGAAATGGTCTTAATAATTTAATATAATCTATTTACTATATTTTAATTTATTTCTTTTATATTAGTAAATATTTGAAAACCAGGCACTCTTCACAAACCTGGGAGCTTAATTGTAAGTAGGTTTAATTGTAGATTTGTGAAGAGTGCCTGGTTTTCAAATATTTACATATCAAGCTTGTATCCTGTCCATCTCTGTTATATGTATTTAATGAATACTGTTCTATACATGAGGGGTCAGAGTAACTTCGGGTCAACATGGGCACGGCAATAATATTAGCATCAGCATAAGATTTGAGTTTTCATCATCAGATTTTCAATGATATGGATGGCTGAAGAGTTGGAGGTTGCAGTGAATTGAGGCCTATCTATTAAAGTATAAAGATTTGCTATCTTAATATAAACTGAGCATTGATTATATATATATATGTGTGGGAGATGATAATCTGGACCAACTGATGAGTGCTGGTTTAGCATGAAATGTGTATATTGGTGATTATGAATCTTTTCTACATGTATGTGGTCATGTGTATCAGTTGTATGAGATAGTGTGGATAGTTGAAGGGTGTTTGAAAATCTGAGTTCAAATCCTCTATATTTATATTAGTAATTAAGTTATTTTTATTTAGTTTTTTATATGCTTATTCATTGTATAAATTTATTCTAAAGTAATTATTTTTACTTGGTGTTAATTATATCATACAATATTTAAATACGAATATACTATATATACTTTAAGCTAGATGTAATTAGAACACAGAATTTCAAGAACCCTAAGATGGAATGGATGATTAAAGGAAGTTTGAAAATCTGGGTTCAAATCCCTTCTAATTATATCCTACAAATGATCAGTTTATAAAATTCAAGTTGATAGTGACATTTTATATTACAGCTCTCATTTCAAATGTTCATACTAGCAGTTATCAGTCCCATGTTTATTAAATTAGAGAGAATACTTATTCATAGCAAACACCAAATGTTATTGGGAATTGTGAAAGTATAGGAGTTGAAATTGATATATATATATATATCAATTTTAAATAAAGTTTTATTCACATAATTTTACTAAACATGTTTAGACATTAAATCAATGCCTATTTATTTGTTAGATTATTTGCAATTAACATCTTAAAAAAACATTAATTTTTATCTTTTTGTGCATTTTTTACTTTTGAATGTATACAGAAAATTTCAATAATTTTTTTCCTTATCTTTTAGTTTTATAAAGTTCCAAAAATGATGAATGAAAAAAGTTTAAAATAAAATTTAATACAATTACATAGTAGTGCTTTAAAAAATAATGAATCCCATATAAAATTAAAAATTTAAATTTTTTGCTAAAAATATTCGTAAACTTTTTAAAAAAAATATTTTCATTGGGAAAACATATGTATGCAAAATTTCAACTAAAACAAACATTAAGAAATGATTGAAAATTGAATTCCAAGATTTTTCAGTTAGATAAAAAAAAAAAAATTAAATAAAAGTATATAATACAGATAATTTTTTTTTTTATATTAAATGCTTTTATTGACTGTGCATTAAAAGAAATAAAATTGTTTCTTCAACCACAATTAGTTTTTAGACTTAACTTGAAATAAATGCATGGGGGGGGGCAGAAATTAATTATATCAATCCCTTATTATAAAAAAGGGATTGATTTAATATAAAACAAATTTTATCACTATTATTTCTACTTTTTTAGGAGTGGCACAGTAAATGAAAATGTAAAATGATATTGTACTTTAAATTGACTGGACCCTTATAATTGATATATACATAACATTTAGTATATGTACATAATGTGTATATATTGAAAATGAACTTCACTTAATCCATATTTTATTATAAATCATTATCACATATAGCATATATGTCATTAAATATTTCTGCAGTATGTGTACATAATTATATAAATAAATCAATAATGTTTTCTATTTGAAATTGTTTGATATTTTTTTATTATTTTAAAAGTTGTTTAAAAAAAATGCTAAAAAAGAAAATTCACATTGTTTTTAAAAATTATCGGTATTCTTTAACTTTTCGCAGAGCTTTAAATTGAAAAAAAAAAATATGATCAATATTTAAAAGAAATGAAAGTTCTAAGAATAATTGTTAACTATGATACATTAAATTATTCATTTTTTATATTTTCCCACTCTGTGTTCCATATCTACCAAACTATTTGAGATACTTCTCTAAGGCTAGGATATAAATAGCATGAAGAGCCTGTTACAGCTCAATAAGGAGCAAGTTTAGGTAGGTGATGAAGATGGCACTGAGAGGAGTGGAGTTTATAGGGATGAACAGAGGTGAAATTTTACCATTGAGGGAGATGGATATTTATCTATTGTTGTGGTTTTTAATGATCAGGAGAAGGAATGATGTTCTTTAGAAAAGGCACAAAGGCTATGGGATAAACTCCACTAATATTATGGATATTGGAAGAGAGATTGATAAGGTTTGGATGAATGATTGCATGTAAGCCAGGATGGGTTCTTTCTGGTATGGAGACCATCTTATCCAATATATCATTTTGAGATACCATGATCAAGGGGGAGTGGCTAATGCCTCTTCTTTTGGCTGCAATGTGAAGTTGGTTAGTTTCTCATGAAAGTAAATATAATTTGTTGAGTCATATTCACCCCAGCAAAGACTCTATCTCCAACTATAATAGATGTTGGAATGGATTTTATCTTTATGGCCCAATAGATGTAGCCCCTTGACCAGTTGTGCAGAAGATCTTTGATTTTTTAGTTATGTATTCAGCAAGAAATTTGTTGCTTATCTTTGTATTGTTGCTTTAAGTCTAGTATAAAGTCTATGGAATTAGGATTAGACCTCACATCTTTTAAAATGTTTAGCTCTAGATCATGGAGAGGTCCTGAAAAGCCTTTTTTCCTCTGGGTGTAAATGATTCATTTAAGGATGTTGGTAAAGGTGTAGCAAACAATGATAGGTGATAGATTGAATATATAGTCTATGGAATTAGGATTAGGCCTCACATCTTTTAAAATGTTTAGCTCTAGATCATGGAGAGGTCCTGAAAAGCCTTTTTTCCTCTGGGTGTAAATGATTCATTTAAGGATGTTGGTAAAGGTGAAGCAAGCAATGATAGGTGATAGATTGAATATATTAATTTTGTTGAAGTATAAGTAACCTTCTGAGAGGACTGCTTCTGGCGCTGATGACTTCAGAAGAATTCTGGTAGTTGAGTTCCTTTTTGTAATGGGTTGGGTGCTTAGATACAGATAATTTGAGCAAGAGCAAAATGGTCAGAGAATGATATGGGTTGAAAAGAAGTCTATGATGAAATGAAGATCCAGGTAGTAAAGGAGGTCTATTAGTGAAGTGAATTTCTTTCTATAGAAGGAAAACACATCTGCAGGAAAAAACCTCTGCACATAAATTTCTGGCTTAGTGTGTATAAATTGTTACACTCTCGGTAGGTGGTGTTGAAATTGCCAAGGAAGATAGATGGGTATGGATTGGCAGCCAGAGTAAGGTTGATCTGTTGAATAATTTAATGTATTAGGGAATTGTTTTTGTAAAAGTAAACAAAAATGATGTTGATGTTAAAGGCATGATGGAAAAAGGTGGTAAAATTAACATGAGGATTCATTAAATTTACTTTGAAAAAATTGAAGGGAGTTATTATTAATTAATATTGCAATGCCCAAAGTTGAAGGAGAAATTGAATCATGAAAGTATCCAAATTTCTGGAAAAGATGAGATCTTAGGGTCTGATAGTGGGTGCAGTTTGGTTTCAGAAAAACATATGTGGGAGAGAATTGGGTAATCCAATTTGATATTGCATTGGCTGTTGTTAATGTGTTCAGCCCTCTGATGTTAAATCCGAAAATTTTGTTTCATTAACTTTTTCAAAACTAAAAAAAAAATTTTAACTGAGCAGTTTTTTATTGGCCAAGTGAATCAAAGTTTTACAACTTTTGATTGGTCAATTACAAAATCAGCAATACAAATATATTCATCTTTTAATATTGTTTTAGTTTCATTTGTAAAAAGTATATTAATAATTTTTCAGATTATGAAAGTGAACAAATTTTTTTTCAAAAATAAATTTCTATTTAAAATTATAAAAATATTCGATAGTGGAAAACCTAAAAACAGAGTTCATAACAAATTGGAAAGTACTGTGCACATCATTTATTTCTTCCTCAATTTACGTTTGTGTAAAAGTAAAGAATTTTTTACTAAAATCTTACTATTTTTCTACAATAATTATATTTTCAGCATATTTTATCAAAATACATATGCAAAAAAAATGCCAACTAATACATTCATTTTTGTTTGAAAATCAAATAGAGCTTGGGATGATGAAAATTGTTGACAGGTGTCAAAATTGTTGTTAGCACTGGTTTTCAATTTACATTCGTGTGAAAGTAAATAATTTTTTTATTAAAATCTTACTATTTCAAAAATAATTATATTTTCAGCATATTTTATCAAAATACATTATAAAATGCCAATAAGATACTCTAATACATTCATTTTTGTTTGAAAATCAAATAAAGCTTGGGGAGATGAAAATTGTTGACAGGCACTCTTCTTTTATTCGAATTGAGAACCAACCAATCAGCATTTAGGAAAGCCTGCATTCTTCCATTGTTGTAGCTTTTTATGTCAATATTATTGATTTTTTACTTGTAAAATAATTCTAGAGGGCATTATCTTATGGTACTGTTTAAGCCTTAAAATAAGCATGAAAACACTAAGGTAACATAAAAACTGACAGTTTTCAAGTGACTTGAAGTCATGTACATCGATCCTTGGTTGTTTCTAGGAAACGGTTAAAGGTGAGGAAGGCTGGGGGCTTGTATGAAGTTAGGAGAGGTGGGTTGTATGGTCATCTTCAGAATTTCTAGAAAGGGCAGATAGGTAACAAGGACTCATTTCTATCCCCCTTTTGGACTGTTGTCTGTGTAGTTGTATCTGGAATTTGTGATTTTGGAGATTTGGGTGTTTCTGTCTAGAGAGGTGTTTCAGGTTCAATTGGTTTTGGTGCATGTCTGATTGGGAGTGATAAAGTTGTAATCGGGTTTTGATATGGGATCAGATATCATCTTTTTTTCTTATGTGTAGGCAGGGTATCTGGCCCGGAGAAACTTTGTCTCTTCCAGTTTAGAGGAAAAAGTAGAATTTGTTTTTATTTTTTTCCATTTTTCTTAATTTTCCTTTTTTGAGGGTTTAAACATCAAAGGCTCTCCTGCAACTGTCAAATCTGAGTCATAGGTTGGCAAGGGGAGTCCTGAATGGGAAAGGATTGATTTTTTATCTTTGATAGTCTGGATGAATGTGTTGGCTTTGTTGATTGTGAGATCCACTTGTGTTCGTTACTTCAGGGATGTTAGTAGTTGAATTATCAAATGCAGTGTTTGTATAGAATTAATGGAAATGAGACTCTCTGATTACAGAATGAACACCAAGAGAAACAATCTCTAACCAGGTATGTCTTGTCTACAGCAAAGGGGGAAACTGTGAAATGAAATGTGGGGTGGGATATCTGTAAGGTAAAAGGTTGGGATACCTGTTGGAGATTTCCCTTTATTGAGGATTAAATTGAAGGTGGCCATATTGGTATAGATGATTGTATGCCCTTTTCTCCAATAAATATTTAAAATTGGATATGGAACCACAAGGTTTCAATAATTTCTGTAAATCTGCTTCATTAAAATTAGTGAGTCAGTTTCTGATTTGGCCTGCAAGAATGGAGAGTCTATTCATGTCTATATTAACTAGGGTTTTGTTCCCTAGAAATTTTATGGATTTTTGAAGCTGTAATTTGTGTGCTTATGTCAACCATTTTCATAACTTTTTAGAATGTTAAAATCCTGTAGAATTCTATCAGAAATCTGAACAGGTCACAATTTGGGTTGGTGATGGCCAAAATTAGTGAATTGCTATTGTGGAAATGATCTATGGAGTTGTGGAGGGACCATGGAATTAAACCCATCCATTGTCATTCAAGCTAGTATGATCTATATGTGCAGTGAGATGATTAGTTTGTGCAGGGCTAATAACCTCATTTTGGCCAAATTTATTTTCCAGGAAATTGAAAATGTTATCATTGTTTTGACTGTCTCCCCAGTTTATAACATGTACTTTCTTTTTAATCTAAAACATATTCAGAGTAAAAATTTGTATATAAATGATATTTAAAAACTTATGCTTTCATTGTAACAGATATGTACAATAAATCTATGTCTAAAGGCAAGTTTGAATAAGTAAATAGAGTAGCAGGACCAAGAAATGATAATTGATCATCATCAATGGTAATATCACCTTAATATAATTTATTATAGCATTTTAATTTTGTTTCATTGCAAATTATAAAGAGCCACTATATCATTAAGTATATACTTTCCATTATTGAAGTGTAGTTTTTATTATAGCATTGCACAACTATTAGATATTTATATGTGACATATTAGAAAAACACATTTTCAAATTGAAAAACATTGTATACTTCTCACCTGTGACATATTAGAAAAACCAACTTCAAATTGAAAGTAGTCTCTCTTAATCCCAACTAAAACATTATATACTTCTCAGCAGTTATATGCTTCCATAAGCTATTAGCTTTACCCCATTTTAACCATATATTGTAAGTCTGAGTAATCAATAAATATCTGATAGTATAAGACTTTACTGATATCATTGATTATTCATTTATAGGTGACTTTAGATTAGAATCATAAAGTTATTACTAGTATTTTCACAAAACCAACCTAATATAGGTCATTTTAAAAAAATTACAGAACTGTACTCAGAAATTTTGTTTTTTCTGAGCTGACAATCTTAAACTAACCTTGATTTGGTATATTATTTTCTTCTGCCTTTCTAACAATCATTGCTAATAATTTGCATGTTGGTCATACAAAAAAAACCCCACATCTGAACGTTTCCTATAGTAGACATATAATACTTATTAAACATTAGGATAACTGTTTTTAAATATTTATTTTATAGTTGGGAAGATTACATCTCAAATAAAATATGTAAATTAACCAATGATTAATAGAAAATAGTGCAAATTTCTGTTAGTTGATTTGAGGGATTTATCATAGGATAAAATAAATGAACACAAAACAAGTATGCACAAATTAAAAGAATCTTATCATTTTTTACTTGATTAACATGAAAATGTAGATACTATCTTCATCTTTAAACAATTGGAAAAAGTATTGATCTTGTCCACAGACAAAATCTCATCAAGCTGTTTGAAAGCTTGAGAAAGTATATATATGTAAGCAATTAAAAATGTCATGATATAACAAAACCACTTAGCATACAGGTTTACATTACCATCAATAGTAAATGGACCTGAAAAAAAGGGTTTATTATCGTACTTTTTATTCATTCATTGAATAGGGATTTATCAAGTTTGTCATTTTATTATTGCATTAAACTGCATGGTATCATGTTTTAGTAATAAATGGTTTTCGTATTTATAAAAATTAGTTAGTAAATGGAAAGTTTTCCTAGCGTTTTTTGGTTAGAATCCTATACTGTGCCAAAAATTTTGGTACCTGAGGCCAACCATACTGTTACCTGTATGGAGTGCTTTTAGAAAAATTCTATCAACTAAAAAAAATTTAAGGAATTATGAAAATGTGCATATATTATTAATTGTAAATATTGTTTATTCTTAATAAATTAAATATATTCACCAATTATTTATATATGGGGGGGGGGGGGTAGCATTGCTTATATATACTTAAAATCTTCTTATAAGCTTTTGATTCAGTAAAATATATTTATTACTTTCTTTACAACTATTTTATGACTAATATTAAGTTTTTAGATAAATATCATTGTGTATATACATGATTTTAATTGTTTATACCTATACGGTAACAAAGAACGTCTCTTCATTCTATAAATTTTTAGAAGAAAAAAAATGTCCGCAGTCTATTACCAATGCATCAACAATAACATTTTAGTTTATTTTTTTAATGGCATTCAAGAAACTTCTTATTTTGCCACTTCATTTTTTAACAGCAAGACTCCTTGAGCATTTTTGTTTATATTTCTATTAGAATACACTTGTTTCATTAAAAAAAAAAAAAATCAAGAGTGAATAAACAATTCTTTTAGAGAATTGATTATTCTTTATATTAACAATGCTATTAATTTAATAAAAATTATTTTTAATTACTTTTATTGAACTATAAGTATAGTATATATACTTAAGGTAGATGTAATTAAAGGGAATTTGAATCCAGATTTTCAAGTTCCTTACAATCATCCACTCTATCCAATATAACCGACATACACAACCCTATATATGTGAAAAAGCATTGATCTCCAATATATGTATTTCAAGCTGAACCAGTAGTCATCAGTTGGTCTGGATCACCATCTCCCACACACATAATCAGTGCTTGGTTTATATTAAGATAGCAAATCTACACTTTAATGAACAGGCTTCATTTAATGGACAGAATATATAATATTGAAATACAAGTATTGTAGCAGTCAATCTTAGCCCAAGATTGAGTTTCATTATTCCATCTACTAACCTATATTCAAACCTTACATCCCATCCTGCTCCTTTAGCACCTAAAAATTATAAATTTTAGCTTTTCAATATTTTTTAATTATTATTTTTTCTTCTTCTCATTAAAATACATAGGTGCGGCTCAGATATATATATATATTACAGGAGCAAACATACTAACAAAATATTAATTTTATAGTTTATTATGTGTCATTTATAAAACTTTTTTTTTAAATTGTTTTTTTTCTATTAAATTGAATATTTTTGTCAAATTCATGATGGCAGATGCAACCATTAATTGTCCAAAAATAATTAAAGGGGTAGAAATATAATATTGTTTTAATCTTGGGAAGGAATTTTTAATTAAAGTTTGACTGAAATAAAGTGGGGAATAAGATTAATAGATTTTACTTTTGTTATAAACATTTTTGTCAAATCTATTTCCAATCTGGAAATAGATTTGAATATTTTTTTTAACATTGTCTAACAATTGTATCTTCAAGAACAATGGACAAAGAAAATGTTTTTGTTAGATCAGAGATTAGTTTGAGCTAGAAATAGAAAATTAAAAGCATTCCATAAATACCTGAGCACGATATAAAATGGGCTGATTTTAAACACCAAAGAGATAGCTACTATTGAGAGAACTGTGCTGTTAATAGAATCTATGCTTCTTTGAAATTTAAAAATGATAATCATGTAGAAAGCCCATCACCTTTCCCGACCCATGGAGATCATTTTCTGCTGCCTAAGAATGAAGTAAAAGCCCAACCAAAGAACTTTGGAATACTGATCAGAAGTTTGCTGTCACATAAGAACTCGCATGAATCCTTAAATGCTGTGCACAAGCCAGACTTTGAAAATGGACTCTTAAAATGGTGCAAGGTAAATTATTTTCAAGCCGCCACCTGAAAGTAAATCTAGTCTAACTAATCACAAACCCTATTATCAAAACTTTTCCTAATGTATCATTTAACTTTGTCTAATACATAAAATGCAAATTGCTCTCAAATGATTTTTAAAATCTAATCCTATCATATATGCTCTAACTTTCTTTAACTTTGGTGCAGTCATTTATTTATTAGTTGATTTCATAATTTGTTTATTATTAATATGCCAATCTCAAGCAAATTGAATTTTCTAAAATCTTTCCTCTTTTACGTAAACCTCCACAAATTAAGGTTATTAACATCCCCTCAAAATATAATTATGATTAATTAATACACTTGCCAGATTTTTATGAATCAACATTTTATGTTGGTTTATTATAAAAATTATTTGTTCAACTCCAAGTAGAATAAAGTAATTCTACATGGGATAAATCCACCACTCAAGCTAATTAGTGCTTTGAAATGTTAAAATATTATTTATTAAGTTCTGAAAGGGTGACCTATTGTTTTCTTCACAACTTTTTATTTTTTATACTCTTAAAATACCAAATGTTTAAATATTCTAGTTATTATCAAATTCCACAAAGATGGGATTGAATTATTTTAAATAGCAGAAAAGGGAGGGGGTAAAATCTTAATGTATTTATTTTATTAAAGGAAATCTCTTTATATATATTATAGTGGCATAGCATATTATTTGTATAAGTTATAGCATTAAAACAAGGGGTCATTTATTTTTAAAGCAGTAAATTTTATTCGATGTCGTTAGTGACATTTATCCATACTGCGTTACTACATTCAGCTTATCTTCGTGAATTTATTTATGCACTTCTAATCTGGGGGTTGCGACAAGATCGAACCCACGGATTTCTTCTCATGTTGTCCTGTAGACAGTTGAGCTTCCTGGGACCATATTCATATAAAAGGTCTCTGCATGTTGGTGATGTCCACGCCATACCTAACTACTTTTCTCTAAGTACTGCCCTAAGGGGGTCTTAGATTTCATTTTGTCCAGAAGCACCTTACTTTGATTTCTTTGCCATTATGTCAGTAGCATCACTTCTTAGAATATTTCTTTTACTTTATGACCTAGTTTTAATGATGTAATATTAAATTTGCACTCTGCTCAAATATATATATCAAATGCTAAGTATCATTAGTTTTATTAATTAATGTTATTTCAGTCTTATTATACAATATCACCGTCGTAATTTATTATTTCTGTATTTCAGTATCTATCTGCCTTGGGGAAAATCAAGCATTGTCTTTTAAATGTTAATGAAAAGAATTTTCAATATTTTGTCATAAAATCAAATATAATTTTCCAAATGTATTTTATTTTCACAACCACAATGGTGTGAAAATAATTTATCTTATATATGTAATCAATCCCAGAACACTCCCCGAAATAATGTTAGTCACCGTGTTTCAGAACCATAAACCAAAATGCTAATAGCAATATTATGCAATCATTTTAATAAATGATTGGCATCTTAATATCTTACCCACCAAAGATGTGTTAATGTATATATACAATTTAGTTAATAAAAGCATATTAGAATTGTCAGCATAAATCCCAATATATAATTGTTTGATAAACCGCTCATTCATGCAAACATCAATGTATATAATTAATTCATTATATTAAACTATTTTTTTGTCTAACTTGTTTGAGTAGTTCGAATTCCTTTTTCTCCACTTTCACACATACAACCATGTATATGCTTATTTAGTTAAGTCATAATGTAGTTAATATATGTCTCATTGTGTTTTCCACTCTGCTAGTGGGCCGAATTTTAGAATTCTTGTCATTATGTTATTCATTAGGTGTTTGATCTGGGCCTTAGGGAGTGGGTTCAACTCCAGGTTGGTCCCTGACCTAAATCTCAGGCTTGACGGATTTGCAGTATATTTTTGAGTTCCAGCTCGTGTTAGATGGATCAATGTGTTTTGACTGGTACAGTATAGGACATATACTTAAGCTAGCTGTAATTAAAGAGGATTTGAATCAAAAGTCTGCAAATTGCCTTTAATTGCTTTTATTTAATTTAGAAATTTCGATTGTTTGGGTCAAATCTTACAACTGATTTTTAATATACTTCTATCGAAAAGATTTTCTTCAAATTTTGAATGTTAGATCGATAAAATATAATATTTCTGGGTTAGCGATATTGATTGCTATTTTATCTAAAAAGAGAATTATTCTTTATATTAACAATGCGATTAATTTAATAAAAATTATTTTTAATTACTTTTATAAAATATCATTTAATATAGTGGACCATATTTCAAACTGCATCAAAATTCATTCAGTAAGTTTTCAGTGATGCACAATAGATGTCAGTATATTTTTAAAATATATCTTTCATTAAATTTCATGATTAATTTACTAGAGGATTGTTATATTAAAATAGAAAAACACAAAATGAAGGATGGTTATTTTAATTTCTCAATTGTTTATAATTAAAACTTGCTTTCTAGTAAATGTATTTTTAATGTGCATACTGGAAATATGAGTGTTTAGATTGCTTTTAAATTTGAATATGAATAGTTACAGAAGACAATTGCAAGTATCTAAATACTAAAAACCAGTCGCTTCCCCATTCTAGTATTAAATTCATACGAAAATTTTGGTCTGATAGTCTTTTGTACGCCCATATAATCATCCTCTACTTTTTTTATTACAATAAGAACTTATTGGAACATAAATCTGAATTATCTGCATTTCCCATTAAATTGCATAATTTAATCTTGCCAGTCTATCTGATGCACTATCAATCTCCTCAGTATTATTCTTCCACTATTTTATAATAAAATCCACTCCATTTGTGCTTCCAATATTTGTAGCCTTTGTAGTAAAGTATGTGTCCATTTTTAAAAATCAATTATCTCTTCGCAGTTTTCTCTAACTTCACAAAGTTCAAAAATACCCCATTTAATATTAGAAAATTATTCCAATTCATGCAATCTTCCTTTATATGAAAGTGATTTGCAGTTGTAAGTACCTAATAAAAAATTATAAACCAATGGCATCTGGCATCCATAATCTGGAGATTCTCAACACAATCTTGGAATTTGTCAGATTTCTTATTTCTCCATGAAACAAGTATTGAATTCAATGTGAATTATGTATTTGCTGTGTCTATTAGTGCAGAGTTGAAATGTGATGCAAATTTTATGGACTATCATGGTTGTGGACCTTGTTGGTTTACACCAATTTAAATCATGCTTCACCGATTCATATCTACCCATATTTATGGGCAAATTATAAGACGTTTCAATATATTAAGTGGAATAGGCCCTACTGGGACATCAGATTATAATAACAGTAGTCACTTAAGATTAATACATCTATACCCATTTATGCATGTTTTCTATATTTGGAAAAAGCAACAGCAAGAAGGTTTCCATTTCTTTTGAATTAGTCAGTGAGCAATTACTTTCGAAGGTGATTTTACAAATTCTTATTATACTCTATTGCATCCGAACGTAATATTTGATTTACCCCAAACTATCCTGCTGCACTTTTTTCTATATTACAAAATCTGATGTCTCATTGGTTTAACAAGTAGTATTTTAGTAATTCTGTTTTTGATTTCTCCATTGTATTTCAATGCTTCTGTGCTGAAATTTTTCAATCGCAACCACAAACTACATCTGCATTTAGACAAAAAACATAATTCTGAAAGCATATATAATGATTTTGGGCAATACAATGATCTATTTATTGCTTAAGGCAAATGCCTGTATAATTAATTTCACTTACTAGTTATTGCTGACATTTTATAAATAATGATTACATGCTTGGCAAACTTGATGCTATAATTAGATAAGTTTTCTTCATCTATTGATTATATCTCTTATACTGAGATCTTTACTGATCCCCCCCCCCCCCAATAAAAAAATTTCATAATAAAAATAATATCTTTTACTGGAACTTGTCCTCCTCCTATTTTACTGTGCTTTATTCTCTTTATTTGTTCTTAATGTTTTATTACTTTAATTCTATTTATTTGTTTTTAATGTTTTATTATTATTATTATTATTATTATTATTATCTATATTAGCAATCAGAGATGTAGCATAATGTTGTTTATCACAGTTATGTCAACAGAAAATGCAATTTATATCATAGACAACTCTAGATACAGATTTCACAGCATCTAATAATAATGACAAAACATCAGAAGTATTTAAACTTTATAATCATGGAAGTTTATAAATATCAACATAATTACCATAAAACTTTCCTACCTTTTGCTTAATTGGACAGCAGTGACATCTGTCTCTGCAATCAAGAAGCCTAAGTCAATTTAACAGCCATAAAGTGGCAGTATGATCAGCTTAAGACTGATTAGCCTTCTTTTATATATCTATTCAATAATATAGTTTCAAGTATACAAATCTAAAATTTTAAATCCAAGTAAGTTTAATTTATATAATACTTGGTATTCACATTTATCTCTTTTTCTCAAAAAGCCAAATGTTTCAACAGTTAATTTATAAAGCCAATTATTAAAATATAAACTTGATATTGCAATGTCAACCTAATATACCTATGCAAGCAGATTAACTTTAAAAAATCAATATCTTTTTTAGACCCATAAATGATTAAAAAAACCGGAACAAAATGGATACTTGTCTTAGAAAATTCTCATGGAAATTTTATAAGAATGGACTAAACTGGTGACAATCAGCATTACCTAAGTTTGTACATTCCTCTATATTCACACATCCCAGTATTGTGCTCTCATTCCACCCAATTTATATTAAGCATATATATACATACCCTATTTAAATGTTTTTATATTAACTCGCCTTGTGTTTCTATCATGATAGCCACGTTTTTCAATTTTTAACAATCACAAAAAAAAAAAAAGTATTCCCTTTTAGAACTTAAACTCACATATTTACATTTTCCAGAAAAAATCCTTAGTAACTGGGCCAATGGAAATAATGTATTTGTAGAGTAAAATTGTTAATATTTTCATTTAACTCATACTTAATTAATTAAAAAGAATTATTTTCTACTAATATCTGAATTCTTCTTCTGCAATAATTAACATTTCATAAATATTTTGTGGGGGGGATTGTAAAAAAAGGTTATAGAATTAATTAGAAAAGCCAATGAATAAATATTTTTATATAGTATATGATCACATGATATTCAAATTTAGAATTCATTTGTTAGAAGGCGTATTTTTTATTTTCACATATTATTAAATTATAATTATTGTTTTTTTATTTTCACATCTTATTATTAAGTTATAATTATTGTCAAACTTTTTTTGTAGTTTTAACCATTTTTTAAAATATGTAATACAACTAAAAAGTAAAAAAATAATATGTAAAAATATTTTTTTAAAAATAAAGCTGACTAAAAAGTATAAAACAGTGGTCTTCAACCTTTTCACACCTGCGGACTGGTAAAAATAAGGATAATGTTTCGTGCGGACTAGCAGAAGGCTATAGATAAATTTTCTTAAAGATGTAAACAGCTTAGCCTTAGATGAAGTCATATATATATCTGGAGTTTGTATAATAAAAAACTTTTTTTTTTTTAATTTTGAATTTTTTTAGAAAAGTAATAAAAAATTTAATTCTACCCCCCCCCCCCCATAAACATCTGTGATAACTAGAAAAACAAATTAATTTATGTATGATTGATTAGAGTTTGTTTTTGTTCCGTTTCTTTTTTTTTAATCAAGTAAAAGTGCGATGAAAAAATAAATAAAAATTGTTTATATTAATTAAAAGTTTAAAATCTTATTACTTTGTTATCACAAACTTTTTTGCCAGTCTAGCATGAACCAACAAAAAACTTCTGCAGCCCGGTGCCGGTCCGTGGCCCAGTGGTTGAAGTCCACTGGTATAAAATAACAAAACAATACCTCTTGGCTGCCGTTCTTGGAAAATATCAAAGATCTTAGAATTTAGACTTGTTATAAAACAATTGGAAATTACAGGAATATTGTCATTTCATAAAAGCCTTTGAACTCAAATGAATCATAAAATCAAAAAGGCCTCAAATACTTTTACAAAATGACAACATTCCTGCAATTTCCAATTGTTTATAACAAATATAAATTCTTAAGATCTGATTTTTCCAAGAACTGCAAATTAACCAAGAGGCAAATTACTTTGTACTTTTTAATCAGCTATTTCCATAAAAGCATTATTTAAAAAAATGTTTTTTTACATATTAATTTATCATGCAACTCAAATTTATGATTACACCTGGGTCTCTTTTTATGCTGATTTATTTAACACGATTTTGAAGTTACGCGATTCACATTTCTCCGGAAGTCGAACTTCGATAATGCACTATTACTTTAAATAATAAATTTCGCGCACTTACGTCATATTGAAAGTAATAGCACATTATTGGAATTCGACTTTCATCATAGTAATTTCAATATTTTCAGTGCTTTATAATAGTAAGATTTTATGCAATAATGAAATTAAAATCATGATTTCCACATTTTATGTA